>CM059569.1:37020504-37611341 GCA_030386875.1 Morinoia aosen | reverse complement strand
CCGCACAAAGGACGGGGGCAGCATCGTGGGGGCGAGCATCTTCTACTCCACGGCCGGCTCCGCCCCCTCCTCCCCCCGCCCCGCTGACGGCATCGCCAGGGAGGACGAGGTCGACAGGCTCGATGCCGAGCTCAGGGTGCGTCCTTGTGGCGTTTGTCTGGGCCTGGGAGTGAAATGAATGTGAGGAAATGAAGCATTTGTCAAGATGTGGAACTGTCTTCTGAGTCTGGGAGTGGAACATTTTCCTGGATATAAAACTGTTTTTTGAGTCTGGGGATGGAACATTTCTCTGGATATGAAACTGTCTTATGAGTCTGGGAATGAATTTTTTTGAGTCTGGATGTAGAACTTTCTTTTTCAACTGCTGCAAAACGACCAATCGATGGGTCATTTGAAAAATTTCAACATTCTTTTAAAATGAATGGTATTCGAATGACACAGTTAATGATTGATACTTATAAATTAGCGGGCAAATTGTGTGTAGGTTTGGTCTGGTATGTGCCCTGCTGTTGCAGGCCGAGTTGTGTGGGGAATTTGGTCTGGTTGGAGGACTATGGGTCTGAAAATCCAGATATTAATGCCTGTGGTCTCCAGGGTCTAGCTGACAGAGAGCGCTGCAGTGTGGAGCAGTGTACCTGCAAGAGTAGCCTGTGCCTAATACACAACTCTACTAGGTTTTTATCACCTTGCTTGTATGGCCGAGAAAAATTATTGAAGGTAGTGTGATGTTAGTGGAAATGGTGCCAGTTGCTCTTACTCACTTTTTTTGTAGCTTCCATCTACAGCTTAGTCCAACTTTCCTCGTTCCTAATTCGTTCTGTGTTTCTTTTTATGTCTGGCTCTTTACCTCAATTTTTATCTTTTTTTTACTCTGCTCATGTTCTCCCACACCTACGATTATTCCTCTCATCGGTGATTTTTTCATTTACGTGTCATTTTCCTGGCTCTGGTGATACATACTTAACATCTAATCCTTTTCTTTTACCTGGATTTTCCTTCCACTGCTGATTCTTCTTCACACTTGTAACTTCTCCTTCCATCGTAATTCTTTTTCACACTTGTAACTCATCTTTCCACCGGCCGATCCTGGCCCATGCTGCCTCCCTCGCCTCCTAGTGCTAAGAGTGATGATTATGGCCTGCTGTTGGCTACCCTCCCATAGGGAGGAGAAGCCTGGTATATGTAGGTAATTTTCCTTTCCATCGTAATTCTTTTTCACACTAGTAACTTTTTCTTCCATCCTAAAATTCTTCCTGACTAGTAATTTTCCCTTCCACTTCGGATTGCTCCTTTCATTGGCCCCTCTCACTTCGACGATGTCAACACCCCATAAATGTTACCACAGGAGAGCGAGCAGGCGCGAGAGGAGGGCGTGACGCTAGAGGCGCGCCTGTCGTCGCTGGTGTGGATCTGCACTTCGACGCACAGCATCAGCAAGGTCTCTGTCATCGACGCCAACAACCCTGCCGACATCCTTCAGTCCTTCCACGTCTGTTCCTCGCACCTCCTCTGCATCGCCAGTGTGCCAGGTGGGCTACTTGGCTCCAGGTCCAGTTAGTGTAACAATTCTTGAAATTAACAAGTAAAAAAATACTTGGCATTAACATGGGAAAAGCTTGCATCTTGTGCACCTGCTGCTGCGTTGCTGTTATGGTAGAGGAAACTAGGTGAAGTCGTTTTTATGGGGGGAAAATAACCTTCCTTCTGGTCGGCTAGCCAATAGAAAGGGCTCATTTCAAACGCACTAGAGGACTTCACCGTTGTGACATGTCATTAAGCCAATAGAAATGCCAGTTATGAGGCTAGCAGTGTTGCCAGTCAAAGCGCTGCTATTGGTCCGATGCCATGACGTCACACCATTGTGACACAGTCCACAAAAAACACACGTTTGGCACTAATTTATTTTTACCACAGGTGCGAAGGAGAGCGATTATGCTGTGGCAGATGAGGCAACCACGGCTCCGTGCACGCCAGCGCACCAAAGCAGGACTCAGGAGCCTGGTAACTCAGCTCCTGACGGAGGCGCTGCAGGGGAGCAGGATGAAAATTCAGGCACGTCTGCAGTGGGCACCCTTACCTTCATCAGCTGCGGTGCCGGCACTGATGCTCCTGCCGACACTGCCTCTCAGGAGCAGCAGAGTGAAGGTCACTGTCACTCGATCTTTCTTCATTTTTCTGCCTCAGTGCTAATTCCTTGTTTAATTTTTTGCAGTGAAGTGTCCATGGTTTTAGCCACTACAATAAAGCCTCTGTAATAGAGCCTCTACATTGGGCGGCTGAAATCAAACAGCTCCAGCAAAAATTAGACTGGGGCCTTGCGCACCGCAAATTTTAAATCACGTTTTATTGAATCCTACATCACTTGCATTTAATATGCTTTTGTCAGTCGTGTGGCCATAGATTAATTGATTTTAAGTTTTCCTTAGGCCTTTTATCAGTGATTTTATCTTATCTTTCACAAATCAAAGTTATATGGTGCTACGTGCCAATAGCCTTACATTCACCAGTGATTCAAACTTCTCAATGTGGGCACACTGTCTTTCCTTTTCTGCGCCTGAGTCACAATCTTTATGTCGTATCTGTTTTGTACACCGCATTTTTCCCTCATTTAGGTAGCGCAGTTCCATCGCAAGCGCCGAGTTGACCACAGCCTGTACAAGACTGTTGCTTACTATCTTGTTCAACTGATCATATGTACTCTTGTTCCTCCTTTGTTGCCTCTATATAAAGGTCTTGCCTGCTCTGTTGCTTCGGGGTGACCTAGCCGAGGATGGCTGCAATTTCTTCGCTGTAAGAGGCAGTGAAAGTCGCTCTTTCTTAATTTCTTGTTATACATGAAAGTCGCTCTTTCTTAACTTTATGTTATACTTGAAAGTGGCTCTTAACGTCATGTTATACATAAGACTGTCACAAGACAGCGGTGTTAGATGCTTGTCCATTCAGTTCTGACTTACACAGTAGATGGAAAGCTTCAGGAAAGGCTGTCTTTGGTTAATGTACAAACCTGAGAGACTTGCTAGAAACCGAGACTTCAGTCAACTTGAGAATTTCAACCTGGCTTTGGCAAGTGCACTGGCCAAAGCCACATTGAATCAGAGTATCCTGGATAGGCAAGCGGCAAATTTCTGTGCTGCAGGCATCTCTCGAATTTGTTTATTAGTTGATACATATACTGTGAGAGGACTGCAGGCCGACGTTAGTATGTCTTTGAGATGCCAAAATTTGGAGGTGATGGGGACCTACCGCACGACTAGGCAGCAGATCTTAGGTGTCGTCTGTGCTTTTCCTTCTTCAACAATACTTTGCTTTACTACTCAAATGAATGCATTTTTTCAAAACATTGTTTCTATTTGCTTCAGAATTATAATTGTGTGCAATGCAACAGTGCGTGTTGTGTACAGTGTCTACTGTGCAGCACAAAATGCAATTTGAAGGTTTGCTCAATCTGTGCACGACCTCCCAGCCGTAATTTTCAATCTCATTTTTGTCTCATAAAGCTGGTAGAAAATCGTGGTTTCATACTTGATCTTTAGTTTCCTGTTTATAGTTCAACATCTACGAGAATTTTGTAAATCCACGCTCATCATCAATGCTATCCTACAAGCAGTTTTTATTTTCATGTGAACATAGACGAATGAACACATGCAAACAAGAACGGCTTGCATTACTGCAATGCAAAATTCTGTCCATTAGGGAAATTCGAAATTGAGTCTTACGAGACAACTATTTCATTCTATGTGGCATTGTGTGGCTGTTCACATATTTTCCATTTAAAAGGCCTCTATCAATTCAAAATCTTAAATCATTCAGTGAAAAGTCAAAGCCGCGCTATGAATTCGATTTTTTTCTTTTTGGGTGTTTTGTCTCAACATCTGCAGGCTGTCTGTGTCTTGGTTCTGCCCTTCTAAGTTCACCCGGAGCCATGTTCACACTCGGGCGCCGCATTGCCTCAACAGCACTTGCAGCGCTTGTATGTCCGTCTCCCGAGATGTCAGCAGAATTTACATGTCTGTTTAGTGTTTGGCGATTTTGTCTAAATGAGGCTAATCTAATTGTTTTTTTTTGTGAGTTTTGAGTTAATTTTGAAGTTCGCTCATTGTATTACTGTGTACTGTGTTTGTGGCTAATGTAGCTGCCCTGTGTGCTTTGTGTTGGTGCAGATTGCTCTCCGGTGCTCACCAAGCAGACCACCACCGCTGCCGATCCTTCTGGTGAGCGCATTTCAATGCTTTGGCTTCCTTTCTTGTATGTCTATAAATTATTTGAGCATTTGTACCTCCCACATCCTCTATTTCAACTCTTGTTTCCCTTGTAAAATGTTACTACAGCTGCTTTCCCATTGATTGGCTTCAGGATATCAACGTTATTTTGAGTATCCAGGATATCAACGTTATTTTGAGTATCCAGGATATCAACGTTATTTTGAGTATCCAGGATATCAACGTTATTTTGAGTATCCAGTATACCAGCTCATTGAGTTCAACTGATCGAAACTGAGATTCGTAGAACTGAAGAAAATTGCAAGAAAATTAACCATCTTTACCAAGTAAACGTTTCTGAGACCAGCCTCACCATCAGTCCAGCCCCTGCCATGAACTGATCTGGACTCCGAAACGTTCTTTACTGATGATGATTAATTTTCTCAAAGTTATCTTCATTTTAAAGTTTCTGATAAAGTTGCAACTTGAGCAACCTGCTGACTTGCTCAGATATATTTTAACCAGTGCATTCGGTGTGCTGTACTGCGTTTCAAAACAAAAGCTTACATGCCAGAGCGTGCAAGGTAATCAGGTGAGTGGTAGCTACGTTAACTGATGTAGGACCATGGTAGAAGAAATAAGGTAGGGTCAAACCAGTTTTTTTTTTTGTGGACTGTGTGACAATGCTGACGTCATAGCAATGAACCAATAGCAGCGCTCTTATTGCATCTAGAAACACTGCTAGCTCCAAATCAGGCACCACTATTGGCCTAATGACATATTGCAAAGGTGATGTTAAGAAGTTTGTTTAAAATAAAGCCATTCTACTGGCTAGCCAAACAAAAGGTGTATTTTCCTCCTATAGGAATGACTTTACCTTGTTTCCTCTACCGTGGTGGTAGCCGCGCCACCTTCACAGATGTAGGACCACGGTAGAGGAAACAAGGTAGGGTCATTTCTTCGGGAGAAAATACTCCTATTGTTTGGCAGCCAATAGAAAGGCTTTGTTTCAAACAAACTTTATGACGTCAACAAAAAGACATGTCGTTAGGCCAATAGTGGACCCAGATTTGTGGGTAGCAGTGCTACCAGATGCAATATGAGCGCTGCTATTGGTTCGTTGCCCTGACGTCAGCATAACCAGACAGTCAACGAAAAAAAAGAATTTGAACCTACCTTGTTTCTTCTATCTACCGTGTGTAGGACTGACACCCGACCCGTACCTCACAGAGATGCTGAGTGCGCTGGAGACACCGCCCCCGCGCCGCCTCCTGAAGGAGCCGCAGGGTGTCATCAAGGATGGCGTCGAGGATCCTGCCGATGCCGGTACCTGCCTGCCTGCAGTTTGTTGCTCGAGTAATGTTGCGTGGAGCTCTCTGTGTTTGTGTGTGTGTGTGGTCCTGTTGTCGAGTTCCCTGTGCGGGTTGTATTGTGTGTTGGGCCACTCAGGAGGATACAACTATTGTATCTATGGAAATTAGCACTCCCAGGAGGAAAATGTGAGGTCCCAAGCTGAGAGTCATGTAGGCCTTCTTTTTGTGGAAATAGAATGTTTTTTGTTACGTTAAGGACCACCTTTTTTCAGTGCACTGCTGTCCTGTTTTTCAGTAACTACTACTGTCTTCTTTAACTTTCATTTTGTTTCATAAGCTTTTTTTCTAAACTAACTATTTTTACGCCCCTTCTGCATAGCTTCCTGATTCCCTCATCTCTATACTCAATGGGGCCTTCCTTCTTTTCTTTGAAATGTTTTTTTTAGCAGTTGGGGAGGCTTAAACTAACATCTAATCTAATGCCTTCTCCCTTCCTCTCTTTGGAATGCTTTTTTTTATTTTTAGCGGTTGGAGAGGCTTAAACTAACATCTAATTTGGTTCCTTCCCCCTTTCTCTCTTTGGAACGCTTTTTTTTTAGCAGTTAGGACAGCTTAAACTAACATCTAACCTAATCTGGCAATGCCCCATGTTACAGAGGGCGTGGTGGGCGCGGCAGTGGAGCGCATGTCGTCCGTGCTGCCGACCATGTGGCTGGGCTCCCAGTCCGGCAACCTCTACGTGCACTCCGCCGTCAGGCACTGGAAGCGCTGCCTACACTCCATCAAGCTCAGGGACTCTGTCCTCTCCATCGTGTGAGTGCCTGCTGCGACATTTTGTTGGATAATGTTGAGGATACAAGTCTGCAGCAACATTCCATTGACTAGCGTTGCTGGTGCAAGTCTGCAGCAATATTTCGTTGGATAATGTTGGGAGTACAAGTCTCCAGCTACATTTTGTTAAATAATGTTTAACACTTTGACTGCGACGTGAGCCTCCGGTGGTACACGGAGGTAATTTTTATAATGCTACTGACCGACCAGTGGTCGCAAATTAAATTTTTATAAATACTTGATCAAAGCTAAATGAAGACACGATCCAGTTCATGTTTGGTATCTTCCGAATATTTTACTACAATTAACTTTAAATTTGAGTTTGGCATTGAACTTAATATTTAGTAGTCGCAGTCAAAGTGTTAAGGTACAGGTCTCCAGCTACATTTTGTTGATTTATGTTGAAGGAATAAGTCTCCATTTTGTTGAGTTATGTTGAGGGTGCAAGTTTGCAGCCACATTTTGTTGAGTAACGTTGAGGGTACAAATCTCCAGCCACATTTCGTTGCATAACGTTGAGGATACAAGTCTCCAGCAACATTCCAGTAAATAGTTGAGCATTCCTCACAACTCTTTAGTGTGATGTGTGGGCCACAGGTTGCAGTCTAGCTTAGGCTAGTCTCAAGTCTGCTCTAATTTAACTTGCACATCTCACTACTCCCAACTGAAATTATGTACCACAAAATTAACTCTTGGGACTCGTGATATGCAACGCAAGTTCAGTGATGTCAACATTGACACGCCCCCTGTGTATTGGGCCATATGTGTACCCTTGATGAATTTCTCATTCACATGCAGGTATAGGTGAATGACTCATCATCTCTTATAGCAAATTTTTAAAAAATAACTGTCATCACACGAGGTGAAATGTCATCGTGCAATTGCATTTTTCATATTTCACAGGAAGGATAAGAATGTAGTAAAGTTGATATTTCAACTTTGCTACTTACAACCTAACCAAACCAACCATTAACAACCTCAGTGAACCTTTTGCCCTGATATTTTTTGTGCGATGAACATTTTCAGGCATGGAACATTTTCAGGCATGGAACATTTTCAGGCATGGAACATTTTCAGGCATGGAACAGGACATTTGTTGTGCAATGAACACTTTGAATCACAGAACCTTGTGTATTGACGAGGAGAGATGTGTGCACATATACATGCAAGGGGCGGAACATTATGTGCTGACATTGTTTGTACGATGAACCTCATGTACTGATGAGAGATACGTGTGCACAGGCACATGCGGGGACGGGTGCTAGCAGCCCTGGCGGACGGCACGGTGGCCATATTCAGACGCGGGGGGGATGGCCAGTGGGACCTGGGCTCCCACTACCTGCTGGACCTGGGCCGTCCCCACCACTCCATCCGCTGCATGCACGCCGTCCTCACCAGCGTCTGGTGCGGCTACAGGAACAAGATACACGTCATCGACCCCTTCAACATGACCGTCAAGGTGCGCTCTTGCTCGCATTGCATACTTCTGCTGCGTGTGTGTTTGTGTTGTTCTGCTGCTGGGGGTGTTGTGTGGAGACTGTGTGGTGTGTTGTTCTGCTGCTGGGGGTGTTGTGTCGAGACTGTGTGGTGTTTTCTGCTGCTGGGGGTATTGTGTGGAGACTGTGTGGTGTGTTGTTCTGCTGCTCGGGGTGTTGTGTTGAAGCTGTGTGGTGTATAGAGACTGTGTTGTGTGTGCAGGTAGCATTGTGTACCTTGTGTGGAGACGGTATTGTGTGTACTATACTAGTAGTAGCAGTAGTAGTACTATTATTACTGCTACCAATACTTCTATTGCATCACAGCCCATGGATAATGAGACAAGCTTGCTACTGTGAATTCGGCGCGAGACATCCTATGTTGTTCGAAGCGCTAGTAACCTTTGCACTATTACTATATTAGTATTAATTGTACTACCATTACGACTCATGGATAAAGAGATAGCTTGCTACTATGAATTCTGCGCCATCTGACATGTGTTATCAAATCGCTAGAAACCTTCGTACCACTACTACTATTACCACCCCTAACCCTACTGCTAAAACTATCACAACCCATCGGCGCGATGTGACCTGTGCTGTTGCTATCAACCTTCGTACCACTACTACTATTACCACCCCTAACCCTACTGCTAAAACTATCACAACCCATCGGCGCGATGTGACCTATGCTGTCGCTATCAACCTTCGTACCACTACTACTAATGCCACCACTAACCCTACTATCACCTCCACCCATGGTGCCCCTCAGGACACGTTCGACGCGCACCCCCGCAAGGAGTCGCAGGTGCGGCAGCTGGCGTGGGTGGGGGACGGGGTGTGGGTGAGCATCCGCCTGGACTCGACCCTCCGCCTCTACCACGCCCACACCCACCACCACCTCCAGGATGTCGACATCGAGCCTTACGTCTCCAAGATGCTGGGTGGGTTGTGTAGCAGCGTCTTTTTGTCTTCTTGTTCTCCTCCTTTGTTGGTCTGGGTATCAGAATCTTGTTCTCATTTGGTGTTCTGTGTACCAGAATCTTGTTCTCATTTGGTGTTCTGTGTACCAGAATCTTGTTTTCCTTCGGTGTTCTGTGCACCAGAATCGTGTTCTCCTGGGTTGTTTTGTGCATCAGTATTTTTTTTTTTTTTGTTGAATTGTTTTAAATTGAAGACAAGAACGCACAGAGCAATGCATTGAGAATAAGTTTTTGCCTTATGTTTGGGATGTTTATTTCTCTATTTTACTAGTGTGCTACCGTTAAAGTTTCTAGTTTACTGATGTTCAATGACTTCCAAAGTCATCCATTGGCAAAGTCATCCATTAGCGCCTTGGCTTGAGTGCTGACAGCAAATAATATCAAAATTAATGATTTCATTACCTTTAAGGCCATATTACACGTGCGGAGTTTTCAACGACAGTTGACTACACGTGAACTGAGCGCCGCCTGTTTGCTCAACGCCCCGCCCACTTTTTGACTACTCACGACCGACCTGCAGTCAACACCCGCGATCAAGCATGTCTTGATTCTATTGACTGCAGCTGCAATATTGCCGGTGGTAATAATGTGGTTAGTGCTGTGCAGACATCCGTGACGTGCACACAATGGCGTTCTCAAGAGATAATGTTGTGACATTAATTGAGATGTACAAAGATTTCTATGTTGGTGGAATACTAAACTGCAAGAATATAAAAATAGAAACTCTAGAGATGACGCTTATCGGAATTAAGTGAATTTTTAAACCATTTTCTTGACTCACCTTCAAGTATTCATTCTCCAAAGCATCGTATATTGCTTCACAGGTTTCAGGAACAATGGAGCATAAGGTGCTACAGTGGATTCGCACGAAGTACTGAAGTCTTGAATAATTAAGTCCTGATATCAGGTACAATAACGTAGCTTCCAATCTAGCCCCTGGTGGGATGGAGTTTCTCATTACTGTATCTTCTTTCTGAATTCTCTCACTCACTTTGTGGAGAAGCTGTTGAAACATGGGTACTGAGAGCCTCATATACTTCGAGAATAACCTCTCATCAGTACTGAGCTCTTGGAAAATAGATCCGTAGCTACCGAGAGTTTGTCTATGTTGTAGCCACTCTCTGCACCACATAGATTTTCTTCTGCGCTTTTTATTTCGTACTACAACCACACACAAAGCTAGCTCTACGCTATCATCAGAGGACGACATGACGAGTCTACGAAAGCTTGTGAGATACTGCGTTGACTGCAAGCGGTAGGTAACTACGTGTAAAAGCATCGGCTGCAGTTGCGCACGCAATTACTCTGATGGGCGTGGCTTTATGTGAACACGAGTAGTCAACTGTCGGTGAAAACTCCGCACGTGTAATATGGCCTTTAGGTGAAATTTTAGTGGCCGTGAAATTTTGTGTGTGTGTGTATTTTGACTTGTACAAAAATCTTAGCTATTCACCCCTCAGGGGGACACAACTATTGTCTCTATGGGAGCTAGCGCTCCCAGGGGGAAATGTATGAGGGTTCGAGCTGAGAGATGGGTAGGCCTTCTTTTTGTTGAAATTATATGTTTTTCGATTCGTTAAGGACCATCTTTTTTTCGGTTCACTGCTGTCTTGTTTTTCAGGACCTACTACTTTCGTCTCCAACTTCCATTTTGTATCGTAACCTTCCTTCTTAACGTGCTGTTTCTATGCTCGCGGGAACATACCTTGTGCAAAGATTCCACATTCCCTTCACTCCATACTAAAGAGGGCATTCATTCTTCCTCTCTTTGAACATCTTTGCTGTGGCAAGGAAGGCTAAATTTAACTTATAATCAATCAATCTAAACCAAAGGATTAACTTTGCATTTGACGTGCAGGTACTGGCAAGCTTGGCTTCTCATTTGTGCGCATCACAGCCCTGCTGGTGTCATCCAGCCGCCTCTGGATAGGCACTGGCAACGGCGTTATTATCTCTGTGCCTCTCTTTGAAGGAGGTGAGTGTTGTGTGTTTTGTGTTGTGGTGAGCGTGTTATGGTAAGATACAAGACCAAAAACTCCTTACGGAGATGATGGCTTGTTTACTCATGGTAGCCTGTTTACCAAAAGTGGTCCTGTTTTGTGCTTCGTTATTTTTAAAGACCTTCCACACGTCTGAGGCAATTTTACAGCATGGCATGAATGGGGAAAATTTTGGCTAATAGTAAGACTTACGGAAATTTTAGTGCATCGTTGTTTTTTTTTAAGATCATTCAAACATCTCGTGGGATTTTAAAGTAAGACATGAATCGGAAATTTTGGCATTGCAGGTCTATTGCAGGCCCATCTACACTTTTCGGGCGATTTTACTGTAAGGCATGAATTGAAGAAATTTTGGAACTTCTGTATGTTTAAAGACCATCCACACATCTCGTGTAATAATATTAAAGTACGCCATGAATTGTTGAAATTACACCGCTAAAGGTCAATCAGGCGGGGGCGGGAGCAGCAGCAGTGCTGGATCCATCGTGCCTGGCGGTGTGGTGCGCGTGTACGCAGAGGCGGGCTCTGGTGACGCTGTGGTGAGCGGCTCCTTTGTGCCATTCTGCTCCATGGCGCAGGCCCAGCTCTCCTTCCACGGTCACAGGGACGCTGTCAAGTTCTTTGTTGCTGTGCCAGGTGTGTGAAACTGTTTTTTCTGTACTCTTTCTTTGTTCTATCGATGTCTTGATGCGTGTTGCTGAATGTGTGCCATGGTAGAAGGAACTAGGTAGCGTCAAACAAGTTTTGTTTTTGTCAACCGTGTGCCAATGCTGACGTCATGGCAACGAACCAATAGCAGCGCTCATAATGCATCTGGTAACACTGCTGGCCCCAAATCTGGCACCGCTGTTGGCCTAACGACGTGTTGCAATGGTGACGTCATGAAGTTTGTTTGAAATAAAGCTGTTCTATTGGCTAGCCAAACAAGAGGTGTATTTTTCCTCATAGAAATGACTCTACCTCGTTTTCTCTACCGTGACACGTACTTACTGCGAAATCTAAAGTGCTAAATAATGAGGGATTTACTGCACCTTTTTTAGATGACCTCTGTGCATTAGACTAAAGGTGAAGCAAGTGTCATGGAATTTGTGGTTTCAGTGGTGTGAGTAGAAGTGCGTGATATGTCACGGTTAGGCGCCAGTTGCGTCTGCCCTACCATACCCACCTACCATACCCACCTACCATACCCACCTACCATACCCACCTACCATACCCACCTACCATACCCACCTACCATACCCACCTACCATACCCACCTACCATACCCACCTACCATACCCACCTACCATACCCACCTACCATACCCACCTACCATACCCACCTACCATACCCACCTACCATACCCACCTACCATACCCACCTACCATACCCACCTACCATACCCACCTACCATACCCACCTACCATACCCACCTACCATACCCACCTACCATACCCACCTACCATACCCACCTACCATACCCACCTACCATACCACCTGCCAAGATTAATTTTTCCACTTCTTGCTGTGAGTTGTAAACTGGTTTTTGCATTGAAAAACATTTTTTGATCATCTAGCCTGACTTTATATCGATCAGTTACCATGCTACAGCGATCACTCGCATAGCTTACGTAGAGTCGTTCTATGTGTGCCTAGCTTATCACGTTAACTGCGATGGGTTAAACTGAAGTTCAGTGTTCAATTCAAATTTGAAGTCAATTGTGGTAATTGGCTTAGAAAATAGCAAACATTAACTGGATCGGGCCTTGAATTAGCTTTCATTGAGTATTAAAAAAAATGAGTCAGTGATTGCAGGTGGGTCAGCAGCACTATGGAAATCACCTAAGTGACCACCGGTGGGTCACTTCGGAGGAAATGTGTTAACTCGTGTCCACGGTAATTCTGTTCAGTGCCTACTATGTGTGTTGGGTTCACTTCCATCATACTCTGCCATTTGCCCTTTATGGCTTGTGTTAATGAACTCAAAATAGGATCGACAGTACCCAAAGTTTGACTTATTTATGTGTTGTTAATAAATGATGTGTTGTTAATTTATTATTCACTTATTTGTGTTATTTAACTCAACGGACATGAGAACTTAATTTATTCATTGAGTCAGGATATAGTTTTCTTTTGTGCTCTCTTAGCTGGTTCTTATCTACCACAAGGCAACAAGGAAGATTACCTACATACTCTACCTATAGGATGGATGCTTCTGAATCCAATTTCATTTGGAAAAGCTTAAACCTGAAAACGTTTCTTCCAATAAAAACATACGAGCTAGCTAATGCACACCCAGAGTATGGCTTGTGAACAAACCAACCAAAACTGAAATTTACCAAAGTTACTGGGGATACGTAGTTGACTAAATAAATTAAATTTTAACGAGCCAAACCCATGCTCAATAGCTTACTTTCCTGCAAAACCTGGTTGCTGGCGCATGTAGAAGCTTTTTTTTTTTAGTGTTGCGCAAACCTACTTCAACCCGTTGTCCGTTGGTAGGTTTTGATGGAGCAGTATTGTTAACAAAATGCCTTACTGTGTGTTTTTGTTTAGCTGGTTAACTTTCGTTACGTTTTTACTAATCTTGGTTTTTTGTTCCCCCCTCTCTTTCTTGTTCCGTTTCTGTTCACACTGATATCTATTTCTCCTTTTTCTTATTTCATTTGCAAATTATGCTCTTTTCGTCCTACTTTCACACCCTTCAATTAACTGTGGGCCTTTTCTCTCCTTTCATTTGCAAATTCTACTTTTACTTTTACTTATCTCCTTTGATAACTACCCGGCTCTTTGCTAACGCTTCTCGCTCCTCTGTCTCGTCCGCTACCCACTTTACCCCGCCATATTAACTCTGCATTTCCTTCATCCGTATTTCCGTCCTTGTCTCTATTACCTTCATTTCTGCTCGGTAAATATCATCTTAATAATTTTGCTTCCTGCTCTCATTCTACCTTATGAGATCCCTTCACTTCTTCCCTTTGATCCGCGCCACACGCTGTGGGTGTGCTCCACCTCTTCCTTGCTATGGCCCCTGTATGCCCACTGTGGGTCCCTCCTCCTTACCCACTTTGGTCCACCTCTTCATCTTGCTCACTTTGGTCCACCTCTTCCTTGCTATGCCCACTGTGGGTCCCTCCTCCTCGCCCACTGTGGGTCCCTCCTCCTCGCCCACTGTGGGTCCCTCCTCCTTGCCCACTTTGGTCCACCTTTTCCTTGCTATGCCCACTGTGGGTCCCTCCTCCTTGCCCACTTTGGGACCCTGCCTTATGACCTCCAGGTAGTGGCAGCTCGCCTCTGTCGGCGCTATTGCCGCCCTCCAGCGGGCCAGATCTCGTGAGCAGCTGCACCACAGCCCCCCACTCTTCCTCCTCCACAGGCAACCCCACGGACACACCGGACCGCTCCACCCCCGCCTCGGGGGCCCAGCCCCCCTCCAACATGCTCGTCATCTCCGGTGGCGAGGGCTACATCGACTTCAGAATAGGTGCGTAATATTTTAACGTTAAGCCAGTTCATTAATATAAGCCAATCGACTTTAGAATATGTGCGTAGCGTTCGAATATCCAGTAAAGTTGTTCAACATAAGCCATATAACTTTTTGAAGCCACGGTGTGGCTTCTTGACGCCACGGTGTGGCTTCTTGACGCCACGATGTGGCTTCTTGACGCCACGGTGTGGCTTCTTGACGCCACGGTGTGGCTTCTTGACGCCACGGTGTGGCTTCTTGACGCCACGGTGTGGCTTCTTGACGCCACGGTGTGGCTTCTTGACGCCACGGTGTGGCTTCTTGACGCCACGGTGTGGCTTCTTGACGCCACGGTGTGGCTTCTTGACGCCACGGTGTGGCTTCTCATATTCAAAATAACTCAATTTTTTTCCATGATTTGTTTCCTTCTCTGTTCTCAGTCTAACTTCATTGCTAAATGAACTTGCAGCATTAGGAACTTTTCTAAAACGTCCGTTGATATTAACCCAAACGCTCATCCATCGGACACATGTAGGCGACAGACACTGGACATGACACAAAGTCTCTAGTGTGGAGTTCGTGAGAAGGGCATCTGTCTTTGTAGAAATGTGACGGATTTTGTCTAGCGCAAGGGTTGTGAAATACACCTTTCCATCATGGGCTTCTGGCTCATTTCATTTCGTTTGGTGTATCTTTATTTATTATTCATTTTCTTTATTTATTTTGGTGTATATTCTCTTTTTCCTTGAGAAATACTGCTTTGCGGAATCCATTAAATCATCAGCATATTTTAAGCCATTAAAATGTGTTACTGGGCAGGACCCAATAAACAAAATACCATCACCTGAACGTGCTGAAGAAGCGTTGATGGTCTCATTCTCGTAGGATTGAGCTTCATTTAGCTCGCGCTGATAAGTAACCGAATGGATGTTACATAAAACGAGGCCTTCTTTTGAGTTTTTCTAGGAGCTCATTCTCCTGTCAAGCCTTTCTTGTTAAGGAATCCGAGGATCCCGCAATATGACACCAATTTTTTTTATCCTAGGTACGTTTCGAGACTCGATGGTATGATTAAACAAGTTTCCTCGTGACTGCCACGTGGCCATTAGCCATTGTAAATGGTGATCCTCCACAAGCGATTTGTCTTTAGTGTACCAAGCTTAACTTCATTGTTTGGTTTCCTTGATGTTTTGGAGACTCCAGAGTCGTGTCGGAAATTTCGACACGTTCTTGTACATGTGTTCTGCATCAGAGGTTCGTGGTTGAGTGAGCACTAACGTCGAATTTTTGCATAGCTCGTGACCATGGGAAGTTTTTCTTGAAATCATCGTTGTTTCAGAAGACCAGAGGGAAGAGGACCGTGAGACGGCTAGCCATTTGTTGGTGTGGAACCTCCCTGTGGAGGATAATCTTTCTCACTTGCATCATAACTTGAGTAGCGTTGCCAGCTCGTGCAATGACCGGCAACCCTTGAGCCTTGGTTGCCATGAGGGTATGCCTAGCGCAGAGCACAGCCCTAGAAGGAGCTTGCCTCCCAGCCCCTTGAGAGGTAGATTTAACCCTTTTGACTATGAAGGTGGCTTTACCAATCACCACTCCCACAACCCCAACCTCAGCTGCGATGTGTACAACCCCAGCAGCCCCACTGCTGTCCACAGGCTTAGTCAGTTCGCGGAGGGTGGGAAACCCCACCCCCCTTTGGGGAGGGCGAGGGGGTTACAGGAGCAAACCCAGGGGGATGTCTGACTAATGTAGGCATATCGGGGTAGTAATTCAGCCTCTAGTTATGATTCAGCCAATAATTCAAGCCTCACTCAAGGCGAATGTCTTACTTAATTAATTAAGCTAATCTAGGTGTAGTCGAAGTGTGCTCAAAAACCAAATGCCTTGTTTTTTTATCCGTGATGATCTTGCGTGCGTGCGCACTTTTGTTATTTTAGTAGAGGTAATCCTGCTATAATTCAAGTCTGTACATTTAACACCCAGTCTAGAGTGGCAAAGTAGAATCTCTTGTCTATAGTCAGAGCCGGTGGGCGCTCTGTAGCAACTTAGCTGCTTTTCGTGTCGCACGAGGTAGTTTTGAAAAATGCACAACCACGGCGCGTACAACTGATAATTTTACACGTAAAGCATTGATGAACGCGTTCGAAACGCATAATTTACATAGCTTAATGTTGTTCCCTCGTGCGGCTATCAGCTGGGTAACGCTTATAAGTTTTGTAACAAAGAGCTTTTTTATAAGAAAACGTCTATTTCTGTGATCCAAACCAAAGCAGTCACCCCTGTAATGACTCTAATGACACTGTCAGTGGTTGGAGGTATGTGAAACTGCGTGTAAAGTTGGTTTGGCCTCCTCTATTGGAGTGGAAATGATGCGACAAACTCCACACTATTGAGCACTGCATTTGGTTAGTTTTACTCCTAGTTTCGCTAGCAATGAGGTGCCAAGAGTGTGACCTTCGCTGCGAGGTAGTGTCCCCATCCGAGCAGGACACCAAAGCATCAGCAGTTCACTGGTGTTGTCAAAAGCGCCTTTGAAGTTCGTTGTATGCTGCAGGTGTGTCGCATTGTAAATGTCGCGTACATTGCGTACTATCTTCATGTGGAGGACGTGAAAGCAGCTGTGAATGATGCATATTATTGTCGTTTCATCTGATAGATGGCAGAGTGAGGTGATGAAATTAGAGTTTATATAAATCGGGCCGTTATTTAGTTTGTAAAATTATAGTTTTACCAGCGAGTTGGTTTTTAGCCTGTTTTTAGATTTTTAACGTAATTTGTGATCTACCTGTGTAGGAAATGTCACAAATCTCTTGTAGTAAATATAAGATAATACTTTACTTTTCATCAGATATTGAGTGGGCTTAGAAGAATACGTCAAATATCTTGACTCGGGAGTAAATATATTTGTGCGTGATTTTCGTATCCCTGTCTGGAAGAGGGAGTTGGAGCTTAGTAAATTTGCGTGGCTGATTTAGTTTGCTATCTTTCATTTGTACGTATTTAAAAAGACGTTGGTTACCATCTCGGTCGTGATATTATTAAATAGTCTTTGATTTAAAACTTATAGTTTTTAGGTTGAATTAAATTAGTGTTATTGCATGGTACCATTGTCGAGACTCCAAGTGAGCTATGGGATAGGCACATATTTTGTGAAAATTACGAAACGGCAAGCAAGGGAAGCACGGGTAGGAGGCCCACACTGACTCCCCTCACAACCTACTCTCAGAGCTGAGCTTATATTCAGTATACCGGCCTTCGTATGCAGTGTACCAGCCCCTTGCTTCTGTATGCCTCATATCCATTATACCGGCCTCCTTGCTTCTGTAGGCCTCCCTTGTACCCAGTATACCAGCCCTCGTATCCAGTATACTGGCCCTGGCCTCCTTGCTTCTGTAGGCCTCCCTTGTATCTTGTATACCAGCCCTCGTATACAGTATACCGGCCTCTTTGCTTCTGTAGGCCTCGCGCCCTCACGTGTCATGCTATCGCTATCTTCGTCTGTTCTTCGTCGCGTCTAATAACTAATCTCTTTCTAGGCTCTTTTGATAATCTCTGTGTCTCTTAGTGATCTCAGACCACGGTAGAAGAAACGGTTTCCTCTACCGTGTCTGAGACCGATAATGAGCTAAGCGCAAGCAGGCTCATTGTGACCCTGTACTAAATTCGAGTGAAGTAATCCGTGAGAAATGAAAACATATGAAAATATCAACCCTTGTAATTTTCGGCTCGATATGTACTTAGTTTGCGAATTGCTAGCAACTTGCCTTACTTTGCTTACTAATGTAGTAACAGGTTTTGAAACACTCGTAGAAATCGTACGAGAGTTATCTGCTCTGCTATTTTACCAAAGGCTAACGAGTAACAATCTTTCTGTGTGTGTATACATCGATGTAAATACCTCAGTTTTTGGTAACCTTTATGTTCGTGAGGCTGAATCGTACGCTATGCAATAGATAGAACGCTGACTAAATAGAACTCATCGACACTGAACTTTTTTCAGTCATTTTAGTTTCTTGCGCGTGTGTTTGAAATTGTAACGGCATGCGTCGATGCATATTGAAGTCAAGTAATAACAATGGAACGGCGGTTATGTTAGGTGCCAAGACCTCTAACCAATTCTGATGCGTGACTCCATTCCAAGAACGAGGGAATCAGAATGTGATAAGAGAAATTTCTTGTGGGGGAATTTGGTTTCCATTTGGAGGAGTAGAGAGGAATTTCTCCTTTGTTACTAGCACAGACGAATGAGAGAAATTTCTTAGCGAAATTGGGTTTTCATTTGGTGAGGTTGGGAGACGTCGCTCCTTTTTGTTGCTGGCACAGAAGGAGAATAAGATAAAAGTTCCATGTAGAGGAACTGGGTTTACATACGGAGGAGTAGAGCGGATATCGTTTATGAAAAGTGGAGAAGGAGATAAGTTTTCTCGTAAGGGAATTAGATTTTCGTACGGAGGAGGAGTGAGGATGCCTCCTTTTGTAAATGGTATAGAAGAGGAATAAAATAAAACAAGTTTCTTGCAAGGGCATTGGCTCCTTTGGCTCCTTTTGTAACTGCCACAGAAGGAGAATAAGATAGAAAAGACAAGTTTCTTGTGTGGGAATTGGATTTTCATTTAGATGGGTTGGGAGGTATGGCTCCTTTGTCGCTGGCTCAGGAAGGGCTTGTCGGTGGTTGGCGAGCTCGGTGCTCAGTGTTGTGATGCCAGTGAGGGACGATGTCTCGTCTTGTCTCGATGGACCGACGATGCTGCCGGGCAGTCGACATCTCCCAGTCGTTAATGGTAAAGCTTTACACGCACATGGGCCTCCTACTTGTCGCACGCCTCGTTTCTTGCTTTCATGACTTCACCAAACGGCCTCCCTGCGACAGCTTCCAACCTCAGTTGTGCATGCGCTAAGGGCACCCGCACTTGTTTGTTGCTATCCGGTTTGAAAGTGTGCCAGAATTGAGGCTGGTTATATTTATCAAAAGCATATAGAACATTTGTGATGTGCCTGCGTAGTTGAATTCTATTTGCCATGTTCAAACACAAAAGTGGCGGCTGCTTGTAGAGAGGATTTTTAAACGAGACGATTGCAGGTATATTTTTGCATGCCAATATTGCAAATATACATAGTACGCACCAAAAGTCTAAGAAAATAAATCAACTGAGATTGGGAGCTGCTGTTGGATAGGTTATGCGCAACCACCATTAACCCGCATAGCACTTGGGCTCCAACACGTTCACGCTCAACACTAACATCCACTGCAGAGTTACCTGGAGGGCGTTTTTCTATCTAAAATCCTCAAGTTTCGATGCTACGGTCAAGTTAACCTTTTACCGCCCAAGCGGACCATACGGTCCTCTTTCGAAAATAGCCTCAAAATATTGGATTGTTCGTTAAATTAGCTCCCTGATGTGTTCTTTGAAACCCCCTGCCGAGTGGCAGTTCCTTCCTCATCCTGAAATCCGTGACTGCCTGTTGTCGGTCCCAGTTTGATGATGGTGGCTGTGATAACGGTAACCTGAGTACAAAATGCGGCCTCCAAAGGGTTAAATATGACGGAATTGAAACTTAAGGATTTTGGCTAGAAAAGACCAACTTGTTATCCCTGGCCTACTATAAAATGGCTTTGTATCTTCACTGAGTTTGTGGGTGCCAGCACTTGCATGAGAGGTAACAGAGTTTGACGTGTATAATTGTGAATATGACACAGCTCGGCGCGGTGGCTGAGTGACGTAAACATGTGGGGGTCTTGTAAATGTGGTGCCGGTTGTCAGTAACGTTATTACTTCTTCCGTTGTTTGATTGCAATTTGTACTCTCAAATTATCACTTTCTTCGTGTAAAATTAAAAGAGAGAACGTATTCACTCAAGTCTCTAAATTCACTTTTTATATGCGTGTAGTGATCGATGAGTGGTTCGAAGGTTTTGCAGTATTTTTGGCAGTGCCCTGTGGTCTACCCACTTCATCTGTACGCTGTTTACTGGCGGTTCACTTCTTATCTTATTTGTGGCTTTAATAGTTGTTACTTGGGCATTGTTTGACGAAGCTATATGGTGGTGGCTGCAAAACACGAGAGGCAAATGTTTCAGGAATGCCTTTGGTCATCCTTTGGTTGGTTTTTCATTTCAAATGCGTAGTATAAGGCTTTATCGTGTTCGATGTTTTAGCCTTTTATCTTTGATAATGTAAAACACAGAAGCTGTCTTCGCTTGCCTCTGAACTATTTTCTTACGACTAGTTAGCGTACTTCGGCATGTACTTCAATGGGTAATTGTGGTAAAGGAATTCTGGTTGCGGTTTATTTGTTCTTTGTGGATGGCAGTCTCTACATAGAGTTTTCCTCTTCCATTATCACTAGATGCTTGGGTTGTTAACTCGAGCTGTACCCTCTATGCATTTATGTAGTTCAACCAGCAGTTACCCCGCCAGAAATATATTTAATTCACTGACAATTACAATTAGCCACATAAAATTAAATAAAAGTTTGTATTAATGCGCCATGCTCCCATGAAAGGCGAGCTCGATACAAGAAAATTCGGCGCAGTGTAGCGACATTTTGCACGAGGGTTGGTTACTTTATTTACAGGCAGCTATGCATTGTTCACCTCCGCTGATTACTCCCGCACCCCTGATGGCTTTGTGCTCATTGTGAGCAAAATTTTGTGCGACGTTCATAGAGAGAAATCCTTTTTATTTTGAGCTACATTTAGACGTTCTTCTCTTGCACTATTGCACACATGTTTCAAACTCCGGCTTGTGTCTTCACTTTATTCCGTGTAATATATATACACTGTGAACAGCTTTCGCGGTTTCCTACAAACTTTTGAAATGGGTTTGAAACCTAATGGTACGAGTTCAAATTTAGACCCAAGCGTTGATGCAACTCCATGTCAGGTTTCAAACAAATTCTTTCTTGCAAATTTCCATGGCAATTGGGTGATGTCGTGCTGCTGGCAGGTGTCTCGAAGGTCATGTAAATGTTGGTTGGCTGTGCCTGTTTTGGATCTAGCTGAAACAATTAAACCTGTCAACATTGGGCCGTCTTCACTCATTTCAATTTCGTTGCTCCTTGAAATACGGGCACTGCCTGCTGCTCTATTCTTGTTAGTCGTTGGATCGCTTCTTGTATCTACTTTTGGTTAGCCTGGGATAGTCATTTATAAAATATCATTTAAATCTGTCATAAATCCTGATGTACTGGAATTTTCTTTCATTTTAGAAGTACATTGTATTGGATACGAAGAATTGGACTTGAAAAATAGCCTTGTCTCGGTTGATGCCCTTAGGATCGGTACCAAGCGCCGCTCTTCAAAAACGAAGTCCAAGTTTGGCCATTTAGAAACCATCAAGCTACTAGTAGAGGTATTCGACCATTTTGTAGCTATCTTCCTGTACCTACGACTCCCTCTCCAGACACATAAGAAAATTTGGGGATGACAGCAGTATACGTTACTCATTTTCGCTAGATGTATTTGGGGCTTGGTACCATGATTCTGGGGGTCTCAGTTGCTCCGATCCCATTCAGTTGTGCTTTGAATGTAAATCCCTCCAGTGTCATCTCTTCATCTTATGAATAAATATTGGCAGATGCGTGAGTGGGCACTGCAAAGAGGTGGTGCATAGGAGAGTTGGGTGGAAAATCATGGGCCTCTGCTGTTAGTGACTTGTTCATCTTTGACGAAACGTCACGGTTGTCATACTTGCCTTCACGGATGCTATTCTAAACCATAAAACATTTTTGTTGCAATGTATGATAACTTGTGTTTGCTTCACTGCATGTTGAAGTATTCTAACGTGTGGTAACTGTTAATGTGTTGGAACTATCTATGTAAGTATAAAGATCTTATCCATCACCCTTGTTTACGGGTACTTCAGCCATATGTGGTGGGATGCACACCATTTGTAAACTAATCATTACTTTTAATAAGTAAGTTCATTGATTGGAATGAATCTCTGCAATGAAAAGCGATATGTACTTTAGTACTATGATTAGTATTTGTGTGGTTTCGCGTATATTGAATATATATTTTGAATGTATAAAAATATTTTATATATATAATATATGTTTTGAATATATATTCCAATTGAATTGGAAATCTAAGCGATGTTTTTGTACGTACATATATGTGTAGAATAATTGTGGGTGCAAAATTTAAATATGCACGTTTGAAAATAATTCATATTCGAAGTAAAAATAGTTGTTCACGTTGAAAATTCTTATTTTACTCTGTATGTCGTGTTACACCTCCATTGTCGTTTTTTAAAATTGATTTTCTTCAAGAAATAACTTACAGAATTTATTTGAGAGTGATTTGGAATGCTTCATCGATCCAAATATTTTAAGGAAGTAAATTTTTTTGAAAAAACTCAAAAGTATTTTGGACGATATTCGTGACGTCAAGATCTGCTGATGGAAGTTTAGTTCAGAATGAAGTTCAATGATCAGACAGTAAGGTTTTGGGTTTACGTTGAATAAAGTGAAGTACTGAATTTGTCGATTTTTAGGTGAATTAGATTAGTGTATCCTTCACTAGGGGGTCTGGCGCTTTCAAGAGAGATCTGTTGAGTTACCGCATCTATAGACAGGCCTTCGGTACTTTCATCTCTGTGCCCACTTTGCTTCTTTCAATTTTCATGCCTTCTTCGCTATCTCTTCATAGGGATTCCACTACGGTTTCTTGCGTGGAAACACACCTTGTGCATAGATTCCTCATTTTTTATACAGCCTAGCAAAAGGTCCCATCTCTTCATTCCCTTGGTATCGCCTGTCGTGGCTGGGGAGTTTTTAACCAATACAATAATATCAATTTAGTGTTCTTTTAATAAAAAAGTAATTATCTTCGTATTTTAACATGTTGAACTGGAACAATACAATAATAATTATCGCAATGTTTGGTCATTCAGTGTTGTAGATGACAGCAACGTATTGGTAAGGTTCAATGTTCGGCGGTAAAAACTAAAAAGTCAAAGTGAAGGGAATATTGATGTTACTTTGTAGCAGTGAATGATGGTTCTTCTTGGATTAGTGATGTTGTTGGTGCAAAGCTTTCTTGTTCACAGCTTTCATTGCTTCTTTTTTTGTTACATGTTTTACTATCACTCGCATATCTTTCATTTTTCTCTATTTCGAATATTTCTAGTATTTTGACCTAGCCTATGTTGTTCCTTAACTCCAAATGCTTTGTTCGAGATAGTGGTGCCATAGAGCAAAACAAAAAATTAGAAACGCGTAGTGTGCAGGAAGTGAGAGCTACACATGTGGCATTCAGTCGCTGGTGGAGTGAGTGGCCGACAGTGTTGCCAGTTTAGCCTATTTTGTAGCAAAATATGTACGTTTCGTATTTCTATATGAAATTCGACCTAATGTAAGAACTGAGGCTAGAAAAAAAATTCAGTCCGACAATTCTGGAGGGCATTAGTGACTACCAGGTTATATATATGAGTGTAGAGTAGAAACTGGAAAACCTCGCTTATTTAGCAAGTAACACATAGTTTGAGGGTAGACATGTATGAGATAGTTTATATTGAATATATTGACCGAGTGTACTCCAATCGGCTGCCTTCCCCCTACTGGCAGGTTACCTTCGAATCAAGGCTACGAGTCTCGTTTACGATGTATATAATTCGAATCATTGACTGAGAGATTTATTTTGTTTTAAATAGATTTATCGAGTCTGCTCCAATAATTATTGGTTACCTTCCCCTACTGTGACCTAATCAGGGCTACTAATTTCTATTTCAAGTTCACGATGTAAATAACTCGCATCTTTATTGTTTATCCGAAGCATGAACAACATAAGTCAATACTGACAGTGAAATATCATCCTGTGGTCAGCATGGCGCCCCTAACGTGACTGTATTGCAGGCGAAGGAGACGACGACGGAGTGAGCGATCCTTCAGCGACGAGCGAGGCAACTGGCGGAGGTGCCGTCAAGCCCTCCGAGGGGCTGAGTCGAGGGGAGAACCCTCACCTCATCGTGTGGTCTGTTGCTGGGTCCTCGGAGTAAAGCTCCCTTGGTTCAAGTGTGGGGAGCTCAGTGAAGGCACACCGTGACGGTCATCGTGGTTGCTCTTGTGGCACTCGTGAATTTATCGTGTGGGTGTGCAATGAAGCTGTCAGTCTTGGGGATAACTACACTATCCCTGTGGCACTCATGAATGAATTGATCGTCTGGGTGTGCAACGGGCAGCTCAGTGACGATACGTCGTGAATTTCTCGGCAGAGACGGACTCCTCTCCTGCGGCTCTCATGAAATTGTTGTGAGGCTGAGCCATGAAGACACGAGTGCATCATGAGGATGGGTAGTCATAGTCGTACAATGAGTTGATTCCAGTGAGCCTCCGACCATCACTGTGTGGGCCGCGACTGTGCTTTTTGGAGACATTGCACAGGAATGGAAATAATCTTCGTTTTTGGAAGAGTCTTTGCAGGATCATCTCAGTGAGAAAAGCTCGTCAGTCTGTGAGTTGGCCGATAGTGATAAAAAACCTGGATTGACGCAGCACGTTTCGTGTTGAGTTTCAGCGTTATTTGTTGTAAATCAAGTGGCTAGTAATCTCTGCAGATGAAATTGTTTTTGTTTTTATTTGCATATATTTTACATGTTCCCGAAAGTTTACGAATTCGACTTTTGAAGGGCCGCCCTCCGCCCTATGTTTTGTTTCAACAGCCAAGTCTGATTTTTCTTAATACTGGGAAAGGGAGTTGATTCGAATTTGGTGCAAGTTTGTTCATATGGGTTAGATTTAATTTCTGTGCAATATTTTTGTATTGGCTGTTGTGCTAGTGCGCGTCGATTTAAATTCCTTACGTGTACAGCTTCTGCATGTGCATGTCTCCGTAGTGTGTTCGATAGATGCAAGTTTTTATTGTTGGAGCAGAAACCTTTTAAATGATGCATAATATATTGATCGTAAGGGTACAATGCGCCTCAATGAGTAAGCATGAGGCACTTCATGGCCTGGCAAGGTGGTGGCATCAAAAAGAATCGAGGTACTCAAGGTCTTGAGTGTGACTTAACGATTCTCAGATGCCGGTCTTGCTCCATCCTTCCGCTTTGCAACCCTGGTCGGCGATAGTCAACGATCGGTGTTCATTGACTTGACTTCGCATGCTACGGTGAACAACTTGAGATATTTTCATGTCATTGTATTGAAGAATGCATCGTTGCGTGTGTGCTCAATCCTGTCGCTGGGTGTGACTTATACGGTGTCAAAAAAGCACGATTCTTTAACTCCGAAACCTGTATAGAAGTAATAGCTTTCCTTGGAAACTTTCTAGATGAAAGTAGTTGATCAAAATCAACGTAAACGTTGCTCGTTTTAAGATTAGTGGCCTTGGGTGGGCAAGTCAGCTTTTCCTTAGCAGAGCAACGTCTAGGCGTTATCGTGAGAAGTACCTTCTGCTGAAACTGCTACTGCAGAGGCTGATCGTTGCAGCCCATCCGCGCTAGAAAACTATTGCGTAGTTGGTGTTTTCTTCCTATGGAAATGATGTATCGTAGTCGTTTCTTGTGTATGCACTCGTCCCAAACTTGCAGCTGCTCGCTTCCCTTTGTTTTATTTCTGCTCGTCAGGTACGTGCATTGTTGAAGTTAGGAATGGTAAACTGACGGTAGCTTAGCAGAGTGTTTTCTTGCTCTCCAAAGTTTTTTAAACGACTGTAAACATTTCTTGATGGTTTTAATATATTTGTAACACGTGCATTTTAGCTCTGATTGAAGTCGATGATCGTGTTTTCAGCTACCCGTGCTCTTTCAAAATACATCTTGAATTGTTTATTTTACCATGGATTTTAAAGACAGTTTTAAAATAATGCAAATCGACTAAACTTTTAATTTCTCCTGAAATTGCGTAGGCTTTGAACTTGTGCTATTTTCCGTACAAAAATCAGCGGTGCAAACGCATCTGTGTTGAAAAATTGGCAGCCATGCTTCTTTAAACTGGTCATTGAGTGACAAATTGTCAAAAATGTAAATTGCTCATTCACGTAGCAGGTAATGGCATTTCTACCGTTCCGAGACCACTTTAGAAAATAACTTTTTCATGCTGTGAAACGCTGCCGTGCAATTGCATTTTTCATGTATCTCGTGAAGGATTAAAATACTACATTCGAGCAGTGAAATCGATTGCCCAATTTTGCTACTTACAACCTAACCAAACCATCGGTTAACAGCCGCGGTAACGTGTTAATGTTCTTCTCTGCGCAATTGGTGCATGTTGTGTGGTCCACACCCACAGTAAATAAGACTATCTCCGGCCAACAGCGCGGATGTTTCATGACGGAAATCTGTCTGCAGACACTCGACACTCAGAGTGCTCCTTGAATGATCCTAGTTTGCTGGACATTGGATATTTAAATGCTTGCTATTTCTGCGCCAGAATTTGCTCTCGGGTAAAAGATGGTATTACTGCTGCATCTTTTGGACACTTTTCATTTTTTTGCCCAGAACATTGTCTAACGTGTTTTGTGATTTTCATAAAAAAAGTTGTAGGACTTTTCATTGATGATTTTTTTTTTAGCGTCTTGTGTACTTCTTATACTAGATGCATTAGGATTGCGATTTGCTTACCGAGGAAATGTTTTGACTCTTTTCATCTTGTTGCCTAACCTGCAGTCCACAGCTCGCTTTTTGTTGCTGCTTCCGTGCATTTCAGTTCTGTGAATGATCATGGTTTTGCTAATAACCATGGGAAATCACACGATAAAATTTTTCATTTTTCGCTCAATAGAAAACGTGACCTGGTCTTTGATGGTCACTGTTTAGTTGGGCGAGCTGTTGTCTGCTGCGAAATGATAAAGTAATTTAAAATCGGTAGAGAGCCTGGTGGAAATGTTACCCAAAATTAATTATTAAAATAAAATGAAGAAAGTGAAGAGGTACGTAAAGTCACGGTGCACGAGCGGCGCGGTGTCGCCGCAAATGCTAATTGCTTCGCGAAAACGAAGGGGTCCACATCTGCTGTTGGCTGGCGACCTCGGTAGAAAAGCGACCACGATCAATAATAATAATCTCCGCCGCAAATGCTTAGCTCTCGTGGTAGTTGACGCCTGACGTTTTTGCGCGCTCAGATGTGCGATAGTGGGAGACTCCTTCACAACAGCAGCAGCAGCTGGAGTCTCTCTTCAGCTCAAGTTTCAACGAGACTCGCGCTCCGCTCCTGACTTGTTTACCAAACATTTCACTAGTTTTAGAAATGAGGTAAGCTTGCTACTTTGAATTCGGCGCGATGTGTTCTGTGTTGTCGAAGCGCCAGTAGTCTTTGTACTTCTACTCATGTTTCAAATTTAACCTGAATTTTGCACAATGCAAAGCTAGAATTGTAAATTTGGGCCAGAAAATGGCCAAACACTTGCACATTTCAAGTTGCCTCATCCATTCATGGATGTGAAATGCTTTCTGATGGCTTTGGCATTACTGCAGCTGATACGTCTATTAAGTTCTTCATAGTAGACAACTGTTCAGTCAATTCAATTAAAATTCTGTGACATTGTTTTTGCACAGTTCAACTCGAGCTGTGATCTCACTTGAATCATGTGATCGAGTGACGGGACGAGCGACTCTGTTGATTTCTAGTGCAGCATTTCAAGTGCTCCATTAAAGCTACTGAAGTTTTCTGACAATTCTTGAAAGCTCAGTAATTCATTTACAATACTAGACGACTCCTTTAGCATAGTGAATAAACTACAACGAAGGAGTGTCTCTGACACTTTCGTACTGGAAATGCGGATTTATCAAAGTTTTCTATTTGTAATGACAGTTTCTGATAAAATTGTGTCAACGTACAAGACATTATCTGTACATATATAAGGTTTTAAACGTTGCTCCTCTTTATATTTATGAATAATTTATTATGGCAAGTGTTAGTCTATATTCCAGTGTAGATTTAGACAGGTAGACATTTCTGCCTGCTCCCAGATTGGTTGCATGTTAGCCTTAGCATTGCAGCGTCGCCCCCGCCTCAACTTGGAATCGAATGCTTGTTGTGCGCATTGTGCATCGCGTTTTTATGTGATACCTCAACCTCGAGTCGTATTCAAAGCTTGCGGACTCATTTCCCGTTGAATCGGGCCCAGAAATTCATGTTGGGCCCTCATTATGTAACTACAGGGAGGGCTCAGACTGAAGGGTCCGCAAAGCCAGAACGGTTTTCCATTTGCATGACACTCAATTTGTGTGGATTGGTGTTGGTTGTGTCCTGAATGCTGTGGTGTGGAGAGTGCGACTCGTATTCTCATTTCTCGCGTGTTATAAATATATATATATATATATATAATAAATTGTCACCATCAGGCGTTTTTCGTGGTAGTCAATGCTTACGTTAGAGAAATTTGTGAACGAACGTCTGTCTGATTTCAAATGGCTTCCTTTACGGGACCGGGTAATCAAATTTTGTCAAGGTTACAGGGATTTATTAAAGGCTATTGAAACCCTCGCGATTTTTTTATGCGACATTGCACTCCTTTCTCAGCCCGAAGTGCGCTGTCGTTGTTGCCGAATTTCGATCTCTCGCAGCTGATTAACATCTTGTACCTCTTGTATGTGTCCCCTCCTCGCTGGTTGGTAGCCTTATTTCGATCATTCTGTGCTTCTTGATCTGAACGCTAAAATTTAAAGCTTGTGTGCGCAAGCAGAAGCCCGCGTCTGGAGTGACAGTGATGGTGAACGACTTGTCTCCGCTGCTGTATAGACTTAACAAAATAAGTTACTAGGTAAGTCTTGAGAAAAACGATCTTCACGTCTCATTTTCGGTTGTTCAATGCGTACAAGGCACTGAAGTTTAATTAGTTGTACTAAGCTTTCTGTTTAATTTCTCAGTAATACTTGCAGTTGTCCGTGTTGCAATTTTGGTTCATTTTCTTTGATTTTTTTTTGTAAAATTCACACGAATTATATTGCTTACGTTCACCTGTGCGAAAATTTGGACAGAGGTAGTTAATTTTAGGCTCTCAAGTCCATTAAGACCTTGCAATCCAAGTCGCTCCATACCAAAGCTTTACGTTAAGTGTCCGCAAGAATGATCAATTCCGTGTTGTACAGATAAAGTAGGTTACTGTTTAAAATTTTATTTAAATGATTATGTAAATATCTACGTGAAAGAAATAAGTTTATTGCTCGAGTCTGCTCTCCTGTGAACTTATTGCAAGTTTCAGTAGTAATGAAGAAGCTTGGAGGGAACTTGCTTACATGGCCGCGCTGCTTCTCTCAGTTCCAAGCTCGCGGCGAACGTCTATAACGCTAATGCAAATGTAAAGTTCTTAAAGATCGAATATATTACTATGAGATCATGATTTCGTTTATTATCCTACCTGTGTATAGAGTTATAAAATCCGTCCCTAACTTGAACACACAGAAGTTAAAAAATTTCTTGACCTGTTGCCGTTATCATAACCTCGACATTTCCATTCTTACGACTCTCCTAGAGGGTGAGAAGCAAAGCCACAGTAATACGAAACATTATATAATTCAAAGCTAGGCAAAGCATAAAATCTTAACACTAAAACAATTCAATTGTAGATTTATCTTGAGTGCAACCGACAACACCCGCACCTGCCACGGCATAAACGAGATAGGCTGTGGGACTCCACACTGTTGTCTAGCAGGAGAAAAGCCCCCAACGTAGACTTAGCCGCTACTTAAACCACAACTGACCGACGTACCGTGTGCGGCACTCAATGAAAATGCTTATACTTCATTTTAGTGTCGACTAAGTGCCCCATGTGGCTTTTAAAGTTCACTGTCGAGCGACAGTTCAACATTTTTCTTGATGCCAGTGACAGCCTAACAACGGTAATATGAGAGAAAGAAATTTCGATAATAAAGAGTTAACGCTTTTTTCTCTGTCCATACTGGGCGTATAGGCTTCCTGAAACTTGCAAGTGAAGCATAATTGAACGAGCGAATGACCTCGAAAATAAAACGCTAGCCACACTCGCTCACGCCGCCCGTCAGATGAGGATACTTGAAACATGCTATGAAATTAGATGTGTACAATCAGGAGCGAAATAAGTACTTTAAATCTATAAAATTGAAGCATTAGAATTCCTGAACCTCACGACAAGTCTTTTGCAGAAGAATATTCCTCGTGTATCTATAAGCATTCACATTATATAAAGGAAGATAACACTATTGTAAACAGATAGAATGCATTCTTTTTTTTGCTCTTAGAAACAACAAGGCATGAGATTAGACTTGAAAAAATAATAATGATGAGGGGTGTTGATACTATCAACATTAAAGCACGGATACGGGTCCTTTGCTGCTCCCCTCTACGGTAGACTTGAAAGTTAAATCTAACCACCCCCCAAGATGTTCCCTAGGGAGGAAAGAGATACGCACCTTGGAGTTGAAGGAATGGTGAATTTGTGCACAAGGCTTTTCACGCATAGAAACAGTAAATTGAGAAATACTTTTACGAAACAAGATAATAGTTTCAGCATATAACAAGAACAGAAGAAATGCAATACGCCGTAATAATGACGAAATTGAAAAATACGCGACTTCACATTTTCCCTCCGCGAGTGCAAATTCTCATAGATAACAGAGAAACCGTAACCTATTAGCGTTGAGAATAGAAAGTAATACACGCTCTGATGAAAACTCAGAAAGGATGACCGTTACTTCCTCATAGAAATAATCAAGTTTTTCTAGTTTCACGAGTATTCTCGAGACAGACCTGACGGAGGGCGTGAGCAAGTGTGGATAGCGGAAAAATCAAGAAAAACATCCCCCACACCAAGTTCTCTCAGCAACCTTTACTAAATGATGACAAACCATCCCATGAGCGAGAGATCATTTCCCACTAAATAGCCACCACCATCTCCAGCTTACGTCTTACACAAGGGTAAAGACATCCTGAACTACTCGACAAGGAACCACAGTTTTTACGGTAATTGAAGCTGTTCAGACAACACAGATCTAACAGAATCAGACAGTTTCGAATATCAAAATAAATACTCGTCCAAAACAACTACGAGGTTTTTCTGCTAGGAAATGAATCCTCTTATTTTTGTTGCCACGAACGTTTATAACAATAAGTTCAAAGCCCCACTTTAGTGAACCGCTCAATACACTCAACATTTTGAAAGCACCTATTCAAGATCCGATTGTACCAGCAAGTGTCGGTCTAATTCATTCAAGACGCATTCTGACAAACATTCTGAACGCATACAACAATTCGAGACACGATTTAACCAACAAGTGGCATTTTAATTCATAGAAGATGCATTGCAAACGCACATTCATTCAAGACACGATTCGACCACCAAGGGGCGTTACAATTCGTTGAAGACGTGAGGCACCGACCGGTCAGTGCACGGCCTGAGGCCGCAGCTGCTGCTGATCTGAAGGAGGCGCCGAAGAAGGCATGGCAGAGGCGGCTGCCTCCGCCGCCTTGCTGGAGTCGCTCAGGCACACCCACTGCCCCTCTGTGTTCTCCTTCCATAGGCTCACCTGCGCACCAAATGCACAATTATGCATGAGGTACTTGGGGCGTAACATTGCAGGCACAAAGTAAAAATCTAGTTTCATGAAACCAAGCATGAAGCGCTAAATTGATTACACCGAGTGTTGCGTCAAGAGCTACTTTTTTGTGCTCTTCGTAAATGTTAAAAGACTACTTTCTATCCTTCTGAGTTCTCCTTCTATAGGCTCACCTGCTCAGCAAAGGCACAATTATATTCTCCAACTTTTACATCTTTTGATTCTCTACCAGCAAAATTTTTGTCTGCTGGCTCTGTTATTGCAGAACCAAGGATAATTTCAACTAATTAATACTACGTGCATATTGTAGCTATGCATGTAAATTCAACCCTTTATTTTTAGATGGCGTTTTTGAGCAGCATCCTTCCTTAAAGATTAGATTATTAGTTAGTTTAAGCCTCCCTATCCTCAACAAATGAGATCCAAAGAGAGGAGATAAGAAGGCACCATTTAGTATGGAGTTAAGGGAACGTGGAATCTATGCAGAAAGGGCAGAGAAACAGTAAGATGAGAAAGAAGTTCATGAATCTAGATCTAAGTTGAAGAAAGTAGTAGGTGCTTGTTGTATATTAAAATATGCATCGTATAATGTGATACTGGTTTTGGGAGTACGAGTTCCGGAGCGGAGGTTTGCGCGTCTTGCCGGATGCCTTATCGCGTTCAGGTCAGATGTCTTTATGGGACCTCCGCCGGAAGCTGTGCCTTGGGAGCGCATTGCATTGGTATGCACCGGAAGAGCATTGTTTAACTTCCGAGCGCTATAGCTTATAAGCAGAGTCGGTGTATCGATGAGCCAGTACAAGAATAGGAACTTTGCTGAGAGTTTCCTTTTCCTACTCCTGAAGTTAAGGCCTCAGATCGGTAGTTACAGCTACCGATACTGTAGTTTGCAGCTACAGTTAATAAACCTCGTATCGTGATGAAAAACCACGATATTACAAATTGCGACGAGGCTTCGAACCTCCTAAGTGAATTTGAACTTTACAAGTGCTCTGAAATTAAGATGGCGCATTCTACAGTTTGCAGTCCTCCATTCGACGTTGAAGTGGAAACAGTGAGTAATATCTACAACGATTCAAGTACAGTGTGCAGACGTTCTTCAGAAGGCGGGAAACAATGGTGGTACCAAAGCTAGTATTATAGTTGAAGCTTCGCCTGTCAACATCATTACTGATCTACAACGAAGAATTAAACCTACGTTACTCACTGATGCTGCATATGAGAAACTTGAAGGAAAGTTAATACAACAGTGCTGAAAAAACAGGACAGCAGTGAACCGGAAAAAGATGGTCCGTAACAAAACAAAAACCTACTCTATCTTAACAAAAAGAAAGCCTACCTAACCTTTAGCACGGGCTCTCACATTGTCCCCCTGGGAGCGCTAATTCCCATAGATACAATAGTTGTGTCCCCTTAAGGGGATCCTTCCTTAAAGCCAAACGGTCAAAGTCCACTATTATTTGTATAAGTTGAAAGTAACAATAGCCTACATTAGAGTAATTTACCGGATTTACTGTTTTAACTATTAATAACACATTATTCCTTCATCAAACATTATAGTTTAGTAAAGTAAACTAATTTATTCAAATACACTTCAATTAATGAAACTCATGAGAAAACATTAGCCTAACACGCCTCAACATGACGACACACCATCAAGTATACTCCACACAGTAGAAAGTGGTGTGTTTGTACGTACGTACGTACTGCATACACTACTTCCACCCAAAGACTGAAAGGCACTTGAAGCATACGTAACATTACAGGCACAATGAAAATAATCATATTAGACGCAGGAATAGCACAAACAATAATTCCTGACGTCCTCAAAACCTAACGTGCTAATTTGTCGCATTGAGTGTTGCCCCAAGTGGTACTTTTTATGGTCTTGGTAAATGTTAAGACTTTTTCACCAAAAACACTAAGTAACTTAAAATACGTTTATTATTATTATTATTATATAAGAAAGTTTTAGCCTCCCTTAACCACAACAAAGAAGTTCAAAGAGAGGAAGGCACCATTTAGTATGGAGTTGAGGGAACGCGGAATCTATGCACAAGGTGCACAGAAACAGTAAGCTAGGAAAGAAGCTCATGAAACAAGAAAAATTTGAAGAAGAAAAGGGTAGGTGCTGAAAAACAGGACAGCAGTGAACCGAAAAAAGATGGTCCGTAACAAAACAACAACCTATTCCGTTTCAACAAAAAGGAAGCCTACCTAACCTTAAGCTCGGGCCCTCACATAGTTCCCCTGGGATAAAATACGTTTAATAATGAAAATTTATTATTACCAGGAATAAACTGTACCTGGTGCTAGAGACCCTGGGGTGGAAACGCAAGCCTTGAAGAATTCGAATTTCACGAGACATTCCTACGTATTTATCTCTCCAGAAACACACACACACATTATAGTTCCCGTTCAGAAGCACCCGCATTCTGTCGCCCCTGGAAGCATACTGACTTTGTTGTCACCCATCCAGAGACACACGTACCTTGTTGCCACACACACCCACCCCCAATCCCCCGAGGAGGCAAAAGCAGCTTGTAGTCACCCATCCAGGGAAACAAGTACCTTGTTGTCACCGCCAGACACGGCCAGGATGTTGCCAGTGACGGACCAGCTGACGTGCCAGATGACGTCCGCAAAAGTAGGCAGCTCCTTCGAGCGGAACTGGCCGTTGTCGCCCGTCCAAATGAGCACGCGGCAGTCCTGACATTTTTTGGAAGGCTTTTAACGAGAGAAATGATGCGCATCAAGCTCAACTATTGTAAACTATGAATTTGACACTGAATAAATTTTGAAACTGAACTTATTCAGTTCGGTTTGAAACTTTAACTGAACTGAACTGTTCAGTTTAAATAATCTTATGAATACATATCATAAAAACAAGAAAATAACTTACGAAAAAGTGAAAAGTGAACCATGCATATGCTCCTTGAAAATTATTTTTGTTAAGTTTTCAGTTGATTTGATAGATTAAACAATGGACCACAATTAACTGAAATCAAACTCATTATTAAGATAGTAAAAAATGTGTACCAATAAAAATGAATTGTTATGCAACTTCACCCATCAAAAACATTGAAGAAAAATGGTCAACTTTCTTCTAAAAATTTTCCCACATAAATATGGAAATCTGCGATAGTAAGCAAACGTGAGGTACAGGCACGTTACTCTTTCCATGTTAATAACAACTTTTTCATCACTTACACTTAATTTTAGTCATCCACATTGTAGTATTTTGTATCTTGTTTATGTTTAGAAATCTACACATCAACAGAAAGCTCATTTCTGAATGGTACAAGGAAGGTTAAAACTCATTCGAAGTCATTTTTAATCAAACAGCTGAATTTTCTACATTTATTTGCAACCAATGCACTAATTCCTGCCTACAAACCACAGTAGAGGAAACAAGGTGGGTTCAAACCAGCCTTTTTTTCGTTTATGGTGTGGTTTTGCTGACGTCACTGCAACGGACCAATAGCAGCGCTCATATTGCATCTGGTAGCACTGCTACCCCCAAATCTGGCTCCACTATTGGCTTAACGCCATGGCGTTTTGGTGACGTCATAAAGTTTGTTTGAAATGAAGCCTTTCTATTGGCTAGCCGAACAAGAGGAGGCGTATTTTCTCCCATAGAAATGACCCTACCTTGTTGCCTCTACCGTGCTACAAACTCCATGTTACAGGGAGAATAATGATCACATTGTACTTCTAAGCAGAACAATTTACTCTAATTGAGAATGAAGATGACATGAGTAAGTAATGATAGGAAATATTTTGCAAGTGGCACTAAAGCATCAATGACAATATTTCCTGTATGCTATTAGCTCTCACACTATTTCCATACATAAAGCTACCAATTGACAAAAAAACACGCAATACCTGAGAACAAGACGCTATGACAGAAGTGCCAAGCCCAGAAGACGGAGCCCAGGCCACGTCCCTGACCCAGTCGGAGTGGCCCTCGAGCTTAGCCTCCTCGACCCACTCCTGGCCCTCATTCCGCCAGATCTTGACGTAAGAATCGCAGCCGCCTGTCACGAGCCGCTGCTGCTGCGACCCTCCGCTCGTGACGGCCGGGGCCCAACTGACCGCGTTGCAACCAACCTGCATAGTATTGACAGTCGCGAACCGGTAGCACTGAAACATCCTAACTCCACAGGATTAAGCCCTCGGACATAACATTTACAAAAATTTTAGTTAAATATTTGTTTTTTTTTTAATACAGATCTATACTGATTACATCTACACCCATCAAATATACGAAAATTCTAGTTTTTTTAACACAGCTCTAAGTCGATTATGTCCACGAACGTCATATATATGAAAATTTTAGTATGGTGTTTGTTTTCAAACACAGCTATTAGTCGATTTTGGGTGTCATTGGTGTTAATAATTCTTCCCAGTAACCAATCTATATTTCATTTAAAGTTTAAACAAAAAAAAGAAAATTATAACATTAACCAACATAAAACTAGTTAGTCGAGAATAACATATCCCCCATGAGAGAATAAGCTCAACATTTATGAGTTTATTTTGGGTACAAAAATTCTCCAATAGAATACAGATTACAAAAGATGACGCTCGCACAGGTCTCACAAATAACACCACCACCACATGACACCACACGCCCAATGCTTTCATTAAAGCAAGACTAAAACTGCCTGGGAGGAAAAAGACAAAACAAAACCAGGCCACAACTAGCACAAATAACACAACACGCCCCCAACTAGCACAAATAAACAGAAGACCCCAATGCCCACGACGCACGTTGTGGGCGTTGGTGATCTTGACGGCCTCCCAGGTGTGTGCGGCGGTGTAGGTGAGCACAGACACGGACCCGTCGCTGGAGGCGCACGCCACCATCAGGCCCAGGTCGTGCGGCGCCCAGCACACGCTGTTGACTGCACATCAAAAACCAAATGTGAAAAACACGCATGAAAACCATACGTGAAAAACACGCGTGAAAACCTCGCTGATTTCAGATAGGGTTGGAATTTGTGGGAGTTTAAAACTAGTGGATATTTCTAAGTTAATACATGAGGTAGTTCCAAAGAAGTTACTTCTGCATGAATGCTAGTTTTAAAAACAGTAATAAACAATTTATTTACCCCAAGTGATACAGCAGTATATTGTATCTTAAATCTTGTAAAAAAACACATTTGATTATAACTACCTGTGGGCCCAAATAAGTTCAGTAACTTCTAGGGCAACCTATTTTAACAAGTTCTAATTAACAACAGTCCAACAAAAAAATTAGAACTTCATCTTCACTTCCCAGCAACAACAGAACAGAAGTCCAGTTCTATATTGAAGGTAGCACAGAGCATAGAGAGTAAAAGCTGAGAATTTATTGAAAAGCATAGAAGTTGTTTGAAGAAGAGTTAAGCTTAAACTAAGGAAACAAGTAGAAAGTATGGAAGTGGTGTGCTCAGTTAATACTTTGATTGCAGCGTGAGCCACCTGTGATACACGGAAGACATTTTCATGATGTTGCCGACCAGCCAGTCAGTAGTCACAAACTCAATTTTCATTAACACTTAATCAAAGTTAAATAATGACGACCCAGTTAATGTTCGCAATTATCACCATTGCTACCTACAATTGACTTTAAATTTGAGTTGAATGATTAAACTTCAGTTTTGCCTGCCACAATCAAAGTGTCGAGTATAGAAGTGGGTTAAGGATGACTCACTGGAAGAAGTGTGCTCGGTGTAGCTAAAAAACACAGAAAAGGTTAAGAGGAGGACTCACTGGAAGAAGTGTGCTCGGTGTAGCTAAAAAACACAGAAAAGGTTAAGAGGAGGACTCACTGGAAGAAGTGTGCTCGGTGTAGCTAAAAAACACAGAAAAGGTTAAGAGGAGGACTCACTGGAAGAAGTGTGCCCAGTACAAAAGCAGATGCTGTGCCACAAGTCAAGTCGATGTTAATTAATCATGCAAGTATACAGCACAGTAAAGGCCAAGAGGACTCACTGGAAGAAGTGTGCTCGGTGTAGGTGTAGATGCTGCGCCAGGAGGTGTTGTCTTCCTGCCAGATGATGAGCTTCCTGTCGTAGCCACAGGAGGCCAGCAGCCGCCCGTACATGGGGTGGGCCCAGGCCACCTGCCACACGGGGCCCTCGTGCTCACGTAGGGATGCCACCAGGGCTTGCTCGCCTTCCCTCACCTCAAACACTCGCACGGTCCTAGCAACAAAATGTGGTTTAGGTTTCTTTTTATACGTGGTGTATTTTATACATGTTTTTTATTCATCATGTCTCTCACACATCATGTATAGGATACATACAAATACATGATAAATTTTTTGACATGTATTTTTTGACTCGAAGACATAAAATTGTACAAGATTATATGTTAGTGTAAGCCTTGTTAACCGCAACACAGACGTTCCAAAGGAAGGCACCATTAAGGAGAATGTCTACCCAGAATCCAGGAAAATTTGTGGATTTTTGTTTTATTACTTTAATCATCAGAGATATGCTTACTTCACCAGCTGTTAAATTTTCAGAACGATCTGAGCATTGTAAGTGGGTGAAATTGGGTTGAGAAGGGGGGGAGGGTCCAGCAGCCAGCACCAACCAGTAAGGGCATGTGCCACGCACCTGAAAGTTCTTTTTATGAGGGCTTTTATCACTCTATTTAATACAGAAGTCCTTATTTTACAAGCTGACAAAGATTCAGAACGTTTTTTGCTTTGTGAGAGGGGGAAACGAGGGGGGGGGAACGGGGTTGATTCGAATGTAGCTGGTAGCGCCAGACAGTCACCGCATTAGACATGAACCAGAAATATCTGGATTATGTTGTGTTGGTCTATTCAACACAGAACTCCTTAGTTTACAGCCTAGCAAAGCTACACAACGTTCTTTGCTTTGTAAGAGAGGGAAGCAAAGGCGGGTAGGGGTGAAGCGCGTCGAGGAGGACGCAACAGCGTGCGCTTCTGGAGCGGTAAAGGTATCTATGATACCCGTTCCAAACGTATCTATGATACCCATTCCAAACGTATCTATGACACCCGTTTTAAACACCTCTTGATGCCTGTGGTACAAATTCCTTCAAGGAAAAACAAAAACTTACAAGATAAGAAATTCATATGTTCAGATAGGTTTCAGAACATCAACTGCATCAATTTTTCTGAGCAATATAGTTTGCAAATGAAAAAATGAAAAATTTTGGAAAAATGTTCTCCCTGAACAGTAGAAAATGGGAAAATAGGGTATTTTCAAAATCTATCTCCCCTGAAAGCTATTATTGTAGAGCAATGATTTAGACCTCATTAAATGAGCAAAAAGTGGCAACATGGCTGGACGGGGAGAATAAGTATGAATTCACAGTACTTTTTTAGTTACATTGAAAAGTCTACGGAAGAAACCCTAATCTTTTAAAAAACAAATTGAAATATCATAAAACTGAACTTTCACAAATTTCAAATCTATTCTCCGTCCAGATATGTAGCAACTCTTTGCGCATTCAATGAAACCTAAATCATTGCTCTACGAGAATAACTTTCGGAGGAGATAGTTTTTGAAATTACCCTATTTTTTCATCAATTTTTCCCTAATATCTCAATAATTAGTTCAAAAATTGAAAAAAGTTTATTAGACGCATCTGTAGCCCTATAAAAAATACATATGTATGCCAAATTTCATTGATCTAGTTCCTATACAAAAAAGTGACAGCCATTTATTTAATTCTGGGTAGATGTTCCCCTTAAGGGGACGGTTCGGGGTAAAAAAAAGTCTGTAAGTTCTTGGTGGATTTTTCTGAGATATCTACCGTAGATGTAAATTGTTATGAATATTTTTTTATTTGAGCGTATTTTTCGTAGCAATACATGAAAAAGATGATTTAAAAAAACATGTGTTGCGGAAAATCCTACTCCTACAATTTTGAACTCAGAGAACTGAGAAAATATTTTATAGCTTGGAAATTGTCTTGTCCAGAGATCCGGTGCAAAAGTTTTTTGATTATTTGATTATTTGATTTTTTGAGTTTTGAGAACTTTTTTCCCTAAAAAACTTTTTCCCTAAATGGGGCGATTCACCAGTCTCCTAAACCGTGTTTGCTAATGAGATGGTGCAATCTGCCTATTCCCCTAACCCCTACTTTTTCTGTTTCAGAACAGAGGTATCAATGTTAAATAGTGAAGCAGAAAATTCCTAAGTGCAGTATTATAGCGTACAGGCAAAGTATTCAAAGCGGCATCATCCAGCAAGGGTAAGAGTAATACGTAGCGATAGGATTGAAATTAAAGAATGTATATGTTTATTTATTTACTGAAATATTTATTAGTAAATGATATTGATTATTTGTTGTTATGTGAAAGTGAGAAACTATGTACTTTATTGCCTGTGTTATCATTAGAAGTTATTATTTATTATGCGTGGCGGATTGGCAGGAAGACCTCCAAATCGACCTCCAGACCTCCAACCCTCCGGTCCAGACCTCTGGTCCAAACCTCCGGTCCAGACCTCCGGTCCAAACCTCCGGTCCAAACCTCTGGTCCAAACCTCTGGTCCAAACCTCTGGTCCAAACCTCCGGTCCAGACCTCTGGTCCAAACCTCTGGTCCAGACCTCCGGTCCAGACCTCTGGTCCAGACCTCTGGTCCAAACCTCCGGTCCAGACCTCCGGTCCAAACCTCTGGTCCAAACCTCCGGTCCAGACCTCTGGTCCAAACCTCCGGTCCAGACCTCTGGTCTAAACCTCCTGACCAACCTCCAATTGGAGAGCGGAAGCAGAGGCCAACCGGGGTACTCCAGAGCCATCACCCAGAGCTCTGTGGTGCCAGCCTCTACAGCGTGAGACCAAAGAACAGCCTACAACGGCTGGTTCTTCCCCCGGCATCTCTTGCTGCTGCGGTACTCCACCTGCTGCCGTTATACTTCAGCACTCCCCACTGTTGCTGTACTTCGGCAAACCCTGCTGTTGCCGCACCCCGGCCTAATCTGTTGCTGCGGCGCCCCGGCCTACTCGGCTGCTGCCGTACTCCGGCATACCCTGCCGCTGCCGCACTCCGGCATCTGCCCCTCTGGCGCTCCTACCGCTCTTGCAGTCCGACAGGCCAGGCCTTGCGTCGGCCATTATTGCTGGGTAGAAAATCATCCTGGGGTTGCTGCTGTACTAAATTGTTCCTGGTATAGTTGCCCGCTGTGTCATAATTGAGAGTGTTTATTTTGTACGGGTCGCTGTAGGTAGGTTAATTATTAGTGTCCACACCTGGTTATTTTCCTATGTATATTTCTGTAATCATTGTTAATAGTGTATCAATAAACAAAAAAAAGAAAGATTTGTAAACCCATTACCTGGGAGTGTCAGCTTATTTATTCACCTTGAGACAAGATAGAAGTCATAGGTAGGTTAGGACTCTCACAACCAATGTACATTAGTGCTATGGATCTAGGTCACACATGTTGATGGTAGGAAGCCTACCTGTCCCCCAACACCTACTCCTACAATTTTGAACTCAGAGAACTGAGAAAATATTTTATAGCTTGGAAATTGTCTTGTCCAGAGATCCGGTGCAAAAGTTTTTGATTATTTGATTTTTTGAGTTTTGAGAACTTTTTCCCCTAAAAATGACCTTTTTTCCACTTTTTTGAATAATTTGCTTCTAATTTTTAAGGTGAATTGAAATTAAAAAAACTTTTGCACCGGATCTATTTTCCATTTCAAGCGCTATCGATTGGTATGCTTGCCATCTCTGTACCTTCAAAACTGTGGGAGGAGTAGATTTTCAAAAATCAAAGTGAGTTTGCAGAAACACCATTTTTCCAAAAAAAAATTTTTTGTTCGTTACTAAGTTTTAAATTGAGTCTTAAGAGCGATTCTGTACCTTCTTATGTACCTTCAAAACAGTGGGAAAGGATCCATATCAAAAGTCAATGAATACAAGTTTCAGAACAGGGTTTTTTTAAAAAATTTTTTTTCAAAGCTGGGTAATTTTTTTTTCAATTACCTGTATTGCTTTGTAGCTCTTTTTAAGCCCTTTCGATTGATATAATTGCCATTCCTGTAGCTTTAAAACTTCGGGAGGCATTTATGTTTACATAGCCAGCTAATTAGCTGATGACTCAGCAGTCAGACTCAAAACAAACACTCAATTACACCATCATAATTTATCACTGAGTAATAGAATGTTTTGTTTGAGTACAAAAGCATTTCAAGTAAAGCCATGAATGAACTCTCATGCTATTCCCGTAGAGAAACACTCAATGCTGGCTTGTAATGTGGGGGAAGAGGGAGGTCACCCATCCATTGGTGCACCCCAAGGTCATACTAGTGAGCGTCTTTTACCCCGTCCAGAAGACTAACCAATTGACGTACTTGAAAGCCAATTATATCGTAGGATGCGCAAGAAAAATCTCTATAAGATGAATTTATAAACCGAAAAATGACCATAATCTGAAAATAGACCCGAACCGTGCCCTTAGGGAGATCGTTTCACTTTTTCAACTTTTTTCGTCCGGTTCGTTTGAAAATTGGCCAGTATATGTATTTTGTTAAAGTAAACCTTTTTCACTCGTGTCATTTTTTCGATTTAGGCCTTAGTTTCTTTATGAGAAAAATTAGTTTTTTGGTATATTTTATGGATATTCCAAAATGGGACTCGTCATCGAGTTTCGATGCTAGAACAAAACCAAAGACAGTTTTAGAATCCTTGAAACATTTCAAACAAACTCTCACGGTTTTTTTTTCAAATTTAAATTTTTTCTATTTTTTTCAAATTTTTTAAAATTTCTAAAAACAACAGTAATTTTTTGGGTTTACAGCTATATATTTTTTCAAAAATTTGAATTTGAATAAAAGCCCGTAAGAGTTTGTTAGAAACGTTCCAAGGATTCTAAAACTGTCTTTGGTTTTGTTCTAGCATCAAAACTTGAGGACTAGTCCCATTTTGAATGTTGGAAGTTAGAAGTGTTGGGTATAAGCAAAAAACAAAATTTTTTGTTGAAGTGTAATATAATGAACAATTCATGTAATTGAATGCAGTTTTATTTTATTTCGATAATTTCTATACATAACTTCATATTCAGGGTGTGAATTGTGATTTCCAAACACAAAAAAAAATTTTTTTTATTATTTTCAAAAATATGAAATTTTATATTTTCAGTCTGATTCTTATGAAATTTGAATATGATATGTAACCTTTGGAAAGAAATAATTTATTCCATTATTTTTTTTTTGATTTAGGCCTTAGTTTTTGAAAAAAGTTGACATATTAGTTTTTAGGTATTGATATTTCACTGGTATTGATATTTCAAAATGGGACTCATCATTGAGTTTTGATGCTAGTACAAAAAAATAGACAGTTTTAGAATCCTTTAAACATTTCTAACAAACTCACATGGGCTTTTTTTTCATTTCCCATTTATTCTCTTTTTATATGGGGTTGAAATGGGCTCAAAATTAAAGATTTTGGTCCTCTCACCCCCCCTGTGGGGGGGGATCTATTGTCTGTAGCGCCATAAAATTTTAGGACCGAATAGTCCACCCACCTAAGGGTCCTTTTCCAACAAAAACATGAAAAATGACCATCTGAGCGGCAGGGGCCTGGGATGATCTCCTTAAGTATGGACACAAGGGAATGTGGAATCTATGCACTAGATGCATAGAAACAGTAAGTTGAGAAAGAAGTTCATGAAACAAGATAAAATTTAAAGAAGAAAGTGGCAGGTGCTAAAAATGGCACAATAGTTTACTGAAAACATATGATCTATAACATAACGAAAACCTATTTTATTTAAACAAAAGGAAGGCGTACTTAACCATATGCTGGGATCTTGCATTTTCTTCCTTAAAACACCAATTCCCATAGATACAATAGTTGTTTTCCCCCAAGAGGATTTCTTACATTAAGCATTTCAAACACTTAGTCTAACACATCCGTGCGTGTGTGTGTGTTTGCTGGTGTATGTGGATAAGCCTGTACATGTGTGAATTAGGAGTATGCTATTGTTTGTGTATGAAAGAATACAAATTAGGGTTCTTAGACAATCAGAGAATTTAATGAAATATATATATCCATGTTTTGTATTGAGTTTTTAAATAAAATTAATTTTTCTCATGTTCAGCACTGAAGATGGACCAACCTGTCCGAGGAGCACGTGGCTAGTCTGGTGCCGTAGTAATCCATCTGGGCATCGTGGATCATGTCCTCATGCCCAGTCTCCACCTGACTCACAATGGACACCTGGAACAAAAAACAATCAGCTCAACATATCTCATTATAAAACCTGCTGCCAAATTAATGTCTCCACCTGAGTCACAATGGACTCCTGAAACACAAACAACCAGCTCAAAAAAAAAAAACACAAGCAATCAGCTCAACATACCTCATTAGAAAAACTGCTATCAAATTAATGCCAATGTAAATAAATCTAAACACATATACCATGTAAACATCAAAAGCAGAGTAAAACAGATAGTTATAATGGGAATCATTAGGAAAAATTTTCAATACTTTGATAGTCCCTATTTGGTAAATATCCAGGAGAGGACCATAATCGATCGTCGGATGGCAACACTACAGTGGACTCTCCCTTCCAACACGCTCGATCATTCCATCCATCTAAGACAAAAGTTAACATACCGCTATAACTCATTATTTTTAGGTGATAATTTCTATTGTGTTATTAACTAAAAGATCCTAGAAGTGGGTTCAGGCTCAGCAGGGCCGGCAAAAAATAAATTACTAAGTACCAAAACGTACTCTACCCAAACTAAACTTACCGATATAACTTGTAAAATACTAATTTCAGACGGAAAGTGCATAGAAGAAAACTTGTTTATTTTTATCTAATTAACTATGCTTAGGCACCAAAAAGCAGGAAATCAATTATGGTCCTCTCCTGGACATTTACCTCTATTTTCTATCAGTGATTTATGACAGATAAGGTACCACAGAGAACCGCCTGCAAGAAACCCCAGAGTAATAATTTTTCTTAACATGAGACTTGAGAGCTGGTTATGCTTCCTAAGCTTGCTGCAACTGAATGAAACATACTTGTACTGTATTCCAATATTGGACACAAACTCAAGAGTAATTCCAATAATTAGCTTTAGATCTTTTAACAAAATAATTCTAAGATGTCACTTACATAGAGCATAATTGTCAGTTCAGGTTTCAAGTTATAAAAATTTAAGATATTTTATTAAAAAAATAAGATAATTAAATCTCTAAACTAGATAAAAAGATATTGAAAAAGAGCTTTTACAATAGAATGACTGCAAGTGACAGTTTTGCTACAAAAAATCATAAAATTATCCCAATGATCTAACATCCTTTTGAATCAGTACATATAGTAAAGAAGATCTGCTATTGATGATATGGTTTTGACTACTAAGTGTTCTACTTTTATAAGTCTATAGGTAGTGATGCAAAAAAAACAGTTTTATTAGATGGCGGTTTTTTTGCGAAAAACGTGTTTTTTATGTGTTTCTTTTTTTTTTGTTTTTTTTTTGCACACACACCCAAATTTTGTTAGGTATATGTCTGTTTATTTTTGGTCACATAAAATATATTAATATCTATGTTCTCCAGTCATGATTTTTTGGAGTAAAAACATCAAAAGGAAACCATACTGTAAAACTGTGGCAGATAACCCACAATTACCTAGAGAAGTCTAAGAGGAACAGCAGGAGACAGAACTTATATTGATGAAGTCAAAAACCCACTATTACCTAGAGGAGTGGAGTCTTAGAGGAACAGCAAGAGACACAGAACTTATATTGATGAAGTCAAAATTCAGAGCTTACTATCTCTACTATGATTTTATTTTTATATGACCAAAAGATCTGACATAGTAGAGATAGTAAGCTCTGAATTTTGACTCCATCTATATAAGTTCTGTGGCTCCTGCTGTTCCTCTCAAGACTCCTCATAGTAATTGTGGGTTATCTGCCATCACTTTTACTGTGTGCTTTCCTTTTGATGTTCTTTATTAGAAAAAATCAAAACTAAAGAACATTGATATTAATATACTTTATGTGACCAAAAAACCCTGCTGTTTTTTCTAAAAAAGATGTTTTTTTACTAAAAATCATAACTAAAAAACTGGATATTAATATATTTTATGTGACCAAAAAATTTAAAATCAAAAATCATATTTTTTTAAAAAAGCATATTTAAAAAAAATCATTTGTAAAACATGAATATTAATAAATTTTATCTGACCATAAAACCATGCTGATTTTTTCCACATTTTTTAGTCAATATGCAGATTAATGCGCTCACGGAAATTAAAAATTCCGTTCCGAAGGATCACTAAAGGAACACGTTTAAAAACCTTCTACATGAATGTCATTCTGGTCGCTGATGCATTATTTTAGAGTTATTTAACTTCAAAATTTTTGTTTTTCATAGCAGTCAGTTTCAGTCAGTTGCGCGCTTGAGCTGGAGCTGTTAAAGTACATTTGGGTATTTGTAATTTATTATTAGCCAACCCTGCGGAGCCTGAATCCACTTCTAGGATGTTTTAGTTAACACAATTAACATTTTCACCCAAAAATATTAACAGGGCTGGGGAAGTAAATACTTGAATGTACAGTATTCACTCCTACTTTTTGCTAATGTTCTACGATTGCCGCCATATTGAAACTGATGTCAACTGCATATCGATTATAGTATTCACTACCCCAGTCCCACTAACATTATTGGGGTGATAGCCTGTATTGTGTTATTAACTGAAACATCCTTAAAGTGGGTTCAGGCTCCGCAAGGTCAGCCAATAATAAATTACAAAGTACCCAAGCGTACTCTAACAGCTCAAGCACGCAATGAAACTGCTATGAAAGACGAAAATTCAAAACTTAATAACTTAAAAATAACGCATCGGCAAGCAGAATATCCTTGTAAAACGTTTTTAAATGTGTTCCTAGTGATTCTTTGGTGCAGAATTTTTAAGTGAGCGAATTACACTGCATATTGACCTTTTTTTACAACAATGAATGTCTAAAAAATATGGATATTAATATATTTAATTTGACCATAAAAATCATCTTTTTTCAAACATGTTTTTTTAAAAGTCATTACCATTCATTTTTTGGTCATGACTTCTATGAAGAAAATGGATATTAATGTTTTATGTGACCAAAAAAAAGCTTTTTTAAAAAAAATGTTTTGTACATAAAATCATTAATATCTATTTTTTGTAAAAAATATTTTTCTACAAAAAACATGTTTTTTGGTCACATAAAAGATAATAGTACCCATGTTTTTTCAGTTATGAATTTTTTGTAGAAAAACATGTTTAAAAAAACAGCATGGTTTTTTGGTCCCATACAATATATTAATATCCGTTGTTTTAACCCCTTCCCCGGCAGAAACGAGTTTACTCTTTTTTACACAATGTTTGTTTTTCAGCCGTGGACGAGAATACTCGTCAAAAACTTAACCTTCAAAAACAACTACATACGTATGTACTTGTCAATTTTAAGCGTGAAACGAGTATTCTCGTCAAATTGTTTGCCTGGCACAGGCAATAGGGTAGAGCTGTGGGATTTCAAGGACATTGTTACTAGACTTGCTCCGACAGCCATTGTTGTCGGATGGGTGTTGTTTGCATCCACATACGCATTTATTTCGAAAAGTACCATTACAAATAATTTGATCTAGAAACTTCCAGAGGAAATACTCTTCTTTTATCCGTGGAAATAAAACTAATTTGTTTTATATTTCTGCTAACAACTTACAGTTTTCAATTGATTTTGTTCATAATAAAATGCCGGAAAAAGGAATTTCATTTATCATGTTTATTATAATTACTGCTAGATTTTTGGAATACAATTGTAATAAAAATTAAAAATGAAATAGCTTTTTATTTCTATTTACATTTGGTAATAGAATTTTGAGAAAAATAAAAATATGGTTCATATGAAGACGAGTTGACTCATTTTGGCCGACAGAGGTATTTTCAAAATAAAAAGTTTAGCACAAAAATGGAGCAAAAAAATAATTACAAACTGTTTTTATAACCAGCATCAAAAATACTACATAGAACCAAAATAAAAAAATTAGTCTGAAAAAGAAACGTTTATATGAAAAAATTTGTTAAGGAAGGGGTTAAGCCATGATTTTTCTGTAAAAAAAACAGCATTGGTTTTTTGTCACATAAAATATATTAATATCCATAGTTTTTACCCATGTTTTTTGTAAAAATAGCATGTTTTTTAAAAAACTGCATGTTTTTGGTCACATCTCTATCAATGACCATAAGTAAAGATATATTATAACACACTATTTGTGAAGTTGAAAGTGATTCACATGCATTGTAAAATAAATGAAATATCAAAACATGACACCACAGAAAATAAAAAATTCAATTAAACCATAGAAAACCATGAATTATCGATAACATATCGATAAAACAAAATATATTACATTCTCATACAAGAAAAATATATCTCTCCCACGCATTCAAATTGGCGAAGGTGAAATCGAAGAAACCAACTCAAGTAAATTCCTCGGCATCATAATAGACAAAAATCTAACCTTTAAAGAGCACATCGCTCATATTAGTTCTAAATTATCAAAATCTATCGGAATCCTAAATAAAGTTAAGAATTTCCTGCCTGGAACAGCCTTACAAATGCTCTACCGAACGCTCATTTCACCATACTTGCAATACGGAATAGAAGCATGGCACGGAACTGATAAAAATAAAACCAACAAAATTTTTACCCTGCAAAAAAGAGCCATAAGAGCGATGAAGAATCTAGAATATAATACTCACACAAATGACTCATTCAAAAATTTACGAATACTTAAGCTCTCGGATCTCTACAAAATCTCCATTTGCAATTTCATTTACAAAACATTAACAAATGATGGCGACCATAGCCTAAAACAACTATTAACTACGCAAACTGGTCATCACGACCATTTAACCCGAAATAGAAGTAAATTCATGCTTCCTTATTACTCAAAGGCTCGGTCACAACACAGTATCCTCTTCGTTGGAACTAAAACTTGGAACTCAATACCTGCGGAGATCCGTGAAAGTAATTCTTATAAGGTATTCAAAAAAAGTCTTGAATCTCACTTCCTATCAGATTACTAGTCGTGTAAGATCACAGAGTCAAACCTTGTCCCCTACATAACTGGTCCTAATAATGTAATTTGCCTTGATTGATTTCGCCGACCTTCAGTCTGTTCTTGAATCGTTTGTCGAATATACTGTTAAATCTAGTCCATAAGAACTATATTGTGAAATAAAGTGTCTAATTTCGAGTTACTTATCTCATTGATCAGTCTAATGCGTCTCTAGTTTAAGTGAATTAGGTTAAACATTATTGTACTCCTAAGACTAACCTTGATGGTAGGATGCCCTAGAAGTCACTGAACTTATTCGGGCCCACAGGTAGCTATACTCAAATTTGACCATTGTACTAGACTTAACAAACATTTTATCTCTGTATCTCCTGTGGTAAATAAATTGTTTAAATTGTTTAAAATTGTTTAAATTAAGATGTATGCTGTTTTATCTTATAATCTGACATGAAAAATAATGTAAAGTGGTTCTTTTCCTTCCTGAGTTATTTTCAAACAAAGTATTTAAAAAAAAAATACCCACGTTTTTTTTAGCCATGGTTTTTTTTGTAAAAAAAAACGTTTTATTAAAATAAACAGCACGGTTTTTTTTAGTTGCATCTCTATCTATAGGTAAATGTGAAGGAATAGCCAGTAATCAATTTCCCAGTTTCCAGTGCTTAATCATAGCTTATTAGATAAAAATAAACATGTTTTCTTCTCCGCACTTTTCAACAGAAATGAGTATTTTACGAGTTATAGCGGTATGTTAATTTGGTTTTTGATGATGAATAATATTGAATAAACAGCTACTAATTGATCTTTGAATTTTTGTTGCTTGAATAATGGGAATAACATCAAAATAAACTACTTTTCTTCTACACACTTTTTTCATAAAATGAATACTTTATGAGTTAGCGAGGTAGGTTTAGTTTTGTCTTTGACGACGACGACGCCGGAAGCGAGACTCAATTGCAGTGTTGCCGTCTATGAATTACTTCCGCTTCAAACACTTGAGTTGCGGTAACTAATTCACCGCTATAACTCGTAAAATACTTAGTTATGACGGAAAATGCATAGAAGAAAACTTCGATCTAATTTACTATGTAGGCCCCGAAAATTCGAAAATCGATAACAAGCAAACGCTTTACATTTACCAATATATCTAACAAAAAAAATTTGTCCCTATATACAACATTAGCCAAGAAATTGAAACCTAAAAGAAAATTGTTTGAGGGGGGAGGGTGTATGAGTAAATTTAAAAAAAAAAGGGCTATAACTGTATATTCGAATGTTATAAACGGTCAATATTGAGTTTAGGTGATCTACCAAAATTAAGGGAAGCGTACCCCTTTAGGAAAATTTTCTTTGAAATTGAACTTAGAGTGATGAAAACTGGTATGCTGCAAGGAAATGCAATTTGGAATAATTTGTTATCTATGAAAAAATGCGATTTACTGTAAAGAAAACAAGATTTTGAGGGAAGGTTTCAAAATGCATCTCCTCCTACAGATTTCAAGCTACAGTGATGATTTTGGTATCATTGGATGCAAAAAGACGTGGGCATTCCAAAAACTCAAACGGAATTCTCCTAACTTATAGTTTGAAATGATTAAGACAAAAAATTCTAAGGCATGTTTTTTTTCAATTTCATACTTTATGACGTTACAACTGCTCGCCGTGGCACAGTGGTTAAGGGATCGGCCTTGTATGTTGGAGACGAGGGTTCGTACTCCGGCGCTGGCATGGCGATTTTCCCCGTTGGGTATCAGGGAAAGCTCAAGCACAATATCCCACTCAACCCAGGTGTCGGAAATGGATACCGGCTTTACGGGGGAACCGTCATGGTGTCTTATATATATAGTGTTAGTTATAAGACATTCGAAAAACCAATGCTCAAGATCATATGTATCAGGCTTGATTAGAAATAAAGCATCCCAAAGATGCCGATGTTTGTTTTTGTTTGTTTTGTTCATAAATGAACTTCGAATTTCTATTTGAGTTTTTGAAATGCTCATGTGTTTTCACATCCAATGATACCAAAATCATCACTGTAGCTCAAAAACTGTAGGAGGAGATGCATTTTAAAACCCCACATTCTGATCCTCCAAAAAAAGATAAACAAAGAAACAAACAATTGTAATTAAAATTTTTTTTAAATTTTTGTTCAGGTTAGACCCCTGAAATTATTATAGTGTAATCCAGAGACATAGGAGATGACATAGCAACATCAAGTTGTGAAGAAAGTGCCAAGGGGGAGGTGTAACATGATAAAATACCACTTCCCCCTCTCCCCCCCATATTTCAAACCCCTGTAGCAGGTGAACAAGTGAACGTACAAACCTGATTTTTTTCACAGGATGTACCTGACATCTTATCCTTCCTAATAGCAGCTATAAATCAATATCTCCAAAAAATTCTACATTCTGGGGATACGCTCCCCTTAAACATTCTGTGTCCAGCAATCACTAAAGAAGCCCATTTAAAAACATTATACAAGAATGGCATACTTGGCACTGATGCCTTATTTTTGAGTTATTCAACATTGAAGTTAGCTTTCGCGGCGTCATATGCATGTTTGTTGTATCGGAATTTAATTAATAACGAAAGCTAACCCCCTATTACAAACGTAAATAGGTTGGGTAAATCTGAAGGATATGTCAGTTATCGATTTTCCACTTTTTGGTGCCTGAACCTAATTAATTGAATCAAAATAAACAAGTTTTTTTCTATGCTCTTTCCGTCTCAAATGAGTATTTTACGATTTATAGCGGTAGGTTTAGTTTCGTCTTTAATGACAAATGCGCTCGAATAAACAGCTACTCATCGATTTTCGAATTTTTGTTGCTTGAAACATGGTAATAACATCGAAATGAACAACTTTTCTTCTATACTTCTTTTGTCAAATGAGTATTTACCGAGGTATAGCGGTAGGTTTGGTTTCGTCTTTGATGACGATCGCGCTGAAAGCGAGTGCGTATTGCAGTGTTGCTGTCCGATGTGCTCCTTGAACTACTTGCCGCTTCAAACACTGGAGTTGCGGTCAGTCATTTACCGTTATAACTAATAAAATACTCATTTGAGACGGAAAGTGCATAGAAGAAAACTTGTTTATTTCGATCTAATTAATTATGATTAGGCATCAAAATTTACAAAATCAATAACTGACATATCCTTCAGATTTACCATAGGTTGGGTCGTGAGGGGGAGCCACAGTTCTTCAAGTGAAAATTATAAATAAAGGTTCTAACCCACCCATTGTGGTGACGTCCGTGGTAAATTAGTTACCAAAACTAAGTCTTTGAAGCGGGAACGCACGAATGGCAACACTGTCATGGACGCTCACTTCCAGAGCCAGCGCGTCAAACAGCATACTGGGAGGCCGCCATTTTGGAGCTGATGTAAACACAATTACGTTATTCATAATTTTCAATAGAAGAACTGTGGCTCCCCCTTACAACTAAACCTGTTTACGTTTGTAATAGGGTTAGCTTCTGCTATTAATTAAATTCTGCTTGGTGCGTTTGCTACTTTTGGCGCACAAAAGCCAACTTCAAAGTTGAATAACTCGAAATTAATGCATCATCGCCAAGAATGCCATTCTTGAGAAACGTTTTTAAATGGGCTCCTTTACCGATTGTTCAAAACGGAATGTTTAATTTTGGTGGGTCATCTAAACTCAATATTGACCTTATAAACATGCTATGAATACCCAAGAGCTTATTTCCCTCTAAAAGTATTTTATTTTATGTTTCAAAGAATTCATAGGAAAAAGCATTCATTTCCCTTAACTAATAGTTTCTAAATATAATGGTCCTAACCTGATAGACAAACCATCAAGGAGTAGACAAAAGCCATGTCATGGGTTAATTCTGCTATTGAGAGAAATAATTAATATATTCTTTTGGACATTTTATCCAAGGCTAAATGACTGAAAGCTTAAAAATACTTTAAATACTAAAATATTAAGAGAACTAGTAAAAGTATTACCGTTTAAAATTCTATTTGAGAAAGCAAATAAAATTATTTCGCTAGCAAAATTCAGTTTTCAGATTCAGGATAGCTAAAAACATAATATAAAAGGCGAAATACAATTTTTCATTCCAATATGTTTGCACTCAGAGAAACTAAATTAAATTCCAGAGTGAGCGTTGCAAATTACCTATGAACACTGAATGAAGATGAAATAATAACAAAAAAATGTTGTTTTTTCATGCATAAATAAGTGTTTGAACATTTCTCACCATTTTGAAGCCAAGCAGAAATTTATAAAAATACTATAACCTGAGAGAAATAACTGCTGCAACCCGATGTCAAGTAGCCAGTTGTCACACAACGGTGTTTACATTCGCCGAGCTGAAGCCAAAGTCACTCTTTACTATTCGTAATACAACACAGACACACATGTTTATAAACTACGAGTAAAATCAAAGGATGAATCAATATTAACATTGGAATTGATAGATAAATATTTTTTGAGTAATATAAACAATTTCATCTTTCATTATGAATATGTAGTCCTGAAAATTTTCCTGAAATGTGAAACAAAGTCATTTAAATAATATCGGACAATCCTTAACGTGGCAGGTCTAATATGGATTTTAAACTCTATATGGTTTAATAACTAGGATAAACGATACAATGAAAATACCTTGATATCTCTAAGTTTTCCAATACAGTAATTATCTTGAAACCAAATTTCTCGAAAAAGAATCAAGTTCAACAAGCATAAAGAAAATCAGATAAACCGCTTCTTTTTTGAGAAATTCTGATCAACTCACCTGAATAATAATTGCAAAATCCCATATTTCAAAAAAGAAATTTTCTGCAATAATAAATCCAAAACATAGAGATAAAACAGCTTTTGAATCTTCAACCGAATATTGAACCATTTGAAAATAATACACAAATTGTCGCTATCTTTTTGTCAGCCTCAATGTACTGATGGGAGGATTTTTTCTGTGTTTTATTACAATCAAGCCCGATGCATATCATCTTGTACATTGGTTTTCAAATGCCTTATAACTAACACTAGGATGCAATGACGGTTCCCTTTGGTCAAGCCGGGACCCATTTCCGACACCTGGGTAGAGTGGGTGATGGTGGCTGAGTTCTCCCTTTTCCCAAAAGAGAGAATCACCGGGCGGCACTGCTGGAATTCGAACTACCGACCCTTCTCGGAAAGGAAGTGCGCTCTTAACCACTGGCGAGCATAAGGCGGGCACCCGCACTTGTGTGAGGGGCACACAAAGGTTGCTTCGACCGTTTGTGTCTCTACCCTCAAGCTCCTGATGTATGCCCAAAGTTGGGGAACTTAATTTTATAATGTGAAGCTTGAAAAACAAAGCATAACAGTTTAAGAGGCCACCAGCATTTACTGTGCCTATGGCTAGGCACGTAAATACAAAAATAGGATTGAACTGGAAGACTGTTTGGGCCCTGTCGGGTTTTTCCGCCGTTGGTTGGCTTGAATGTAAAGTATTGATTATTGACGGCAAGAATAACTCGATCTATTCTCGAAGCGTACTGGATAAATTACGAGAGTGATAATGAAACACGTTTGTGGACTCAGCTTAGTTTCCGTGGCGGAGTTTATTGTGGAAGCGGAACCAGGAAAAAAAAGAACTGGCTTCTTTGGCTCTTGATCTCGGAGAGCTTGTTGAGGTGGCAATCCGTGCCGGAGGACCAGGCTGGAGTTGACGAAGGCCGGCACGCGATGCAGTAAGCGTGGTGAGTGAGTTGTATTTGGGGGCAAAACTTGAAGGAGTTCTAAACAGTGACTTAACGTGGTCACGTTATGAGGTCTGCTTTCCAAACGTCTAGCAGACAATCGAGCTTGGGTAAATGGAGTAGCTCAAAGGTTTGAGGCTCAGGTAGATTTGCTGGCCTTTCCCAAGGTAATGCCAAATGGCTGGCTCAATAATAAGGTAAGTTGTGTGCAAGTAACAGCATGACTCAGGTTAACAACGTGACATTTAACATGGCACTCAGGGATGTCGGGTTTTTCCGCCAAAAGATATTGATTTTTGTTATGGCAAGAATAACTCGAACGATTTCTCGAAGCGTAAGGGAAAAATTGCGAGAGTGATAATGAAACACGTTTGTGGACTCAGCTTAGTTTCCGTGGCGGAGTTTATTGTGGAAGCGGGACCAGGAAAAAGAACTGGCTTCTTTGGCTCTTGATCTCTGAGAGCTTGTTGAGGTGGCAATCCGTGCCGGAGGACCAGGCTGGAGTTGACGAAAGCCGGCACGCGATGCAGTAATCGTGGTGAGTGAGTTGTATTTGGGGCAAAACTTGAAGGAGTTCTAAACAGTGACTTAATGTGGTCACGTTATGAGGTCTGCTTTCCAAACGTCTAGCAGACAGTCGAGCTTGGGTAAATGGAGTAGCTCAAAGATTTGAGGCTCAGGTAGATTTGCTGGCCTTTCCCAAGGTAATGCCAAATGGCTGGCTCAATAATAAGGTAAGTTGTGTGCAAGTTACAGCATGACTCAGGTTAACAACGTAACATTTAACATGGCATTCAGTGAAAACCCAGGGAGATTTGACTGTGAGGGTTGTGTGTATGGCGCTGATGTAGAGGTCCTGCACAGGAGTCCAGGATGCTGGATTAGGCGTTCCAGGAGAGACATTAAGACATTCCCTACTGAAAATCCAACACAATAATGACAAATCTTCCCACACGGAGAAGTCCGAGAAACTCCTACAGGTTCGACTCCAGCTAACTTGAGAAGAGAGAGAAGAATTTAATCAAGAAAGTCTGATACGACTGCTGTTGCTTTAAATGCAAGGCATGAAATTTAAGATTTTTTAGTAACCTATTTTGATTCTTCAAAAAGGCAACCGGGGAAAATTCCCCTGAAATCATGGAAGGCACATGATTTAACAAGGCGTGGCTTATGAAGCAAAAAAGGAGAATTACATCAATTAAGTAAAATACGTAGCATGTGGATTTAGAATTTTTATGTACTCTAGAAACATCTCGATAACTGTACGAGAATACAGGGAGAAAAATTCCCTAAAGTTAGTTGATAAAGGTTTCACTGAATTATTCTGATAATTATCGTTGGCAAGAATGAAAGAAATAAAAGGAATATTATTCCCTCTGATAAAAGAAAACAGGAACACTGCGTTTTGGATCTCACAGAAGGAAAATACGCAAAGAAAACGAAAGCAGGAATATTTCGTGCGGCGGTGGACCCAGCGGCTTCACGCGTCGGCATAAGCCAAAGCCGCCGGCGTCTTGCACACACTCAATGATAGGCAGATAGTAATGGGTGTTTGTCACACGAATGCGATGAAGTAAATTAATTTTATTGAGATGATTGATATCGAATTGAGTGAGGTTACGTAAATATAAGGAATTAGAATAAAGTTCCAAACTTTAGCAAGTAGACATGAATAACTTGGTAATTTATTAAAAGCTATTTAAAAGGACATCTTTAATGATTATTTTGCGTTTAAACGAGTTTAAGAAAAGAAAACTGCTAGAAGTGATTTGTAAAAAAAAATAAGAGAAAATACTATTAGAACACATGCTTAAAATGCAAATAAAAATCACGTAGTAGTGACAGAAGACGGCAGAGTTTTTCCGCCATTACAAGACGCTATCGGCAACGAACGCCGGCAATTCGGCCGCGTTCGTCCACAAGTAGTTTATGAAAGATTCGTGATATGATACTGGCAAAACCCGCAATATATGTTTGCAGTAAGGAGAAAAAACCAGTACGTTAACTGAATATCTAGTATGAATTTACGCGGGAGTTTGGGAAATGACACGCAATATTCACTCTATAAAACACATGCTAATCTCAGAATCTTAACACTAATTTCTTTATCCCTAATTCACGACACTGAGCAGATCCTTAGCTTAAAACACACAATACACCGAAAAACACATGGCACATATTCTTACCCGGTTTTACTCTTATTTTAACCCTAAATATCACTGCACTTACGAGATGTTCGCGCAACCGAGCCACAAGCAAAAGTGAGTGGACTAGGCGACGCGCTTGTATGTTGCCAGACGGGCTGCTTAAGAACTCGAAATGTCGATTGATTATTTGATCTCTCATGTATTTACACAAAAATTTTAATGATTACGAATTAGAAGTAGAAAATAATTAATAATAAATTAGAGTAATATTTTTAATGCTACTAATTTTTTTATTTAAGTATGAATAGCGAATTTCTAATTTTTACGCTTATGTAGCGGTATGCTACAGGGAAAACCCAGGGAGATTTGACTGTGAGGGTTGTGTGTATGGCGCTGATGTAGAGGTCCTGCACAGGAGTCCAGGATGCTGGATTAGGCGTTCCAGGAGAGACATTAAGACATTCCCTACTGAAAATCCAACACAATAATGACAAATCTTCCCACACGGAGAAGTCCGAGAAACTCCTACAGGTTCGACTCCAGCTAACTTGAGAAGAGAGAGGAAGAATTTAATCAAGAAAGTCTGATACAACTGCTGTTGCTTTAAATGCAAGGCATGAAATTTAAGATTTTTTTTGTAGACTATTTTGATTTTTCAAAAAGGCAACCGGGGAAAATTCCCCTGAAATCATGGAAGGCACATGATTTAACAAGGCATGGCTTATGAAGCAAAAAGGAGAATTACATCAATTAAGTAAAATACGTAGCATGAGGATTTAGATTTTTTTTAATGTACTCTAGAACATCTCGATAACTGTACGAGAATACAGGGAGAAAAATTCCCTAAAGTTAGTTGATAAAGGTTTTACTGAATTTTTTCTGATAAATATCGTTGGCAAGAATGAAAGGAATAAAAGGAATATTATTCCCTCTGATAAAAGAAAAAGGAACACTGCGTTTTGGATCTCACAGAAGGAAAATACGCAAAGAAAACGAAAGCATGAATATTTCGTGCGGCGGTGGACCCAGCGGCTTCACGCGTCGGCATAAGCCAAAGCCGCCGGCGTCTTGCACACACTCAATGATAGGCAGATAGTAGTGGGTGTTTGTCACACGAATGCGATGAAGTAAATTAATTTTATTGAGATGATTGATATCGAATTGAGTGAGGTTACGTAAATATATGGAATTAGAATGAAGTTCCAAACTTTAGCAAGTAGACATGAATAACTTCGTAATTTATTAAAAGCTATTTAAAAAGGACATCTTTAATGATTATTTTGCGTTTAAACAAGTTTAAGAAAAAAAACTGCTAGAAGTGATTTGTAAAAAAAAAATAAGAGAAAATACTATTAGAACACATGCTTAAAATGCAAAATAAAAATCACGTAGTAGTGACAGAAGACGGCAGAATTTTCCGCCATAACACAAGACGCTATCGGCAATGAACGCCGGCAATTCGGCCGCGTTCGTCCACAAGTAGTTTATGAAAGATTCGTGATATGATACTGGCAAAACCCGCAATATATGTTTGCAGTAAGGAGAAAAACCAGTACGTTAACTGAATATCTAGTATGAATTCACGCGGGAGTTTGGGAAATGACACGCAATATTCACTCTATAAAACACATGCTAATCTCAGAATCTTAACACTAATTTCTTTATCCCTAATTCACGACACTGAGCAGATCCTTAGATTAAAACACACAATACACCGAAAAACACATGGCACCTATTCTTACCCGGTTTTACTCTTATTTTAACCCTAAATATCCCTGCACTTACGAAATGTTCGCGCAACCGAGCCACAAGCAAAAGTGAGTGGACTAGGCGACGCGCTTGTACACTGAGAAAAATTTTGTCGCAAAAGCGGCACACTTTTGTGTGTCAAGTTGTCGCAAAACCGGCACACAAAAGTGTGTCAACAAAATACTTGATTAGCCTATGAATTTTGACACACTTTTGTGAGTCATGGGCTTTTACGACACACTTAAGCGTGCCAAACATGACACACTTAACGAAAGTCGATTTTATTTCTCATAAATATTTCACTTTCTTAGACCAGCAACTAATTACACTGATGTACAGACAATGTCTATGAATTAGAAGAAAAATTAGCGAAGATGTAAAGTTTTTTGGGGTTGAATTGTACTCCAATTACAAAATTTAAACACAGTTCGGTTTTCTTCAAAAAATATTGAGCCATTTGAAACGTGAAAAAGTGTTTCAAGTCTCTCTACCGCTTTAATATGTGGTCAAAAGAAATACTTCAATGTTTATCAAAATATTTCTGAATAACCGTTTGACACACCTAGGTGTGTCAAAATTTCTCTCAGTGTATGTTGCCAGACGGGCTGCTTAAGAACTCGAAATGTCGATTATCAGACTCAGAAGGAGTCAAGTGAGGTGTTCGGATGCTTTCGGCATCAATTTAATCAAATCAATACTAGACTTTTCCACGGACTAGACCATACGGAAGGTGAAGGAAAGAATATGGGTTGATAGCCTGGCCTTTTATTGCTGAGAAGGTCTGACAGCCGTCGGTCGCTTCAGGTTGAACCGTTCCTGGTCCGATCTTGAGTAGGGGTGCTACCGGCTCGCAGCTGTGGTTGTGAGATGGCGAATGTATGGTTGTGTAAGGCTAGTGTGCACTGATTCCCAGTGTCTGGTCGAGCTACTCAGTGTCAAGTGGATTAGAAATGACTGGCCAGATAATTGAACGACTCAGTGTCAAGCGTATTAGACTCTGGCCATATAATTGGACGACTCAGTGTGTCACGTCGTACAAGACGTGAGAAAATTTGAAGAATTTTGATAAATTTATTCGGCAACATTTTGCGGATCCGCGCTTCGTCCGCAAGAATGACGCCAACGTTTTATTTGTTTGAAGTGCGTGGGAGGAACAGGTTCCCGGATAATATTAAGTTTTTGTGTAGTTAGAGAGTGAACTTGAGTGGGAAACTCGTTCGGTTTACGTGTTACCGCGCTAGCTATATTTTAGGGTGTTTTTAACATATTTGTGTTTAGATAGCGGTGAACAGCCGGCTTCTAGAGCATTCGAGGATGCTTCCGGTCGCTGGTGAACCACCCACATTAAGCTAGACTAGCCGTCGTAACGTGTCATAGCAAGTGCGCAGCAGTGTAATGTTTGGAAATGTCAGGTTCCATTTTGGCAGTACTTTAGAAGAAAATCGTGTGATTTAACTGATGAACTTTCCTATCTCTATTTCACTGCTCCAAGTAATTTTGTATTAATGTCCAAATGTTTTTTTTTTTGCTCAGCAACATTTGCATAATAGCCAGGCCATGTAAGCTATGTTGTCATATATAATATTGTAAACAGTGTCAAGGGCAGTAAATGCAACATGGAGAGACTGACATTTCAATGCTTTTTAGTTTGACACAAGATTGCTTGAAGTTTATCACATTTCATAGATTAACATAAGATAGCAAAATCATATATTTATTTGATAATGCAAACCAACCACTGCTTCACTATTGAGAGATTTGTGTGCTGAAAATAAAAACTATGGTGATTCTTCCATGGATTAGACATCAGTTGTTGATATTGAAAAATCCACGGCACGTCGTGCTGGACCTGCACCAACTTGGGAACATGGTTTTTCTTGTCTTTGTATTATTTCTTGTCTTTGTATTATTTATAACATTCATTAATAGAAAGATGTGAAGCAAAGTAAAATAAATTTAGTCGAGTGGCTTCTTACCTATGAGCTGTGCTGGGCAAGTTGCGCCAGTCAGCAAGGTGGAAGCCTAAAGTCACGGCATTCAGTAGACTGAGAATAGGCGCAGGAATTCGAGACCACTAGCTCATACGATTTGTGTTCTCAAAGCGACGTTGATAAACGTGTACTTGCCTCTCTCATTTTTTGATAATAGAATTTATTGATAATGGCTGATCTGATAACCTTAGTGACTTGCCCCTGCTTCAGAGACCTAATTTCTGCTGTCTCTTTTCCACAGATAGGGTAAAGAAAGCCAGAGTAGGCACTTATTTTGCAGACTAAAATAAGATGTCACAGGTCTAAACTGAGGGACCTTTCCTCATCGTCTGTAAGTATTTTAGAGTATCCTCTTTTAACTTGTGATGTTACCTAACTCGTCATCTCTTTATATTGTGAAGCAGTGTGAAAACTAAAACTTGTTGTGCGATCGTCCACCTTTGTTCAGACAGAGTGCTTATTGACTAATGACCGCTGTGTTAGGATTGTTGGATACGGATGTACATTCATGTTTGTAACTTTGTGCTCCCTTAAAGGGACACTTTGAACATTGGCCGAAACAAGCGATTCATGTATTGTTGCCTGGCGTCAAGGATTACGAAGTTTATGTCATGTACATATAAACTGTCAAAAGTGTTCTCACCTCACAATGGAAGTGCATCGTCCATGAAATTGCGCTGCCTCTTATAGCTATCATTACATGTATTATCGAATGTAGATTGGGCAAGATTAGGAGTACATTGCCCTCAATCATTCCCTTCGACTAGTGACACGAGTTTACAATGTTCGTGTGCGTATATCATAGATGTGTTCTTTCTAAATGTGTTACTCGACTAGAGACGTATTTTTCTTCCCTGTCGATGCAACGGAAACCTTTCTTGTTTGTGAACTTATTTCTCGGCCTACTGTTCCTGTGCACCTTGTGCGTAGATTCCGCGTCCCCCCAACTACACGCTAGATGGTGCCTTCCTCTTTCCTCTCTTGGGACGCCTTTGTCGCGGTCAAGGGAGGCTAAAACTTTCTTATATAGTAATACTAGTAATGGTAATGCGAATTGTTGTGGTGCTACGTCGTTAGCAGGGCGGTGAATTCTCTTTTTATGTGTTACTATTCTATGGCCTCTTATGTCCCACTCAGCTATTTCTCGTGTACCCTTGAGGTGTGAGTTACTTTCTTGTTGTGCGGTGCTATATGCATCAGTTAATCATTCGACTATGATCTTGAATTAGGCCCCTCATGTCATGCAATTCGTGGTCCGACTCTGAATCATACCTTTCTGGGCAGATTCACGGAACCAGGGGATAAGAAATAAAAAACCTGAAGAGACCTCGTTTCCCTTTGGTCGTCCTACCGAGTTCCGTTCAATGGCGTGCCGAAGCGAAGATCAATTCCGCTAGCGCACGACATTACAGTGAATAGACGCCAGCGGAAGGTGCCCTCCCACGAAGAAGCCCCCCAAAGAGGAGGCCCACAGCAGATTCTCAGCCGCCCGCAGCGAATATCAGAGACCACAGAAATGACCTCTATCGGAAGAAAAAGCAAGCCTAGACTTCCACAGCTGGAAGAACAATTCCATACGGAGCTGGCAGCCTTGAACAGTCTCCTGAATGGTGCAGTACCACGAGATCTCAAGACTCCCAGCGAGGTGGATCAAGTCCACGCTGGAATCCGAGCAAAGGCTAAGACCGTCAAGCGAATCGGAGACCAGCTGGTCCTAGCTCTCGAGGGTTCAGGAGCCACCGCAGAAGCGACGGTAATCCGAGGCTCATTGACAAGCGCTAGAGCTCGCAGGAAAGCACTAGCGGACTCAATGGACCACAGAAACGAAGAGCTCTGTGCGAGCTCTTCACAAAGTGTGGCAAAGGAACCCTCCCAGCGCAAGAACTCGAGGCCGATGAAGACCTCGTCCAAGAACCAGCGGCAAGGCGCTGCATATCAGAACGAGCCCTCAAATTCACTATTGGCTGAGAGCAGGAACGGATGCCGTTCCAACCGTCGGGGTGAAAACCAAGCAAGCCCCAGTCATCGTCGTCAGAGTCGCAAAAACTCGAGCTATTGCAGCCAGAGTCAAGTCAGTGAGAGCGATCACAGCCAGAGCCTTCCCAGCGCCAGCTCTCGTCACCAGGACGGCGAGTCCGAGCGCCGCGAGCCCCCTAGCCGAGGCAACAAGCAGATGCTTATCGACATCACGGAGGATCCATCGGTGCTGTTGGCACAAATCACCATCGAGAGGTCGAAACTGAGGAACAGGAACCGAACGGAGAATGACCAGCCCTTCGGTGAGCAGAATACCGAGTGCAAAGAGGACCGCACAGGAGCATGGGTCGACCAAGCCTTCCAGCATCACGTCATTGAACCCGCAGGGGGCACAGCGGCGGTTGCGAATGCTTCGCCCCGTGACACCGATCTCGCACCTCCGATGAATCCCTCCGCACCAGCATTCCAGCCCCGGGCTTCCACCGGCTCACCTGCCGTGGTCTTTGAAACGAAGCCACCAGTGATCGACGGAGCAATGAGGCTCTCAATGATCGAAGATCTGAAAAAGGCGCCAAGCCAACCCTACGCGGGAGAGGCTCACCTGTTCCACAGATGGTTCGATGCCATCAAGAGAAGGATGGAGAGGCTCGCCGTGGAGCCCATCGACGCCATCGAGATCCTCACGAACCACACCTGCGGCGAGCCAAGGAGCCTCATTGACGACACCCTGGCAGCTACCTACCTGGACACAGCGGCCCTGCTCACCCTCATCGTCGAACAATTGAAGACTCGCTTCGGCTCTGACGACAGGGTAGCCGACACTCTGCTCGAACGCCTCGCGCAAGCCTCGGACATCAAGGGATCTAAGGGCGACCGCACGGTCGGCCTCAAGCTGCGGAAGTTCAGCGACGCCTGTATAGCGATTCATCACACAATGCAGCACAACAAAGGCCTTGCCTTCCTGAACACCGACGTAGGGCTGTCTCCCATCGTTGAGAGGCTACCCTTCTTCGTTCTGGATGCCTGGAGAAGCGAACGAACTAGGCACAGAAGATTATTTGGATCGCTACCTGATTTCGCCGGGTTCTGCGAGTTCATCAAAACGCTGTCAGACACCCAGTGTGATAGTTTTGGGGCATCGAACCTCAACTGGGTGAGCAATCGACTCGACACGGCCGCCCCCGCTCGCTCAATTCAAGAGCCTCGCGAGTTCTCTACACGTCCTCGGAGAATCAAACCGGCAGCTGCGTTCTCCACCAGAGTGCACAGCACGCGACAAACTCGTGCCAAACGGTAAGAAAGATGGAATCTCGGAAGAAGAAGGACTTCATACGCGAGCATAAGTTGTGTTACCGTTGTCTAGGCCCTCACTGGGCAAAGCACTGCAATGAAGTTGTGAAGTGCGATGACTGCGGAGCCAGCAGTCACAGCACAGCCACCCACATCAACTGGCGAGCAGCTGGAAATTCGAGTGAAACCACTCGTCAGGAGAGACCCAGTCGAGAACCGAGCGACGACAGAGCTCAGAGCGAACTCGGGGAGAGATTGAGAGCTGTGGCCCTGGCCTCTCGCGTACCCACAGCCGAGGAGGGTGCATGCAGCAAAATTGTTCTGGCAGACGTTATCGACGAGAGCACGGGTCGGTCGTGCCGCGCCTACGTAATCTTAGATGAGCAAAGCACCACGTCCTTCTGCTCTCCCAAGCTGTTGAACGCCCTCCGCGTGACAACCCCCAAGTCCCACTACGAGCTGGAAACGCTGACCGATCAATCCGCCGCTCGATACGGCAGACGCGTGTCAGGGCTGAAAATAAAGGGAGTGTCCGAAGACCAAACCTTCGAGCTCCCACCGATGTTGGAATGCAACTCCATCCCCGATAGAAAGAGAGCGGTCGCGACCTACGAACGCGTCGCAAGAACCCCGGAGATATCGCACCTCGCTCGGCATTTCTTGCCCTTGGACAAACACGCAGAAGTTGCGGTGCTCCTGGGGACGGACTGCGGAGACCTACTCTACAGTCACTCCGACAAACAACGCCGCAAGGCTCCGTTCGTCCACCACACCGCCTTGGGCTGGGCAGTGGTCGGCAAGGTGAACGACGACGTCAGCCCCGAAGGAGAGCACTCTTACACGGTCGCAAGAATCGTAGCCGAAGTCGCTCTCGAAACCTGTGGCCTGGAGACGTGCCTTGAACTGTTTTCAGGAAAAGACGCTATCACCCAGCAGCACAGCGATGAGACCTCCCAACCGCGGCCCCCAGACGACCGCGGAGACCCTGAAAGGACAAAAAACACAAGGGCAGAGGAAGACAATCAAGCGGAAGCCCCGCCAACGACGAGATTTATCAACCAGTCAGCAACAAACGATGAAATGGACGCTCAGTGCGATCCAGACAGCGCATCACCGAAGCCCAAGAAGAAACGGAAATGGGAGCTCCCGTACCCTGGCGATCCGAAGAGAAAGCACGACGCGCACCATGCTGAGCGCACATCTGTTGACAAGAGAGCTCGACAGAACGGGCCAAGCAAAGGGGGAGGCGGCCGTGCGGCTCCCGACCCTCCAGGAAACGCCGAGCACCCACCTCCATCTTCCCTTTACCAGCCTCTCAGTACCGCCTGCACGACAAGCTGCCGTCGGAATCCGAAGCATCGGGACAAGCATGACGCACTCGCCGACGCACGAGGAATGCCGGGCAGCGTCGAGAAAGACCAGGAGACAACACCCGGACCCCTCCAGAGGTCCACCACCCGCCAGCGACGGAAAGTTCGACGTTGGTCGGGGAAGCAGAGAGGACTCCTCTATGAGTCACGCCCGCGCAGCCGGTGGAAGGCCACCCACGCGTCGCTGAAGACAACACCGACGCGTCCCGCGGGGCGAGACGACTGCGACGAGCACGTAGTGGGTGGCGTCCCGCCACTGAACCAGCCCTCAACCAGCGCTCCCCCCCCCCCCCCCCCCGAAGGCAGTTATTGGTGGCCAGAGCCACCAAGGGGGAGGAGTGTCACGTCGTACAAGACGTGAGAAAATTTGAAGAATTTTGATAAATTTATTCGGCAACATTTTGCGGATCCGCGCTTCGTCCGCAAGAATGACGCCAACGTTTTATTTGTTTGAAGTGCGTGGGAGGAACAGGTTCCCGGATAATATTAAGTTTTTGTGTAGTTAGAGAGTGAACTTGAGTGGGAAACTCGTTCGGTTTACGTGTTACCGCGCTAGCTATATTTTCGGGTGTTTTTAACATATTTGTGTTTAGATAGCGGTGAACAGCCGGCTTCTAGAGCATTCGAGGATGCTTCCGGTCGCTGGTGAACCACCCACATTAAGCTAGACTAGCCGTCGTAACGTGTCATAGCAAGTGCGCAGCAGTGTAATGTTTGGAAATGTCAGGTTCTATTTTGGCAGTACTTTAGAAGAAAAGCGTGTGATTTAACTGATGAACTTTCCTATCTCTATTTCACTGCTCCAAGTAATTTTGTATTAATGTCCAAATGTTTTTTTTTTGCTCAGCAACATTTGCATAATAGCCAGGCCATGTAAGCTATGTTGTCATATATAATATTGTAAACAGTGTCAAGGGCAGTAAATGCAACATGGAGAGACTGACATTTCAATGCTTTTTAGTTTGACACAAGATTGCTTGAAGTTTATCACATTTCATAGATTAACATAAGATAGCAAAATCATATATTTATTTGATAATGCAAACCAACCACTGCTTCACTATTGAGAGATTTGTGTGCTGAAAATAAAAACTATGGTGATTCTTCCATGGATTAGACATCAGTTGTTGATATTGAAAAATCCACGGCACGTCGTGCTGGACCTGCACCAACTTGGGAACATGGTTTTTCTTGTCTTTGTATTATTTCTTGTCTTTGTATTATTTATAACATTCATTAATAGAAAGATGTGAAGCAAAGTAAAATAAATTTAGTCGAGTGGCTTCTTACCTATGAGCTGTGCTGGGCAAGTTGCGCCAGTCAGCAAGGTGGAAGCCTAAAGTCACGGCATTCAGTAGACTGAGAATAGGCGCAGGAATTCGAGACCACTAGCTCATACGATTTGTGTTCTCAAAGCGACGTTGATAAACGTGTACTTGCCTCTCTCATTTTTTGATAATAGAATTTATTGATAATGGCTGATCTGATAACCTTAGTGACTTGCCCCTGCTTCAGAGACCTAATTTCTGCTGTCTCTTTTCCACAGATAGGGTAAAGAAAGCCAGAGTAGGCACTTATTTTGCAGACTAAAATAAGATGTCACAGGTCTAAACTGAGGGACCTTTCCTCATCGTCTGTAAGTATTTTAGAGTATCCTCTTTTAACTTGTGATGTTACCTAACTCGTCATCTCTTTATATTGTGAAGCAGTGTGAAAACTAAAACTTGTTGTGCGATCGTCCACCTTTGTTCAGACAGAGTGCTTATTGACTAATGACCGCTGTGTTAGGATTGTTGGATACGGATGTACATTCATGTTTGTAACTTTGTGCTCCCTTAAAGGGACACTTTGAACATTGGCCGAAACAAGCGATTCATGTATTGTTGCCTGGCGTCGAGGATTACGAAGTTTATGTCATGTACATATAAACTGTCAAAAGTGTTCTCACCTCACAATGGAAGTGCATCGTCCATGAAATTGCGCTGCCTCTTATAGCTATCATTACATGTATTATCGAATGTAGATTGGGCAAGATTAGGAGTACATTGCCCTCAATCATTCCCTTCGACTAGTGACACGAGTTTACAATGTTCGTGTGCGTATATCATAGATGTGTTCTTTCTAAATGTGTTACTCGACTAGAGACGTATTTTTCTTCCCTGTCGATGCAACGGAAACCTTTCTTGTTTGTGAACTTATTTCTCGGCCTACTGTTCCTGTGCACCTTGTGCGTAGATTCCGCGTCCCCCCAACTACACGCTAGATGGTGCCTTCCTCTTTCCTCTCTTGGGACGCCTTTGTCGCGGTCAAGGGAGGCTAAAACTTTCTTATATAGTAATACTAGTAATGGTAATGCGAATTGTTGTGGTGCTACGTCGTTAGCAGGGCGGTGAATTCTCTTTTTATGTGTTACTATTCTATGGCCTCTTATGTCCCACTCAGCTATTTCTCGTGTACCCTTGAGGTGTGAGTTACTTTCTTGTTGTGCGGTGCTATATGCATCAGTTAATAATTCGACTATGATCTTGAATTAGGCCCCTCATGTCATGCAATTCGTGGTCCGACTCTGAATCATACCTTTCTGGGCAGATTCACGGAACCAGGGGATAAGAAATAAAAAACCTGAAGAGACCTCGTTTCCCTTTGGTCGTCCTACCGAGTTCCGTTCAATGGCGTGCCGAAGCGAAGATCAATTCCGCTAGCGCACGACATTACACAGTGTCAAGTGGATTAGACACTCGCCAGATAATTGAACGACTCAGAGTCAAGTGGATTAGACACTCGTCAGATAATTGAACGACTCAGTGTCAAGTGGATGAGACACTCGCCAGATAATTGAACGACTCAGTGTCAAGTGGATTAGACACTCGTCAGATAATTGAACGACTCAGTGTCAAGTGGATTAGACACTCGCCAGATAATTGAACGACTCAGTGTTAAGTGGATTAGACACTCGTCAGATAATTGAACGACTCAGTGTCAAGTAGATTAGACACTAGTCAGATAATTGAACGACTCAGTGTCAAGTGGATGAGACACTCGCCAGATAATTGAAGGAGGCGAAAGGAGCCGAGAAGGAATGAGAGAAGGGAGGAACCGAGAAGGAGGCAGCTCTCATTTGTTGCGTATTCTACCGGGTTATGGCCTCTCTACGTGTGAACTCAGATGGCAAGTAGGTGAATGTAACAGTGGAGTGTCTCGTGGCTTCATATGCCCCTCTGGGGCCCAAGAACTACACTCAGAAGAAGTTATAACATCAATGACGACTCTGCCTGGAAAGCTGGCTATCGGAAGCTTGCGAAATGGTTCTGCGTGAAAAACGCGATGAAAGCTGATGCTCGAAAATTGTTTAAATATTTCTGGTCAATTTTTAATAGATTTCGGGGTAATGTTGAATGAATTATGTTATCTAAAATCGTAAAAATGATTGTGTTAATCTTATTTAATTTTTAGAGGATAGTTTTAATGATTATAAAATTAGGCTGAAGTGTGGCTGAGGGCGTTCACTACAAGCTATCGGCCCAGGCCATTAAAATATCTCAGAAATTGGCTAAGAAAAGTAAAAAGGAAATGGGTCTCTCCAACTATTTTTGTGATGAGGCGTAAACAATTTAAACAATTTAAACAATTTATTTACCACAGGAGATACAGAGGTAGAATGTTTCTTAAGTCTAATACAATGGTCAGAGTTGAGTATAGCTACCTGTGGGCCCGAATAAGTTCAGCGACTTCTAGGGCATCCTACCATTACATTATTCTAGGGCGTACAATAATGTTTAACCTAATTCACTTAGCCTACTTTCGCATTAGACTGATCAACAGGATAATGAACTCGATATTGATGTTTAATTTTACAATATAGGTCATATGGACAATATTTAACAGTATATTCGATAACGATTTGGGAGCAGACTGAAAATCGGCGATATTACTCATGGCAAATTGCATTATTAGGACCAGACATGTAGGAGGCAGGATTTGACTTGGTGATCTTACACGACTAGTATTCTGATAAGAAGTGAGACTCAAGATTTCTTTTAAATACCTTGTAAGAATTACTTTCACGGATCTCCGCAGGTTTTGAGTTCCAGGTTTTAGTTCCAACGAATAGTATACTATGTTGCGAGCGGGCCTTTGAATAATAAGGAAGCATGAATTTACTTTTATTTCGTGTTAAATGGTCGTGATGACCAGTTTGCGCAGTTAATAACTGTTGAAGGCTATTGTCGCCATCATTAGCTAATGTTTTGTAGATGAAATTGCAGATGGAGATTTTGTAGAGATCCGAGAGTTTAAGTATTTGTAAATTTTTGAATGAATCATTTGTGTGAGCATTATATTCTAGGTTCTTTACCGCTCTGATGGCTCTTTTTTGCAGAGTAAAAATTATTTTAGTTTTATTTTTATCAGTTCCATGCCATGCTTCTATTCCGTATTGCAGGTATGGTGAAATGAGCGTTCGATAAAGCATTAGTAAGGCTGTTTCAGGCAGGAAATTTTTAACTTTATTCAGGATTCCGATGGATTTTGATAATTTAGAACTAATATGAGTGATGTGCTCTTTGAAGGTCAGATGTTTATCTATTATGATGCCCAGAAATTTACATGAGTTGGTTTCTTTGATTTCACCTTCGCCAATTTTAATGGATGGTAGAGATATATTTTTCTTGTATGAGAACGTAATATAATTTGTTTTATCGATATTGAGGCTTATTTTATTAGCTTTAAGCCACAGTGAAACCTTATGGAGTTCATTATTTATACTCTCCGCAATCGTAGTGGGATTTTCGTTCGGAAGGACCGCAGAAAGCGTACTGTCATCGGCAAAAAGTATGAATTTAAGAAATGATGTAGATTTAATAATATCATTGATAAAAATCAGAAAAAGGAGAGGCCCAAGAACAGATCCTTGTGGAACTCCATGGCTAATTTTTTGTGGGTCCGATTTTGCGTCGTCAATGACAACGTATTGCTTCCGATTTGTTAGGTATGATCTGAACCAATCATGGGCAACCCCACGAATGCCATAACAATGAAGTTTCGAGAGTAATATGTTATGGTCCACACAATCGAATGCCTTTCGAAAGTCAAGAAATACAGAGAAGACAGTCTTTCCGTTATCTATATTAGAATAAAGGAATTGTAAATGATTTAATATTGCCTGTGTTGTTGATTTTTTACAGCGAAAGCCGTATTGTTTATCATAGAGAAATGATTTTTGTTCAAAATAAGAGTACACTTTTTTATACACAATTTTCTCGAATACCTTGCTAATAATTGATAACATGGAGATAGGTCGATAATTGTTTACACAGGTTTTTTCACCATTTTTAAAGATAGGGGTTACTCTAGCAACTTTGAGGGAGTTCGGGAAAGTGCCTAGTAAGAGAGACTGGTTAATAATATTGGATATCAGCGGGGCCACAATATCAGCAATTATTTTAAGTATTTTAGTTGGAAACGTTTGTAACCCACTCGATTTATTTTTCATGTTGTTTATGCACGCAATTACATCGGAGGAGTTTGTAGGCGTAAAGAAAAAGGAGTTGTGTTCTCGAATATGATCCATAAATTCCAGGTGATCAGTAGGTTCACTTGGAATACCATTGGCTATAGTTTTCCCTACGTTTACAAAGAAGTTGTTGAAGAGATTAGCAATTTCATTCTTCTCATGGTATTTTACATTATCTTGAGTGATATGACCAATTTTCTTTTTTTCGGCGTTATTCGGTTTATAACAAGAGTTAAGGAGGCGCCAAGTCTTTTTAACGTCAGCTTTGAATTGAGTAAACTTGAGGGTAAAGTAGCTCTTTTTTGATGTTCTTATCTGGTTTGTCACATAGTTTCTGAATCGGTTATATGTTTCTCTAGATATTCGCCCTTCGCAAAGGAGGGCTAGGTACGCTTGGCGTTTCTTTATATTTATCACGATGTCTCTAGTAATCCAGGGCTTTTGTTTATTTTTCGGGGTAACTGTACGAGTTACAATTGGGCAACACTGGTTGTATGCGTTCATTATAGTTTCAGTCAACTTTACTACTGATTCATCAATGCTCCTTGCATTATTGTTTTGTTGGGTGATGTGCAATGTTGGCATTAAATCTTCTAGAACGGTGCGCATTTCTTCTAAATTTGATTCGTTTATTTTACGATATGAGTAAGTTTCAGCCCGTGCTTTGGTGCACGCAAGATAGACATTTTTCTTAATAAGAAAAACTGGAAAATGATCTGATAAGTCAGAAGTAATTATTCCAGCAAGAAAATCACTTGGGTCTGTCATAAAGATATTGTCAAGCAGCGTGGCACATTCTGAGGTTATTCGTGTTGGCTTTGTGATGATCGGAAGGAAAGATTTAGAATGAAATGCATTTAAGAAATTAGAGATTGGTTCATAGCTTTCATGTTTCAACAAATCATAGTTGAAGTCACCGCATATTATTATGTCATTGTAGAAGGACCTGTTGAACTGAGAAATAATTCGATTAAGCTCATTAAGGAAGGATATAGGACAGGCTGTAGGCGGCCTATACACCGTTCCAAGCACAATTCGTTTGCCATCTCTAGACAGTTCTACGAATAATGATTCTATATGATCCTGATTCAGTGTTGCACTTGCTATGATTCTCGAATCCATGTGCTTAGAAATGTATGTACTGATGCCCCCGCCTCGCTTGTTTTTTCGTAGCGAATGGTAACTATGATAATTTTCAAATTTAATCATGTCTTTGGTCGAGTCATCTAGCCAGCTTTCGGTGAAGCTAATCACATCTAAGGTATACTTAAGTTCAGTAATAGTGCATTGTATCTCTTCCAATTTTGGATAGAGTGACCTACAGTTCCAACACAGTAGCGAAAAATCCTGCCGGGTTATTCGTATAGATTCGTTGAATTTTGATATGTTAGTATATCTGCAGTTTTCAGAGTCGTTTAGGTTTGGAAATATTCTGTTCAAATGATTGAGATCCGGGTCGATTTCATCTAATATATCAGCGTGATCAGTCATTCAAAATTAGTAAACAGTAGGCAGTAAGTACTATTGTACAACTTAAAACGAAATACAGAGTCAAGATTAAAAGGATATATCTATCTAAAAACTAGCTTAGAAAGTATAGAAAAGAGTAAGAAATCTAGCGTGATTACGTGGGTACACTCAATACTCAGCCAATAGCGATTAATATTGGAGTTCAATATACAAAATTGATGCGTACAAATTGCTGAAGGCGTTGTTACAAAGTTCACATACAACAGGTAATAAGTTTAAAAAAAAATAAAAATAAATAGAAAAAAATTTAGCGACGATGATAATCTAATCAGCTAATATGTTTTACACATAATAATAGTTTGTTGGTTAAAAATTACATACAATTTACGAGGAAAGGTGAACAAGGTGGATATCAATATTCCATCATAATATGGTAGGTACAAATTGCTGATGGTGCTGTTGCAATTTCCAATACAGTTGTCATAAATGTTCATATATATCTGTCATAAGATTGTCAAAATTGAGGTAAAACTGCCGTATATATCTTTAGAGGTTGGAACTGATTCATGACATGAAGTTATGCAGTTTGAAGATCTAGTGTAAAGTTATAGAATTCTAGGCGTTATTGGCATACGAGTATATAATTTGACACAGGTACATTTTTTGATACCTAATTGAGGTGAACACCCAAGACCTGATTCGATGATTTATCCAGTTGCCGCATCAGGTATTGGTCGAGCTCTTCTGGCGTGTTAATCTGACGTGTCGAGTCCGGTTGTCCAGGGATGAATGCGAAGATGTTTCCATCTTGGGTCCTCGGGGTTCCGATTTTTTCCGGGAAATTTCTCTTGGCTACTCTCAAGGTGTACATGATCTTGGCTCGTGAAGGTATTAGATATTCATTTATATAGAACGTTGGTTTATTTACTCGGCAGGCAGAGAGAATTTCACGTTTTTTGTTGTAATGTTTCAGTTCGAAAGCGATGTTTCTTCGATCCTCGTTTCCACTTAGTGGTTTTCTTCCCATTCTGTTAGCTGACGTGATGTCAGCATCACTGAGGTCGATGTTGATGTCCTTCAGAATTTTGCAGACTGTTTCTTTGCAATTTTCGTTGTTGTGTGAATGAGGTAGTTCCCCCCCGGAAATGACGAGAGTACATTTTCTATCTTCCAGGTCTCGGCGCTGATCATTTTTTTCCAAGCGATCGAGACGTGACTCCAAGCTTTGTATTTTTTCATTCTGCTCTTCAATAATTTGTTTGTGTTCTGCTTCTTTTCCTGCTATTGTTTCAGATAGTGTTTTAAGGTCGCTTATTTCACTTTTCATTTCGTCAATATCACTATTAAATTTTGTCATCACTGAGTCGAAATATTTTATTAGAACAGATACCACTTCTTTGCAGTCTTGCGTTAGGCTAGACACATCAGGATATTGACCAAACTTTGGTTGATATTCACAGCTGTTATTGCAGCTGCTGATGTTGTTGCGTTGCTTCCTCGCTCCCATCTTGTAGGTTTAGAGAGTTGGCTTTCTTGTATAAACGAGGGTTGAACACCTTCACACTTTATGAGGGAATATTATATTCTTAGTTTGATGATTTTATGTTGATATCACATTTGAATCCTCATGGCGAGAGAGGGTACCCATTCAGGCTAGAAGTACATTCTTTCTAACAATAGGCACTTTGTTCCGGAGCGAGCGGAGCGAGCGCAACGCACATCCTCACCATATGGAGTCTCAGAGGACACTGAAAACTAATCCGTGAGGTGTAAGGTGTTCATGGAAAAATACTTCCTTATTGAACTTCTTAATATCAGGGAAGAGTAAAATTTTACTTGAGAACGTTTTTATCAATAAGGGGAATGTGATGCGAGATATCTCTAAGGATGATTCGCAAAAGCCATATGTACTACACTAGCGTGAATGGCCAAAAGTAGGCCAAAAGTAGCGTGAATGAGAGCGCAAAAAACGACGTCATGAGTAAATACGGCATTTTCACATTGCAAATGTCCGAACTGATCATCTCAATTGATTAAAAAATCTACAATGATGACATGGGTCTGGTAGGGGGCCTTCCTCTTGCCTCTCATTCTATGTTTTTCTGTATTTCAATATTACGAAGCCATTATGACCAAGAAAAAGACTCTCTGCAGCCTTACAACGAAGCTAGACGAGAACATTTTTGTTTTCTTTCTTTCAGTTTGATCGTGTTCTGGTCAATCACTTCATCGATTCAATCTTCTTACCTCGTAATACTCTCAGTGTGCTTATTTATCTGATTGGTGTCCGCTTCTTCTCTTCTTTTTTGATTTGATTCCTCCTTCAAACAGCTTCTTTGATTTGACTTGAAGGATGCTTAATGACCGTATCTGTGATACTAGTCCCACCAGTGCACAAGTACAAGAACATTTTAATCGCAGGTACTAAATATCAGGATGAATATATTGTATTATCATCCACATCTGCAAGATTTATCTATTATGGATTTATTTTATTACGTTTAATAGAATGATGGTTCACTGTCTAGAGATGATTACAATAGACTCCGTGCGATCGTCTCGGGATCCGGTACTTTATACGGTGTTCGTAAAATCCATAAACCTGATTTCTCTATCAATATCAAATGTCAGTTGAGGCTACTTTTTGCTGCATAAGCACCCTTTTTACCTTAGCTAAATGTTTCTTTCTAATTTTGAAGCTACTTGCAACTAATTGTTTTACCATTGACAACTTTAAGACATTTGTAAAATGTTCAGCAGATATTATAAAACCTAAATCAAACAACGAAGGGAATACATTGACCAGTTTGGCCTCAATAATTTGTAACGACTACAACAAACAAACATCGACATCTTGTTGAGAATTTGTCCGCGACACAATCCTCTAAGGTGACTTATAGTCAGGTTCAAGTCAAAAATTTATTTAATCTTAACGTATAAGGCATAAAGGTTCTCGATACGAGCAACAAAGAACTACAACGCGAACACACGAACGACTAAAACATCAGCGAATAAATTTATCCTGACGAACTAGAAGGATTACGCATAATTTAGAATATACAGGAAAGTTAATGAGTAGCATAAGCGACTGCTTCAAATAAATTGACGAACGGTCGCCAGGTTCGAGGAAAGGCAACAACAGACGTAGCCAGGCTCCAGGTAAGGCAACAACAGACGTAGCCAGGCTCCAGGTAAGGCAACAACAGACGTAGCCAGGCTCCAGGTAAGGCAACAACAGACGTAGCCAGGCTCCAGGTAAGGCAACAACAGACGTAGCCAGGCTCCAGGTAAGGCAACAACAGACGTAGCCAGGCTCCAGGTAAGGCAGCAACAGACGTCGCCAGGCTCCAGGTAAGGCAGCAACAGACGTCGCCAGGCTCCAGGTAAGGCAGCAACAGACGTAGCCAGGCTCCAGGTAAGGCAACAACAGACGTAGCCAGGCTCCAGGTAAGGCAACAACAGACGTAGCCAGGCTCCAGGTAAGGCAGCAACAGACGTCGCCAGGCTCCAGGTAAGGCAGCAACAGACGTAGCCAGGCTCCAGGTAAGGCAACAACAGACGTCGCCAGGCTCCAGGTAAGGCAACAACAGACGTAGCCAGGCTCCAGGTAAGGCAACAACATACGTAGCCAGGCTCCAGGTAAGGCAACAACAGACGTAGCCAGGCTCCAGGTAAGGCAACAACAGACGTAGCCAGGCTCCAGGTAAGGAAACAACAGACGTAGCCAGGCTCCAGGTAAGGCAACAACAGACGTAGCCAGGCTCCAGGTAAGGCAACAACAGACGTAGCCAGGCTCCAGGTAAGGCAGCAACAGACGTCGCCAGGCTCCAGGTAAGGCAGCAACAGACGTCGCCAGGCTCCAGGTAAGGCAGCAACAGACGTAGCCAGGCTCCAGGTAAGGCAACAACAGACGTAGCCAGGCTCCAGGTAAGGCAACGACAGACGTAGCCAGGCTCCAGGTAAGGCAGCAACAGACGTCGCCAGGCTCCAGGTAAGGCAGCAACAGACGTAGCCAGGCTCCAGGTAAGGCAACAACAGACGTCGCCAGGCTCCAGGTAAGGCAACAACAGACGTAGCCAGGCTCCAGGTAAGGCAACAACAGACGTAGCCAGGCTCCAGGTAAGGCAACAACAGACGTAGCCAGGCTCCAGGTAAGGCAACAACAGACGTAGCCAGGCTCCAGGTAAGGCAACAACAGACGTAGCCAGGCTCCAGGTAAGGCAACAACAGACGTAGCCAGGCTCCAGGTAAGGCAACAACAGACGTAGCCAGGCTCCAGGTAAGGCAACAAATGACGTAGCCAGGCTCCAGGTAAGGTAACAACAGACGTCGCCAGGCTCCAGGTAAGACAACAACAGACGTCGCCAGGCTCCAGGTAAGGCAACAACAGACGTAGCCAGGCTCCAGGTAAGGCAACAACAGACGTAGCCAGGCTCCAGGTAAGGCAACAACAGACGTAGCCAGGCTCCAGGAAAGGCAACAACAGACGTAGCCAGGCTCCAGGTAAGGCAACAACAGACGTCGCCAGGCTCCAGGTAAGGCAACAACAGACGTCGCCAGGCTCCAGGTAAGGCAACAACAGACGTCGCCAGGCTCCAGGTAAGGCAACAACAGACGTCGCCAGGCTCCAGGTAAGACAACAACAGACGTCGCCAGGCTCCAGGTAAGGCAAGAACAGACGTCGCCAGGCTCCAGGTAAGGCAGGAACAGACGTCGCCAGGCTCCAGGTAAGGCAGAAACAGACGTCGCCAGGCTCCAGGTAAGGCAACAACAGACGTCGCCAGGCTCCAGGTAAGGCAACAACAGACGTCGCCAGGCTCCAGGTAAGGCAGGAACAGACGTCGCCAGGCTCCAGGTAAGGCAGAAACAGACGTCGCCAGGCTCCAGGTAAGGCAACAACAGACGTCGCCAGGCTCCAGGTAAGGCAACAACAGACGTAGCCAGGCTCCAGGTAAGGCAACAACAGACGTAGCCAGGCTCCAGGTAAGGCAACAACAGACGTAGCCAGGCTCCAGGTAAGGCAACAACAGACGTAGCCAGGCTCCAGGTAAGACAACAACAGACGTCGCCAGGCTCCAGGTAAGGCAAGAACAGACGTCGCCAGGCTCCAGGTAAGGCAACAACAGACGTCGCCAGGCTCCATGTAAGGCAGGAACAGACGTCGCCAGGCTACTGTTCGTGTTAAAAAGAGCGACGTTGAACGATCAAGATGGAAGACAGATGAATAATTAATATACAAATAAGTATGCGAAAAGGTGGCAATGAAGCAATTGTTCACAGTATTAATAAGTTGACTACCGTAAGAAATTCATCATTCACCTTCAATAAAAAGACGCCGTTAGACATTGCTTGGAAGAACCGCAGTTACTGACAAGGAAGACAAGAAGGCGCGCGCTGGCTCGGCTAATACTGTAGAGTGGAAAAAATATAGAACATGAGAATAATTCTTCACAACGACGGGTGTTAAGTTTCAAGTGGGAATCACAGCAATAATAAATCGGCAAAATAGCAAAAAGTAGAGCACCTGAACTTATTAGGTCGTCCAGTGTGCTTCTCACTTTAAGGCGCGAAGTTAATTAAGAGAGGCACCGGAAGAACCGGTAAACGCAAGAAAAGTAAGTGAAAAGGAAGGCTATGTGGGGAGGAATTCAGCCCACTAGTAGAAGGCCCCTTTTCCAGGTTAAGTTTGAAGCATGCAATTTTTTTAGGGTTAATTCAAGGTTAATTCAAGATTAATTTAGAGGTTTCAAGAAAAAAAAATGGAAAGACCAGCTCAAAGTTTAGTAGAGACTGGTTTAAAGAATTCATTAAGCACACACATTCAACCATTCATTCATGAAAATTTAAGATAAGCATAAGGAGAAGAACTTAGGTGAGCTAAGCGCCAAGAAATTGAGCCAGCACGGTTTGTCTCCACGCAACGACGTCCAGCTCCGCCTTCGTCAAGGGTAGCGTTGACCGGAAACTGCGGTTTACGACTGGTAGCAGAGCGCAATGAAGGACTGCACGGTAGCAAGTCTAAGGCCATTCTGACCTCTCAGCTCCGCCGCCATGGTTCGTCTACCATGTCCGCCGCTCCCGGACTAGCTTTTGAATCGGTCACTATAGGTTGCTACTTTATGTGATTAGCAGACGTGCACCAATTTTGTGAGGAAATCCTCACAATCTAAGGATTCTTAATTCCAATCAAGCCTGATACACATAATCTTGTGTATTGGTTTTTCAAATGCCTTACAACTAACAGTATGTATCGGACACCATGACGGTTTCCCCCGTAAAGCCGGTACCCATTTCCGACACCTGGGTTGAGTGGGGTATTGTGTTTGAGTTTTCCCAAATACCCAACGGGGAAATCACCGCGCAGCGCCGGGATTCGAACCCTCGACACCTTCGTGAAAGGGCGATGCCTTAACCACTGTGCCATGGAGAGCACTAGTGACATGGGTATTACGATACCCATGTGTGTGTATCAACCAAAGTTCCTTACTTTAAGATATTTTTGCTGAAGATGAACTGATGAGTTCGAAATGTTCAATATCATTCATGTAGACTTCACTAACTTTATTAATAAAATGATTATACGTAGAGCGATGTTTACCTTGCATTTCATTTTAAAGCAACATTTAAATCGCAATAGAAGGTGTGCACCAGTTTTAAAATGAAATATCATGCGTAAAATTTATCTACAATCGGTCAAAACCAAACTACAGTTGAATCCCGATAAATGGTTATGGTATCATACATACATCGGTCAGTGGATACCTCGGTAGGTATACATATACATCTTATATAGATACATCGGTCAGTTTAATTCTGATATATGGTCACTGTAGAGGAAACAAGGTAGGGCCATTTCTATGGGAGAAAATACACCTTCTCTTGTTTGGCTAGCCAATGTTCTGAACGGCTTTATTTCAAACCAACTTATGACGTCACCAAAACACCATGTAGTTAGGCCAATAGTGGAGCCAGATTTGGGGGTAGCAGTGCTACCAGATGCAATATGAGCGCTGCTATTGGTTCGTTGCCGTGACGTCAGCAAAACCACGCCGTCAACGAAAAAAAGACTTGTTTGAACCTCCCTTGTTTCCTGTACCGTGGTATACATATACATCATATATACATACATCGGTTAGTTTAATTCTGATATATGCTTCCGGTATTTTATATACGTACATCGGTCAGCGGATACATTTTTGTGGACACCCTGTATAGTGTACAGGTTACAGTCACAATGCGCCTTGTTATTTGAACGCGTTTGTACAATATTTCGTGTTATTTTATATTGTTGAGTAAAAGTCTACGGTTATTTGATGTAATATCTCAGTAGCTAATGCCAGCAGTTGTGGAAGTTAATCATTCTCCCAATTTACGATTTCAGCAGTGCCATTCATTAATGTAGGTCATTAATTTCAGTAAAGTCAGTAATTACTGTAGGTAATTATTTTCAGTCATGTCATTAATTAATGTAGGTCATTAATTTCTGTAGTGTCATTAATTAATGTAGGTATTGAAACATAATGTGGATTGGTCCCTGTTTGGGCGCCAAATTGATAGATAAAAAGGCCATAGTTTCTGAGGCTGATTATTCCGTTAGAATCTTCCTGATGTTCGGGGATAGGAGAGCAAGTCAGATTTACTGACCTTTGTTTATTAAGTTCATATTCCTCAACAGGTTTTTCCGTTGCTGCTAATAGCTTCCAGTATTTTTCGGAATTCCAGATTGCTGCGTGAAGAAGCTCATGCTGTAGCTAAGTAGCGAAATTTCTGTAAAATAAGTCTAGCAAAAAAAGTGATGACCTAACATGCTAACAAGCTTTTTTAAAATGTTGAAGATCGTAACAGAAGTCCGATTCGCAAGTATCTGTGATACGCTAGCTCAGTTTACCTAGGGAAGCATCATTTTCCTCCGTAGTACAGAGGCACCAGTCGACCTATCTCGGCGATGGCTTAACTAACAGTCATTAATTTCTGTAGCGACGTTAATAAATGTAATTCATTAATTTCTGTATTGCCATTAAATAATGTAAGTCGTTGATTTCTATATTGCCATTAATTAATGTAATTCCTTAATTTCTGTAGTGTCATTAATTAATGTAAGTCATCAATTTCTGCAGTGCCATTCAAAAAAGTATGTAATTCGTAATTTAGAGTTCTTTGCATAAAAATCGCGTTACAGGATTTATTTTGTGTGAGTGCAAATTCGTGAATTTATTCGAGCGTGTTGTGCACCAAATATATGTATTTATCAAACAGGTCCTGCCTCAAGGACACAGGAATTAACCTAATTAATCTACCAGAAATATCTGAAGTTGTAAGAAGTTTTACGTTCAGAAGTTGAAAGATAATCTGGCACACGAACCTGGTGAGTACTCATGATATACATATTTTATTTCAGCGGCCTTTTATCGAGGATTTTATATGCTAAAGTTGTACTCATGTATTTTCTATATATGTTGTACTCATGCAAATTGTATAATCCTGTGTATGTGTATATTTCCATGAGTGAGAATGTCTCGCGAAATGTTCATATTTTTTAAAATATAATATGTTGACTTTTTGTATAAATGTTCATGGAAATACATATTTTTGTTCTTTTTTTTGGTATAGAAAGATGTTTTTGTGAGCCTTGAGCAACAGCCCCCTCTCATTTCTGACCATTGGAAATCTTTCGCGTTAGCATGATTTTGGTAGAAATTGTTTTTTTGTTGGGTCTTAAAGTAACTTCCTCTGGCTTGTTGTTGGGTACGTACTTGTTGATATGTATGCTCAAAAAGTTAATTTCGATTTCCAAAATGTCGATTTCTCAGTTTTAGATGCAAAATCATTTACTTTGTCCCACTACACTTCAGTATACATAATACTAGAATGATCTTCACACTCTGCATCATTTAATTTCCTTACCTTGAAATGCAATTCCTTAACTCCGAAAGAACATTTCAAGTTCACATAGACACCTCACAAGTGTACACAGACCTCAAACGCTCGCTAGCACACCACATGTGTTCAGTCAAGCCCGGCAGTGGCAGGCGAACACTTTAAGCTATTCAATTCCATTACACCGGATCGCACCCCGCACCAGTAGCCTCCGTTCGCAGCCCAATAAACGTTCTGTCCTTCACGATTTTCTCATCACTGACCTCATCAAATGTTGTTCCTGGCAACCCCCTGCCCTGTTGCCTCAAAGTTGGGGAAGGGAAAAGGTTTCCAGGGGGAGGAATCCAGGGGGAGGAAGAGGACGAAAAGGGGGAAGAGGGCTCGATCTTAAAGCGCTTTTCGCGATCGATGAGACGCTCCATGGCACGGGACGCGTGAGGGTCAGTCAGTGTATGGGTGGCGGTGGTGGTAAGTGCACGTGGCCGCTCCTGGCACCCAGTCAGCTCCAGGTATGAGCCGTCCAGTTGAGCTGCTCCTTGATGGTGGTGAGCCTGGCACACCTGTAGTGGGCTGAGGACCTGCAGTGAGCTGAGGACCCGCCCACCTGGCACACCTGTTGTAGGTAGAGGCGTGGCTCCCGCTCTTACGATGCCTGTAAAGTGGGCACCTCGTCGCGGTCTTCTTTTGAGGGCGAGGTACGATGCCGCCATGACATGTCACGTGACCGCAGCTCCCGTGCCCGCTCCCGTGCCCGTTCCAGTGCCCGTCGCTGTCTTGCCCGCTCCCGTGCCCGCCGCTATGCCCGCTTGCCATGAGAACATGACGCGCGGAGACACGCGTGCATTGTTTCTAATTCAGTTAATTTTGCAATATTTTGGCTGGACTCGGACATTTTGTATAAAGGCACGCGTTATGAGGCATAAAAGTTAGCGCATTATATATGGATCATTTGATCAGATATTAAATGCATATTAAGCTATCGAAGAATCGGTGCTTAGATGAGTCGTTATTTGTAAAAGCACGCACATTAAAATAATGAAGAATAATCTGTCGTTAGAATTAGCAATGTTAACGCCTTACATAATTTGAAATTTGGTTCTTCATTTTTCCCGAAAATGATGCATCAGCATTTGTGCATTCTAGCTGAGTTAACAACTTTAGCGAGTGAAATAGTTATTAAAAAAAATGTATGCACTGGTTTTTCACGAAAGATATGTCCATAAGCTAAATAGTTATAAGTTTTCTCACGTACGGAACTACTGAAGTGTTTTTTTTTAAATATATACGATTTTTTATTGTGATTCTACATATGAGGGCATCATTGTGTGGGGGTGATTATGGGGGCATCATTGTGTGGGGGTGATTGTGAGGGCATCATTGTGTTAGGGTGATTGTGAGGGCATCATTGTGTGAGGGTGATTGTGAGGGCATCATTGTGTGGGGTGAATGTGAGGGCATCATTGTGTGGAGTGATTGAGAGGGCATCATTGTGTGGGGTGATCTACATACTACTGCTGATCTACATGCTATCATAAACCACTCAGTGGGAGCACACATACTTACGTACGTACATTTCAAGTGACACCCTCATCCTCTAGCGCACACCTGCTGTGTCTTTTTCTTCTTGTGTGTAACACAGAACACCTCTGTGTACTGTGTACTGTTACTGTTGTCTACTCTTCATTTACTGGGTACACGTAGGTGGGAGTTACTGTTAAAAAGAACCATTAATAGTTATTGTTGAAAATAATCCTTAATATTTATTGGTGGAAAAACCATTATGTGTTATTGTTAAAGTTTTGTTGAAAAGAACCATTAATAGTTATTGTTGAAAAAAAACGTTACATCAACAAAAATAGCACTTGCTGACGGACATGACAATGGGTATGAAAGCAGGACATATTCTCCGATATCCTTACTTAAAACTACGGAAATAATTCCCATAAATTGAAACATTTTTAAATTTTAGGAGCATTCTATAAATCGAAACATTTTAAATTTTTTGGAGGATTCTATATATTGAAACATTTTTAAATTTTTGGGGCATTCTATAAATCGAAACATTTTAAAATTTTTGGGGCATTCTATAAATCGAAACATTTTTAATTTTTGGAGCATCGTCGGCGCGGGCAAATTTTTGCGTGAAGTGTGAGTGAAAGGCGACATTCTTGTACCCATTGTGCACAACTCAATTCATCGTAGAAATTTGCTAAAAAAAGGTCACGATGTTCACCGATGTGCTCTGCCTGAAACATTTACCAAACCAGTACACAAGCGATACCTGCAGGAACCGATAACTGAGCAACATTGTTTTAGACTTAAAAACAACTACATCTGTATCGCTTGGGGTAAATTGATTGTTTAAATTGTTTAAGCGCTGATATTCTAACGTCAGCGCATAAGTGAGAGCGGAAGTGTACTGCGTACTCCTGTGTACTTACTGCAGAGTGTAGTTTACCGTTACAAATACTACAGTTTACCGTTATACGTACCACAGTATACCACACTAGGTACTGCAGTTTACCGTTACAAATACTACAGTTTACCGTTATACGTACCACAGTATACCACAAAAGGTACAGCAGTTTGCCGTAACAAATACTACAGTTTACCGTTATACGTACCACAGTATACCACACTAGGTACAGCAGTTTATCGTAACAAAATATACAGTTAACCGTTATACGTACCACAGTATACCACACTAGGTACAGCAGTTTATCGTAACAAAATATACAGTTAACCGTTATACGTACCACAGTATACCACACTAGGTACAGCAGTTTATCGTAACAAAATATACAGTTAACCGTTATACGTACCACAGTATACCACACTAGGTACAGCAGTTTACAGTAACAAAATATACAGTTTACCGTTATACGTACCACAGTATACCACACTAGGTACAGCAGTTTACAGTAACAAATACTACAGTTTACCGTTATACGTACCACAGTATACCACACTAGGTACTGCAGTTTACCGTTACAAATACTACAGTTTACCGTTATACGTACCACAGTATACCACACTAGGTACAGCAGTTTACAGTAACAAAATATACAGTTTACCGTTATACGTACCACAGTATACCACACTAGGTACAGCAGTTTACAGTAACAAATACTACAGTTTACCGTTATACGTACCACAGTATACCACACTAGGTACTGCAGTTTACCGTTACAAATACTACAGTTTACCGTTATACGTACCACAGTATACCACACTAGGTACAGCAGTTTACAGTAACAAAATATACAGCTTACCGTTATACGTACCACAGTATACCACACTAGGTACAGCAGTTTATCGTAACAAAATATACAGTTAACCGTTATACGTACCACAGTATACCACACTAGGTACAGCAGTTTACAGTAACAAAATATACAGTTTACCGTTATACGTACCACAGTATACCACACTAGGTACAGCAGTTTACAGTAACAAATACTACAGTTTACCGTTATACGTACCACAGTATACTACACTAGGTACAGCAGTTTACCGTAACAAAATATACAGTTTACCGTTATACGTACCACAGTATACCACACTAGGTACAGCAGTTTACCGTAACAAAATATACAGTTTACCGTTATACGTACCACAGTATACCACACTAGGTACAGCAGTTTACCGTTATACGTACCACAGTATACCACACTAGGTACAGCAGTTTACCGTTATACGTAGCACAGTATACCACACTAGGTACAGCAGTTTACCGTTAGACGTACCACAGTATACCACACTAGGTACAGCAGTTTACCGTTATACGTAGCACAGTATACCACACTAGGTACAGCAGTTTACCGTTATACGTACCACAGTATACCACACTAGGTACAGCAGTTTACCGTAACAAAACATTACAGTTTAAATACTACAGCACGAGAGATGCCGGGAGATGCGCAGGATGTGGCGAAGATAGTGAGGCTGTGCTGAGCTCATTACTGCACCACCTCCTCATTACCACTCATTACTCATTGCTCCGGAGCTCTCCTCACTACTCACCACACTCACCATCACTTAAAAAACTCACTATCAGTCACCATCACTCACTACCACTCATCACCACTCACAACATTCACCACCACTCGTCACCACTCATCATTGCATCACCACTCACCACCACTCACAACACTCACAACATTCACCACCACTCACTACCACTCACCACCACTCACAACACTCACCACCACTCACCACAGTATCAAATCATCACAAAAAGCAGTAGAAGTCATCTCTGACGAACTGCCTTGTCGCCTGCAGACTGTACTATGATGCACTGCTGTTTCATACGCTGAACTCCATCACTACCACATCTCCCCACCACCACCACCCGTCATCACCACACCCACCACCACCCGTCACCACCACACTTACACCAACACACCACAGCAGGCGTCACATCAGCACGCAGTAAAACTTGCTTATTCTATTGACCGAGTCCCCTCAGGGGGATACGACTGTTGTATATATTGCAATTAGCGCTCCCAGGCTGGAGATGTGAGGTCCCGAGCTAAAGGTTAGGTAGGCCTTCCTTTTTGTTGAAATAGAATAGTTTTATCGATTTGTTATGGATCATTTTTTTTTCGGTTCACTTCTGTCCTGTTTTTCAGCACCTACCACTTTCTTCTTCAACTTTGATCTTGTTTCATGAACTTCTTTCTTATCTTACTGTTTCTGTGCACCTTGTGCATAGACTTTGCGTTCCCTAAGTCCGTATTAAATGGTGCCTTCCTCCTTCCCTTCTTTGGAACGGCCATGTGGCGGTTAGGGACCCTCAACACTTTGACTGCGACGTGAGCCACCGGTGGTACACGGAGGGAATTTCCACAGTGCTGCTGATCGACCAGTAGTCACAAACTCGATTTTCATAAATACTTAATGAAGACTGAATGAAGGCACGATCCAGTCAATGTTTGCTATTTCCAACAATATGCGCAATTGACTTGAAATTTGAGTTGAATGTTGAACTTCAGTTTGACCTGCTGCAGTCAAAGTGTTAAACTTGCACCTAATCTGATCTATCGACTGAATTTACTGAAATTTGTGGAATTTCTGAATTTACTGAATTTACCGAATGTACTAAATTTACAAAATTTACTGAATTTACAGGATTTACTGAATTTATTGAATTTACTGAATTTACTAAATTCACTGAATTTACTGAATTTACTGAATTTACAGTATTTACTGAATTTATTGAATTTACTGAATTTACTGAATTTACTAAATTTACTGAATTGACTGAATTTACTGTATTTACTGAATTTATTGAATTTACTGAATTTACCGAATTTACTGAATATACCGAATTTACTGAATATACTGAATTTGTTGAATTTACTGAATTTACTGAATTTACCGAATTTACTGAATTTACTGACAGTGGTCGTGTGAGATGCTGCAGTGCCGTGCTGAAGTGGGAGAGAATTTCTCAGCAAATGTACGTGGTCGTAGCGGCACAGGCGGTAGCGCAAGTGGTGCTAAGTGGACTTGCCCTGCCAGGTGCGGGCGCCCAAAGTTCAGGTGGGCTGAAAATCGTGCGGTGTAGACATGCGTTCACGCTCGGTCCTGTCAAGAAAATAAAATTAAAGTGAAATTAAAATAAAAATGGAATAAAATATAAATGAGAATAAATAAAAATAAAGTAAAAATAAAATAGAATTGAAATAAAATAGGGCAAAATTTAAGGAAGGTTCTGAGATCGTACACTAGTCTTTCACTACCATATATCATTTTATTTAGATTTATTCGATCATCGATCGCTGGCAGTATGTTCGCACGTGCGTCACGTCGACACAACACCTGCACCCTCACACACACGCACACACACACGCACATACACGCACAGACACAAACGTTCACACACTCGCACACACAATCGTATTCACACGCAAACACACGAACGTGCACACACGAACGTGCACACACGAACGTGCACACACAAACGTACACACACGCACACACAAAAATGTACACACACGCACAGACACAAACGTACACACACAAACGTACACACACGCACACACACAAACGTACACGCCCACACGTGCGTGTGACATGTGATGCGTCACGCTACACAGTCGAGTAGACACCAAACTCCCAAATATTTTACATCATTTTTATGGTACAGCCTGGACTGAGAGTTCGTCTGCTGACTTGGCTACGCTACGCCTTGTTTTTTCAAGGCAGAATTGTCCATTTTGACAATTTTTATACAGGGTGTCCACAAAATATCGATCCACTGACTGATGTGTGTTTATATGATACCGGGACCATATATCAGAATTAATATGATACCGGGACCATATATCAGAATTAATATGATACCGGGACCATATATCAGAATTAATATGATACCGGGACCATATATCAGAATTAATATGATACCGGGACCATATATCAGAGTTAATATGATACCGGGACCATATATCAGAATTAATATGATACCGGGACCATATATCAGAATTAATATGATACCGGGACCATATATCAGAATTAATATGATACCGGGACCATATATCAGAATTAATATGATACCGGGACCATATATCAGAATTAATATGATACCGGGACCATATATCAGAATTAATATGATACCGGGACCATATATCAGAGTTAATATGATACCGGGACCATATATCAGAATTAATATGATACCGGGACCATATATCAGAATTAATATGATACGGGGACCATATATCAGAATTAATATGATACCGGGACCATATATCAGAATTAATATGATACCGGTACCATATATCAGAATTAATATGATACCGGGACCATATATCAGAGTTAATATGATACCGGGACCATATATCAGAATTAATATGATACCGGGACCATATATCAGAATTAATATGATACCGGGACCATATATCAGAGTTAATATGATACCGGGACCATATATCAGAATTAATATGATACCGGGACCATATATCAGAATTAATATGATACCGGGACCATATATCAGAGTTAATATGATACCGGGACCATATATCAGAATTAATATGATACCGGGACCATATATCAGAATTAATATGATACCGGAACCATGTATCAGGATTAATATGGTACCGGGACCATATATCAGAATTAATATGATACCGGGACCATATATCAGAGTTAATATGATACCGGGACCATATATCAGAATTAATATGATACCGGGACCATATATCAGAATTAATATGATACCGGAACCATGTATCAGGATTAATATGGTACCGGGATCATATATCAGAATTAATAGGATACCGGAACCATGCATCAGGATTAATATGATACCGGAACCATGTATCAGGATTAGCTGTTGTATGGTTCCGTTGTCATATATACATTTATGTGTCAGTGGATACATTTTGTGGACACCCTGTACAACATTTGATATTTTGTGAGGTTTGACCAAACGACATTTAGCGTAGCCAAATCATCAGAAAAAACTTTCGCTGCGAGCTGTACCGCAACAACGAGTTAAATACTACACAAACTGCAGCACCGTCACTGAACATGTCGGTAGAAGGTGTTTATTGTAACAAATAAAGCTACTTTACGCTTACAAAAGTGCTTTTAGAATCTTCAATCGGAATTTTGTGAACTTCTTCAACTAATTCCAATGAACGTTATGTGGCCTAAAATTAATGAATGCGTAACTAAACCTGCGTATTGTGCGTGTGTTGTGCCACACACCAACTCTAACACACCTGACACACTTGGCACAAACCTGACACACTTAGCACACGCTTGACACACGCATGACACACCTGACTCGCACCTGACACACTTGGCATATGTCTGACACACTAGACGCACGCATGACACACCTGACTCATACCTGATACACATGGCATATGCCTGACACACTAGACGCACGCATGACACACTTGACTCACATGCTTGACACACGTGAGCCCGTTCGATAAGTCAAAGGAGTGTCAATTCAAAGGAACAAATCAATTAAGTAGAATTTTTTTGCACACAAGCTCGAGTTTAGAGCCTCACTGTAAGTCTGTAACGATTGATTTGATCAAAATATTCTATATGACAAGTCCTTTTTTACTCTCGTTCCCATGCAATCATACGCTTACACCAGCGTGTGTACACCCCACAACACGTGCACACGCCGCACACACGCTCAGTAATGAAAGTAAATCAAGGAGATGAACCGCAACGCTGATTGAAAGCCATTCTGTCCACTGGAACGTTGCCTTTGCTGGAAGCTGAATGGGCCGCGCATTAGGGTCATATTCAGGCAGATTAACACTCGTTGCCAGCCTTATGCGCCGTCCAGGTCATGAGCCGCAACAAAGATACCGTATAGTCAGAACAGCGCCGAAAAGACTGTGCATTAGGGCAATATTCATGGAAATTAACGCGCATTATCAGCCTTATGCGCCCTCAAGTTCAGGAGCCGCAGTAAAGATACACTGTCACTGGAACAACGCCTAAAAATTCCAGATAATCGGGAGTTCATTAGCGGCAATAGCTTGATATATTATGCAACGTGATGGCACGATCATCAGTGTTGCCGAGCTTGGAAAGCGAAGATGAGAATTATGCAACATTGTGTGGCTTTACAGAGATGGTATCCACACAATTCACGTCGTCGTAGAAGAACAAATAGCAGTTACCTTTACTGATCTACATACTATTGCTGATCTACACACTTTTACCACCGCCCCCACAGCACACAAAGAAAAACCCCACCGCCCATACAGCATACAAAACAAGACCCCACCGGCCACACAGCACACAAAACAAGACTCCACCGCCCCCACAGCACACAAAAAAGACCCCACCGATCCCAGAGCAGACAAAACAAGACCCCACCGCCCCCACAACACACAAAGAAAGAGCCCACCGCCCCCACAGCACACAAAGAAAGACCCCACCACCCCCAAAGCACACAAAACAAGACCCCACCGCCCACACAGCACACAAAGCAAGACCCCACCGCCCACACATCACACGAAACAAGACCCCACCGCCCACACAGCACACAAAACAAGACCTCCCTCCTCCCCCGTCGGGACCAACAGGCCTGGAAGACCAGTTGGCAGCGCGCCAAGTCGGCGTTGAGCGCGCGATGGCAGCACTCACCGGCTGTTTTGATCGAATTTCAATCTCGAAACTAAGAAAGATTTGCATAGTTCTTACTTAATACGTTCAAAAAGCTGATAAATTACCTCACAACATCGTTCAAAGGTACTTGTGGAATGAATACTTTATGGAAGGGAAATTTAGAACCGAAGTCCGTGGATTTAAAGTAAGTTTGCCACAATGCGGCCCGCGCGACGGCAACACTCGCCTCCATAACCGACAAAGAAGCCACACGCCCGCAGGCGCTCAGACTCCTGCTCAGCTCGCTCGAATTTGGCTCAAAGTGAACTGTGAATCTGGGCGATATGCTCTCGGTGGTCGGCATAGCGGGACACATGTCCTGGAAATGCTTGTGGGGATGTTCATGAATATACAAACACTAGAATGTCATGGAAAAGCTTGTGAACATACTCATGAATATTCAAGCAAAACGTTTGTGAGTTGGCATTACGGAACAGATGTCCTGAAAATGCTCATGGACATCTTCATGAATATATGTTCAAGTAATTTGAGCATAATGTGATGGAAAACGTTTATAATTCTGCCTAAGGGGACAGATGTCCTACAAATGCTCGAAGGCATCATATTTAAGCACTGTGTCATGGTATATCAGAAAATATGAATTCATTTGCCATTTTACTTGAGGGAAATGATATCCTGGAAAAGCTAATGGACATATTCATGAATATTCAAGTACTGTGTGATGGTATGTCAGAAAGTATGAATTATTTCGAATCGAGGAATGTGTCAACCGCTTGTAATGATTGAAAATAAGAACAACTGTAAAGATAAATTGATTGTCCTTATGCAGACAAGGAAGATCAGTTAATTAACATGAATATCAGAAGTTAAAGTCATTATAAAGATTTTTTGTAAAATGATTATAAAGAAATTATTATTTGAAGGTCCAGAGGTCACCGTCGTCTAAAACGCTCGCCTCTCATGTGATACAGCCGAACCGGTGTTTCTTCAAGTTGGGAAAAGAAGAACATACCACGATTGTCACTGACAGAATAGGCATTGGCTCAGCTGGATATGAGCTTCATTATGGCCTTGTTAATAGCAGTCTCGCTGTATCGAATGGCAGGAGTTGATGCCAGGATTTGATGCCAGGATATGATGTGCAGGAGTTGATGTGTAGGAGTTGATGTGCAGGATTTGATGCCAGGATTTGAATTGCAGTATATGATGTGCCGAATTTGATGCCAGGATATGAATTGTAGGACTTGATGTGCAAGATTTGTCGGTAAAATTATCGTGCAATTACTAAAAATCACAGTATAAACGGACTCACTCTCTAGAGATATCCACAAATAAATGGTGTGTTTTACATTTTTACAGAAAATTACTAGTATACATAAAATGTAACGAGGAATTTTTTACCGTAAAGCTTTTACCGATGCATATCAAAGCAGAAAAAAGAAACCGTGAAGAAATCCAAGAGTATTACGCGAAGAATTTCGTTGACCAAAAACTGGTTTGAGGGAGACGACCCGGCGATTTTTTATTTCAGGCCGATTGTTCTGAAATTTGCCCACTATATGTAATAAAAAAAAACACATTTTGTTAATGTAACTTTTTCGATTTTGGCCTTAGTTTTCGAGAAAATTGTATAAGAAACTAATATTTCACATTCTCTCAAAAAATAAGGCCAAAATCAAAAAAGTTACACGAGCAAAATGTGTTTCTTTTTAAAAGTTACATATACTGGGAAAATTTCAGAACAATCAGTCACTAATAAAAAAACCGCTGGGTTGCCCCCTCAAACGAGACCGTAGATCCCAAATATGCAAATCCCCCAGCACGCGTAAACAGTTCCCTGAATGCGCTCATTCTGAGCACATCAGGTACCTGCTCGTGCTCATTCTGGAAGTGAAGGAGACATTGATATTGACAAGGGCTTTTGATAGAGCGCAGAAGTCCGGAAAATACCTGGAAACGAAGCATGACTCAGCTCTTTTGGCCGAGGCGTGGGCGGACGCAAGTTTGTGATGCAGATGAGCCCGAGACAAAATACCCATTTGCATTGATGGGGAGAAGCCTCGATTTCCTCCTCAGGATCCTCGCAAGAATGCAAAAGAACATGATCTAAAAATAGGAGAAGGACGACAAAAGAAACAGAGAAATGGTCAGTGATCATTTGTGATAACCATAGAGAAGTACAAAAGAACGTGAGTTATAAATAGGAGAGGAGTGATAAAAGAACATGAGAAATGGTTAGAGGTAATTTGAGATAACTACACAGGAATACGAAAGTACATGAAACAAAAATGGGAGAGGAACGATCAAAGAAACAGCGAATTGGTCAGCGGCTGCCAGTGATGACTGTTTAAAAACGGCAGCGTCATCTGTACGATGGGACTTGAATTGATTCTTTATTAACTGATTCTGAGCTCGTAAATTTCACTGGATTGACATTGCTGCTCAAATATTAATGTTCATAGATATATATAAACAGGTTCAATTTAATGAAAAAAATCCTTCTTCTTCCTCAACTGATTCTGAGGTCGTTATCTTCAGTGGATTAGCATTGCTGCCCCAATAAGTTGTGTATCTGTAGACGTTTGCGGGTTGAATAATGCGAACGAAAATCACCGACATTGGAAGAAAATTTCAGGGTTTCTTTTGGAGACTTAAACTCTTTATTGCACTCTAAACTGATTTGTTTCAGTACTTCTTTTTAAATGTTTCAGGTTGTTTCTTAACTGCTAATAGCATTAACCTGAGGATTTAGAATATTATTTTGAACGAAAATGAACAATGTCTTTTGCACTGTCTTTGTACATCAAATGGCAGTACCAAAACAGTGAACAGAACTGAAGTGCAGTACAGAAGTGTGCGTATAAGTACGTGTATTTGTGTGCTGTGCTGAAGTAAATGTATAAGTATATGTGTGTGTGCTGTGCTGAAGTACATGTAAATGTATATATATATGAAATAGGACGTTTATAAAAATTTATATATATATATATATATATATATATATATATATATATATATATATATATATATATATGTAGTATCGGAGTGACTATACACGATACAAGACCTGCAGTTTACAGTTTACATTTGCTGCTCACACTGCACACATTCACACATTCCGTTCCAACACATGCCAACACATGCCAACACATTCCAACACATTCCATTTCTTGCTAAGACCTCCCGCGCCAATGTATCACAAATAGTGACAGGCTTCATCACGATTTGTTGTTTTTATCGTCTTTGCCACAATTTATTTTCGTGTAGGATGAATCCAAACTTCTCGCGCATTTGCCGAACGAAATTAACATTTGCGCTTCATAAATTTAGCCGCTCGTTGGGCACGAATATTGAATAAGGATCTCGTAAAAAGAATTATATTCACAAAGAGATTTGTGAAGGGATTTAAGAAATGTGAAGATACGGTCAACGTACAGACGAAGCTACGTGAGACCGAGGTTTCTACATGGCTTCCCAGCACCCCCACAATTTCTACATGGCTTCCCAGCACCACCACAATTTCTACAAGGCTTCCCAGCACCACCACAATTTCTACAAGGCTTCCCAGCACCACCACAATTTCTACAAGGCTTCCCAGCACCACCACAATTTCTACAAGGCTTCCCAGCACCACCACAATTTCTACAAGGCTTCCCAGCACCACCACAATTTCTACAAGGCTTCCCAGCACCACCACAATTTCTACAAGGCTTCCCAGCACCACCACAATTTCTACAAGGCTTCCCAGCACCACCACAATTTCTACAAGGCTTCCCAGCACCACCACAATTTCTACAAGGCTTCCCAGCACCACCACAATTTCTACATGGCTTCCCAGCACCACCACAATTTCTACAAGGCTTCCCAGCACCACCACAATTTCTACAAGGCTTCCCATCACCACCACAATTTCTACAAGGCTTCCCAGCACCACCACAATTTCTACAAGGCTTCCCAGCACCACCACAATTTCTACAAGGCTTCCCAGCACCACCACAATTTCTACATGGCTTCCCAGCACCACCACAATTTCTACAGGAGTTGGTGAGGTGTTGTGGTCTCTGCAATAGCCCAAACCGGCAATATTTATACCAGCACCCTCTGAATTAACTGATTAACTCTTGCAGAGCAAATTTCTAGATGTCTAAATGCAATATAAAAGTACAGGTAAAGCGCTCCGTACCATGTAAATAAAATGCCACTTTAGACTTCAGAAGCTCCATTTGATTTCACGCCGTAACTTCAGCAAGTGTGCCATATTTGACACTACATGTCAAGTATTTATCATGCGCAAAGTGGGGATGGTATGTAAGCGTATTCTCACAAAAACAAGATAATATGGCGATAAAATATACGCGTATTCTCACCATAATATGATAAAATGAAAATGAAATATAAGCGAAACCCTACTAAAATACAGTATTTCCCACAGAAACCCGAACTGAGTATTTATACCCGTATCAGTAATACCATCATAAGAATACCCGTATTAGTAATACCATCATAAGAAGACCCGTATCAGTAATATCATCATAAAAATACCCTTATCAGTAATATCATTATAATTTTGCTAGAAATTAAATGCTTATGGTATTCTTATGATGGTATCACTGATATGGAAAAATAAATAATCGGTTCGGGTTTTTGTGGGGCGTACTGCATGTATAAGCATATCCTCTATTAATTATGATAAAATGTGGATAAATTACAAGCGTATTCTTACTAAAATATATAAGGACACGACCAATCAACAGTACGATGTCATGACCAGCCCAAATGGTCTGGTCAGTGACCATTTCTGGCTGCTCCCTCCCCTAGGCCTGCCCCATGCCAGCCTGTATCGTCCATCAGCCCTAACAAGGCCCTCGGGAAACACTCATAAAACAACACTTGGTCTGTTTTAAACAGAACAGCACTATTATTCCTATATTCTGAACGTTGATCTTGTTAGTGCTGTGATGAATCGAGGCATGTATGTAAATAGGCCTAGAGTCCCTTGTAGCTGGTTTTGTTGTAATGTTGTTTTGTTATAATGTTATGTTGAAATGCAATGTTTTATTGCTGGTTGGATGTTGTTCTATAATGTTCCTCATGACATGGGTAGAAAAAAATGACTTTTACCCGTATAATTACGAGAATCCAACTAAAAATACACCAAAAAAATTCTCTAATACATGGGTGCTCATCAAAAGTGAGGCTGTAGTTATTTCTTCAATGCAACGCGATACAGACTTACACGGATGACCAGACTTACACGGATGACCAGACTTACACGGATGACCAGACTTACACGGATGACCAGACTTACACGGATGACCAGACTTACACGGATGACCAGACTTACACGGATGACCAGACTTACACGGATGACCAGACTTACACGGATGACCAGACTTACACGGATGACCAGACTTACATGGATGACCAGACTTACACGGATGACCAGACTTACACGGATGACCAGACTTACACGGATGACCAGACTTACACGGATGACCAGACTTACATGGATGACCAGACTTACACGGATGACCAGACTTACACGGATGACCAGACTTACACGGATGACCAGACTTACACGGATGACCAGACTTACACGGATGACCAGACTTACACGGATGACCAGACTTACACGGATGACCAGACTTACACGGATGACCAGACTTACACGGATGACCAGACTTACACGGATGACCAGACTTACACGGATGATGGATGATTCTTCCCCATATGGGGGATGAAAGGGGGGAGGGGAGAAGCACTTAGGGATGATAAGCCGCCGAGATAGGGGTGGGGGAGTTGGGTGGTGAGGTCGTTTGCTGGAGATGACACCCGGAGTGGGCGGGAGAGGATAGGGGCTGAGACATGAAGGTCGGTGTCTAGTGTACACGGTAGAGGAAACATAGTAGGTTCATTCTTATGGGAGAAAATACACCTCCTCATGTTCGGCTAGCCAATAGAAAGGCTTTATTTCAAACAAACTTTATGACGTCACCAAAACGCCATGTCGTTAGGCCAATAGTGGAGCCAGATTTGGGGGTAGCAGTGCTACCAGATTCAATATAAGCGCTGCTATTGGTTCGTTGCCGTGACGTCAGCAAACCCTCACCGTCGACGAAAAAAGACTTGTAAGACCCTACCTTGTTTCCTCAACCGTGGCTCATGATCAGACATGCTGGATGAGACATCGAGTCACAAGAATATTCACTTTAAAATAAAACATCAAAAATAAAAACCATAAGAATGTAGGATAAAAGGTAACGAGGGAAATGTAGCATATTTTTGGTGCATGAATTGCGGAACGGCTTGTTACTGAGCCTTGGGATATCGTATGATCAAAAAGCCTGAGTTCGGTTTTTCCATTGGTTTTTATCCCAAGTTTGTCCAATTTATGGGTTGTAATCCCAAGTTACTCCAAGTCATGGGTTGTCAGCCCGAGTTACTCCAAGTCATGGGTTGTCATCCCGAGTTAGTCCAAGTCATGGGTTGTAATTCGAAGTTGGATGAATCCCTGGGTCTTCATCCCAAATTGAGACCGTGAACAGAGACACGGCCAGATGTGCACACTGTACGCAAGTGCGGAGTGTGAGTCAGAGCTATCGCTGAGGGCTTCAGCTGAGCCAGACGCAATACAAACCTATATTTTCGGGCAGTAAACCCATACTATCTGGCAATATACACATACTTTCCGGCAGTAAACCTTTACTCTCCGGCAGTAACGGCCGGCTTTTGCTCCCCCCACACCGCCACGATCGATTCAAGTCTCGCTTTTGCAACATCTTGTGATGGAACGCAGGGCGTTTGTGTGTTGTGTTGCTACTGTTGGTGTGTGGCTGCTGTTGCTGCTGCTGTGAGTATATTGCTGTTGTTGCTAATACCAATGTTGTGAGTATATTACTGCTGCTGTTATTACTGCTGGTGCTGGTACTGCTATTGATGTTGCTGCTGTTGCTGTTGCTGTCATACAGTCACACACCCAGAGCTGCCCCACACACCCACACACCCCCCAGGTACACGTCCAGGACCAGCGGATCAGTTAACTGGACAAATGGTAGACTCAACTGGCGCAAAGCAGCTGCACCAAACAGCTGTTCCAGTTGACCGCTGCCTAACTGGCCCGGCCTAACTGTCTAAAGTTGGCGTGGCTGCTCAACTGCACAAAGTTGTGGTGTGGTGCCATCTAAGTTGCTCCGAACTTCGGCGCAATTTGAACGTGGTACCATGTTTGTGTGGTACCATGTGTCTGTGGTACCATGGGGCATGGCCCTGTGTGGTACACGGTGCATGTGCACCGCGATGTATGTAGAATTAATAATCAAAGATTGTGATCAATGCATGCAAATAATTTGGAAAAAGCTGAAAATTATTATTTTTTAGAGCTCAGGTGTCCAGTTTATGAGAGGGGAGTCGAGACGGACAGACGAGCAAACAAGCAAACGAACGAATAAATAAACAAACAAGCAAGCAAACAAGCAAACAACCAAACAAACGAACAAGCAAACAAACAAGCGAACTAGCAAACCAGCAAACAAACAAACAAGCAAGCAAACAAGCAAAAAAGCAAACAAACGGACAAGCGAACAAGCAAGCGAACAAGCGAACAAGCAAGCGAACAAGCGAACAAGCAAGCGAACAAGCAAACAAGCAAGCAAGCCAATTAATAAACAGCACACAAGCAAGCAAGCAAAGACCTCGAGTCTGGAGTCTCTGCACTCCCGTAAAAGCCGTCGCATTTCCAGAGCTTGCCAATCTAGCTCTCTTTATGTGGCCCAACATTCCAGGCTGTGAGTGGCCCAACATTCCAGGCTGTGAGTGGCCCAACATTCCAGGCTGTGAGTGGCCCAACATTCCAGGCTGTGAGTGGCCCAACATTCCAGGCTGTGAGTGATTCAACATTCCAGGCTGTGAGTGATTCAACATTCCAGGCTGTGAGTGATTCAACATTCCAGGCTGTGAGTGGCCCAACATTCCAGGCTGTGAGTGACTCAACATTCCAGGCTGTAAGTGGCCCAACATTCCAGGCTGTAAGTGGCCCAACATTCCAGGCTGTGAGTGGTCCAACATTCCAGGCTGTGAGTGACTCAACATTCCAGGCTGTAAGTGGCCCAACATTCCAGGCTGAGAGTGGTCCAACATTCCAGGCTGTAAGTGGCCCAACATTCCAGGCTGTGAGTGGTCCAACATTCCAGGCTGTAAGTGGCCCAACATTCCAGGCTGTGAGTGGCCCAACATTCCAGGCTGTAAGTGACTCAACATTCCAGGCTGTAAGTGGCCCAACATTCCAGGCAGTGAGTGGCCCAACATTCCAGGCTGTGAGTGGCCCAACATTCCAGGCTGTAAGTGGCCCAACATTCCAGGCTGTGAGTGGCCCAACATTCCAGGCTGTGAGTGGCCCAACATTCCAGGCTGTAAGTGGCCCAACATTCCAGGCTGTAAGTGGCCCAACATTCCAGGCTGTGAGTGACTCAACATTCCAGGCTGTAAGTGGCCCAACATTCCAGGCTGTGAGTGACTCAACATTCCAGGCTGTGAGTGGTCCAACATTCCAGGCTGTGGGTGACTCAACATTCCAGGCTGTGAGTGACTCAACATTCCAGGCTGTGAGTGGTCCAACATTCCAGGCTGTGAGTGACTCAACATTCCAGGCTGTGAGTGACTCAACATTCCAGGCTGTGAGTGACTCAACATTCCAGGCTCTGAGTGCCCAACATTCCAGGCTGTGAGTGGCCCAACATTCCAGGCTGTGAGTGACTCAACATTCCAGGCTGTGAGTGGTCCAACATTCCAGGCTGTGAGTGGTCCAACATTCCAGGCTGTGAGTGCCCAACATTCCAGGCTGTGAGTGACTCAACATTCCAGGCTGTGAGTGGTCCAACATTCCAGGCCGTGAGTGGCCCAACATTCCAGGCTGTGAGTGACTCAACATTCCAGGCTGTGAGTGACTCAACATTCCAGGCTGTGAGTGGTCCAACATTCCAGGCTGTGAGTGGCCCAACATTCCAGGCTGTGAATGCCCAACATTCCAGGCTGTGAGTGACTCAACATTCCAGGCTGTGAGTGACTCAACATTCCAGGCTGTGAGTGGTCCAACATTCCAGGCCGTGAGTGGCCCAACATTCCAGGCTGTGAGTGCCCAACATTCCAGGCTGTGAGTGACTCAACATTCCAGGCCGTGAGTGCCCAACATTCCAGGCTGTGAGTGGCCCAACATTCCAGGCTGTGAGTGGCCCAACATTCCAGGCTGTAAGTGGCCCAACATTCCAGGCCGTGAGTGGCCCAACATTCCAGGCTGTAAGTGGCCCAACATTCCAGGCTGTAAGTGGCCCAACATTCCAGGCTGTGAGTGCCCAACATTCCAGGCCGTGAGTGCCCAATATTCCAGGCTGTAAGTGGCCCAACATTCCAGGCTGTAAGTGGCCCAACATTCCAGGCTGTGAGTGCCCAACATTCCAGGCCGTGAGTGGCCCAACATTCCAGGCTGTAAGTGGCCCAACATTCCAGGCTGTAAGTGGCCCAACATTCCAGGCTGTGAGTGCCCAACATTCCAGGCTGTGAGTGCCCAACATTCCAGGCCGTGAGTGCCCAACATTCCAGGCTGTGAGTGCCCAACATTCCAGGCTGTGAGTGACTCAACATTCCAGGCTGTGAGTGGTCCAACATTCCAGGCCGTGAGTGGCCCAACATTCCAGGCTGTAAGTGCCCAACATTCCAGGCTGTGAGTGACTCAACATTCCAGGCCGTGAGTGCCCAACATTCCAGGCTGTGAGTGGCCCAACATTCCAGGCTGTGAGTGGCCCAACATTCCAGGCTGTAAGTGGCCCAACATTCCAGGCCGTGAGTGGCCCAACATTCCAGGCTGTAAGTGGCCCAACATTCCAGGCTGTAAGTGGCCCAACATTCCAGGCTGTGAGTGCCCAACATTCCAGGCCGTGAGTGGCCCAACATTCCGGGCTGTAAGTGGCCCAACATTCCAGGCTGTAAGTGGCCCAACATTCCAGGCTGTGAGTGGTCCAACATTCCAGGCTGTGAGTGACTCAACATTCTAGGCTGTGAGTGACTCAACATTCCAGGCTGTGAGTGCCCAACATTCCAGGCTGTGAGTGACTCAACATTCCAGGCTGTGAGTGCCCAACATTCCAGGCTGTAAGTGGCCCAACATTCCAGGCTGTAAGTGCCCAACATTCCAGGCTGTGAGTGGTCCAACATTCCAGGCTGTGAGTGGCCCAACATTCCAGGCTGTGAGTGGCCCAACATTCCAGGCTGTGAGTGACTCAACATTCCAGGCTGTGAGTGGTCCAACATTCCAGGCTGTGAGTGGTCCAACATTCCAGGCTGTGAGTGGTCCAACATTCCAGGCTGTGAGTGGCCCAACATTCCAGGCTGTGAGTGACTCAACATTCCAGGCTGTGAGTGACTCAACATTCCAGGCTGTAAGTGCCCAACATTCCAGGCTGTGAGTGACTCAACATTCCAGGCTGTGAGTGCCCAACATTCCAGGCTGTGAGTGACTCAACATTCCAGGCTGTGAGTGCCCAACATTCCAGGCTGTAAGTGGCCCAACATTCCAGGCTGTAAGTGCCCAACATTCCAGGCTGTGAGTGACTCAACATTCCAGGCTGTGAGTGACTCAACATTCCAGGCTGTAAGTGGCCCAACATTCCAGGCCGTGAGTGACTCAACATTCCAGGCTGTGAGTGGCCCAACATTCCAGGCTGTGAGTGACTCAACATTCCAGGCTGTGAGTGGCCCAACATTCCAGGCCGTGAGTGACTCAACATTCCAGGCTGTGAGTGGCCCAACATTCCAGGCTGTGAGTGACTCAACATTCCAGGCTGTGAGTGGTCCAACATTCCAGGCTGTGAGCGACTCAACATTCCAGGCTGTGAGTGACTCAACATTCCAGGCTGTGAGTGCCCAACATTCCAGGCTGTGAGTGACTCAACATTCCAGGCTGTGAGTGCCCAACATTCCAGGCTGTAAGTGGCCCAACATTCCAGGCTGTGAGTGGCCCAACATTCCAGGCTGTGAGTGACTCAACATTCCAGGCTGTAAGTGGTCCAACATTCCAGGCTGTAAGTGGCCCAACATTCCAGGCTGTGAGTGACTCAACATTCCAGGCTGTAAGTGGTCCAACATTCCAGGCTGTGAGTGGCCCAACATTCCAGGCTGTGAGTGGCCCAACATTCCAGGCTGTGAGTGGCTCAACATTCCAGGCTGTGAGTGGTCCAACATTCCAGGCTGTGAGTGACTCAACATTCCAGGCTGTGAGTGACTCAACATTCCAGGCTGTGAGTGGCCCAACATTCCAGGCTGTAAGTGGCCCAACATTCCAGGCTGTGAGTGACTCAACATTCTAGGCTGTGAGTGGTCCAACATTCCAGGCTGTGAGTGACTCAACATTCCAGGCTGTGAGTGACTCAACATTCCAGGCTGTGAGTGGTCCAACATTCCAGGCTGTGAGTGACTCAACATTCCAGGCTGTGAGTGGTCCAACATTCCAGGCTGTGAGTGACTCAACATTCCAGGCTGTGAGTGACCCAACATTCCAGGCTGTGAGTGGTCCAACATTCCAGGCTGTGAGTGACTCAACATTCCAGGCTGTGAGTGACTCAACATTCCAGGCTGTGAGTGACTCAACATTCCAGGCTGTGAGTGGCCCAACATTCCAGGCTGTGAGTGGCCCAACATTCCAGGCCGTGAGTGGCCCAACATTCCAGGCTGTGAGTGGCCCAACATTCCAGGCTGTGAGTGGCCCAACATTCCAGGCTGTAAGTGGCCCAACATTCCAGGCTGTGAGTGACTCAACATTCCAGGCCGTGAGTGGCCCAACATTCCAGGCTGTGAGTGGCCCAACATTCCAGGCTGTAAGTGGCCCAACATTCCAGGCCGTGAGTGGCCCAACATTCCAGGCTGTGAGTGGCCCAACATTCCAGGCTGTGAGTGACTCAACATTCCAGGCTGTGAGTGACTCAACATTCCAGGCTGTGAGTGACTCAACATTCCAGGCTGTGAGTGGCCCAACATGCCAGGCTGTGAGTGACTCAACATTCCAGGCTGTGAGTGGCCCAACATTCCAGGCTGTGAGTGACTCAACATTCCAGGCTGTGAGTGGCCCAACATTCCAGGCTGTGAGTGGCCCAACATTCCAGGCTGTGAGTGGTCCAACATTCCAGGCTGTGAGTGGTCCAAGATTCCAGGCTGTGAGTGGTCCAACATTCCAGGCTGTGAGTGGTCCAACATTCCAGGCTGTGAGTGGTCCAACATTCCAGGCTGTGAGTGACTCAACATTCCAGGCTGTGAGTGACTCAACATTCCAGGCTGTGAGTGGACCAACATTCCAGGCTGTGAGTGACTCAACATTCCAGGCTGTGAGTGACTCAACATTCCAGGCTGTGAGTGGCCCAACATTCCAGGCTGTGGGTGACTCAACATTCCAGGCTGTGAGTGGCCCAACATTCCAGGCTGTGAGTGACTCAACATTCCAGGCTGTGAGTGACTCAACATTCCAGGCTGTGAGTGGCCCAACATTCCAGGCTGTGAGTGGCCCAACATTCCAGGCTGTGAGTGGCCCAACATTCCAGGCTGTAAGTGGCCCAACATTCCAGGCCGTGAGTGGCCCAACATTCCAGGCTGTGAGTGGCCCAACATTCCAGGCTGTGAGTGACTCAACATTCCAGGCTGTGAGTGACTCAACATTCCAGGCTGTGAGTGACTCAACATTCCAGGCTGTGAGTGGCCCAACATGCCAGGCTGTGAGTGACTCAACATTCCAGGCTGTGAGTGGCCCAACATTCCAGGCTGTGAGTGACTCAACACTCCAGGCTGTGAGTGGCCCAACATTCCAGGCTGTGAGTGGCCCAACATTCCAGGCTGTGAGTGGTCCAACATTCCAGGCTGTGAGTGGTCCAACATTCCAGGCTGTGAGTGGTCCAACATTCCAGGCTGTGAGTGGTCCAACATTCCAGGCTGTGAGTGGTCCAACATTCCAGGCTGTGAGTGATTCAACATTCCAGGCTGTGAGTGACTCAACATTCCAGGCTGTGAGTGGACCAACATTCCAGGCTGTGAGTGACTCAACATTCCAGGCTGTGAGTGACTCAACATTCCAGGCTGTGAGTGGCCCAACATTCCAGGCTGTGGGTGACTCAACATTCCAGGCTGTGAGTGGCCCAACATTCCAGGCTGTGAGTGACTCAACATTCCAGGCTGTGAGTGACTCAACATTCCAGGCTGTGAGTGGCCCAACATTCCAGGCTGTGAGTGGCCCAACATTCCAGGCTGTGAGTGACTCAACATTCCAGGCTCTGAGTGGCCCAACATTCCAGGCTGTGAGTGGCCCAACATTCCAGGCTGTGAGTGACTCAACATTCCAGGCTGTGAGTGGCCCAACATTCCAGGCTGTGAGTGACTCAACATTCCAGGCTGTGAGTGACTCAACATTCCAGGCTGTGAGTGGTCCAACATTCCAGGCTGTGAGTGACTCAACATTCCAGGCTGTGAGTGACTCAACATTCCAGGCTGTGAGTGACTCAACATTCCAGGCTGTGAGTGGCCCAACATTCCAGGCTGTGAGTGGTCCAACATTCCAGGCTGTGAGTGGCCCAACATTCCAGGCTGTGAGTGACTCAACATTCCAGGCTGTGAGTGGCCCAACATTCCAGGCTGTGAGTGACTCAACATTCCAGGCTGTGAGTGGTCCAACATTCCAGGCTGTGAGTGGTCCAACATTCCAGGCTGTGAGTGGTCCAACATTCCAGGCTGTGAGTGGTCCAACATTCCAGGCTGTGAGTGGTCCAACATTCCAGGCTATGAGTGGTCCAACATTCCAGGCTGTGAGTGACTCAACATTCCTGGCTGTGAGTGACTCAACATTCCAGGCTGTGAGTGGTCCAACATTCCAGGCTGTGAGTGACTCAACATTCCAGGCTGTGAGTGACTCAACATTCCAGGCTGTGAGTGGCCCAACATTCCAGGCTGTGGGTGACTCAACATTCCAGGCTGTGAGTAGCCCAACATTCCAGGCTGTGAGTGACTCAACATTCCAGGCTGTGAGTGACTCAACATTCCAGGCTGTGAGTGGCCCAACATTCCAGGCTGTGAGTGGCCCAACATTCCAGGCTGTGAGTGACTCAACATTCCAGGCTGTGAGTGGCCCAACATTCCAGGCTGTGAGTGGCCCAACATTCCAGGCTGTGAGTGACTCAACATTCCAGGCTGTGAGTGGCCCAACATTCCAGGCTGTGAGTGACTCAACATTCCAGGCTGTGAGTGACTCAACATTCCAGGCTGTGAGTGGCCCAACATTCCAGGCTGTGAGTGACTCAACATTCCAGGCTGTGAGTGACTCAACATTCCAGGCTGTGAGTGACTCAACATTCCAGGCTGTGAGTGACACAACATTCCAGGCTGTGAGTGGCCCAACATTCCAGGCTGTGAGTGGCCCAACATTCCAGGCTGTGAGTGGCCCAACATTCCAGGCTGTGAGTGACTCAACATTCCAGGCTGTGAGTGACTCAACATTCCAGGCTGTGAGTGACTCAACATTCCAGGCCGTGAGTGGCCCAACATTCCAGGCTGTGAGTGGTCCAACATTCCAGGCTGTGAGTGACTCAACATTCCAGGCCGTGAGTGGCCCAACATTCCAGGCTGTGAGTGGCCCAACATTCCGGGCCGTGAGTGGCCCAACATTCCAGGCCGTGAGTGGCCCAACATTCCAGGCTGTGAGTGACTCAACATTCCAAGCCGTGAGTGGCCCAACATTCCAGGCTGTGAGTGGTCCAACATTCCAGGCTGTGAGTGACTCAACATTTCAGGCCGTGAGTGGCCCAACATTCCAGGCTGTGAGTGGCCCAACATTCCAGGCCGTGAGTGGCCCAACATTCCAGGCTGTGAGTGGCCCAACATTCCAGGCTGTGAGTGCCCAACATTCCAGGCCGTGAGTGGCCCAACATTCCAGGCCGTGAGTGGCCCAACATTCCAGGCCGTGAGTGGCCCAACATTCCAGGCTGTGAGTGACTCAACATTCCAGGCCGTGAGTGGCCCAACATTCCAGGCTGTGAGTGGTCCAACATTCCAGGCTGTGAGTGACTGAACATTCCAGGCCGTGAGTGGCCCAACATTCCAGGCTGTGAGTGGCCCAACATTCCAGGCCGTGAGTGGCCCAACATTCCAGGCTGTGAGTGGCCCAACATTCCAGGCTGTGAGTGGCCCAACATTCCAGGCTGTGAGTGGCCCAACATTCCAGGCCGTGAGTGGCCCAACATTCCAGGCCGTGAGTGGTCCAACATTCCAGGCTGTGAGTGGCCCAACATTCCAGGCTGTGAGTGGCCCAACATTCCAGGCTGTGAGTGGCCCAACATTCCAGGCTGTGAGTGGCCCAACATTCCAGGCTGTGAGTGGCCCAACATTCCAGGCCGTGAGTGGCCCAACATTCCAGGCCGTGAGTGGCCCAACATTCCAGGCTGTGAGTGGCCCAACCTTCCAGGCTGTGAGTGACTCAACATTCCAGGCTGTGAGTGGCCCAAAATTCCAGGCTGTGAGTGGCCCAACATTCTAGGCCGTGAGTGGCCCAACATTCCAGGCTGTGAGTGGCCCAACATTCCAGGCCGTGAGTGGCCCAACATTCCAGGCTGTGAGTGGTCCAACATTCCAGGCTGTGAGTGGCCCAACATTCCAGGCTGTGAGTGGCCCAACATTCCAGGCTGTGAGTGGCCCAACATTCCAGGCCGTGAGTGGCCCAACATTCCAGGCTGTGAGTGACTCAACATTCCAGGCTGTGAGTGGCCCAACATTCCAGGCTGTGAGTGGCCCAACATTCCAGGCTGTAAGTGGCCCAACATTCCAGGCTGTGAGTGACTCAACATTCCAGGCTGTGAGTGGCCCAACATTCCAGGCTGTGAGTGACTCAACATTCCAGGCTGTGAGTGGCCCAACATTCCAGGCCGTGAGTGGCCCAACATTCCAGGCTGTGAGTGACTCAACATTCCAGGCTGTGAGTGGCCCAACATTCCAGGCTGTGAGTGGCCCAACATCCCTGGCTGTGAGTGACTCAACATTCCAGGCTGTGAGTGGCCCAACATTCCAGGCCGTGAGTGGCTCAACATTCCAGGCTGTGAGTGGCCCAACATTCCAGGCCGTGAGTGGCTCAACATTCCAGGCTGTGAGTGGTCCAACATTCCAGGCTGTGAGTGGCCCAACATTCCAGGCTGTGAGTGGCCCAACATTCCAGGCTGTGAGTGGCCCAACATTCCAGGCCGTGAGTGGCCCAACATTCCAGGCTGTGAGTGGCCCAACATTCCAGGCCGTGAGTGGCCCAACATTCCAGGCTGTGAGTGGCCCAACATTCCAGGCCGTGAGTGGCCCAACATTCCAGGCTGTGAGTGGCCCAACATTCCAGGCCGTGAGTGGCCCAACATTCCAGGCTGTGAGTGGCCCAACATTCCAGGCCGTGAGTGGCCCAACATTCCAGGCTGTGAGTGGCCCAACATTCCAGGCCGTGAGTGGCCCAACATTCCAGGCCGAGAGTGGCCCAACATTCCAGGCCGTGAGTGGCCCAACATTCCAGGCCGTGAGTGGCCCAACATTCCAGGCCGTGAGTGGCCCACCATTCCAGGCCGTGAGTGGCCCAACATTCCAGGCCGTGAGTGGCCCAACATTCCAGGCCGTGAGTGGCCCAACATTCCAGGCCGTGAGTGGCCCAACATTCCAGGCTGTGAGTGGCCCAACATTCCAGGCCGTGAGTGGCCCAACATTCCAGGCTGTGAGTGGCCCAACATTCCAGGCCGTGAGTGGTCCAACATTCCATAACCTGGAATGCTCTCACCGCAATTCTCCGTCCAAATTCATTACGTGTCTGGAATTTTGGGAATCCTGGCAAGAATTTCTGAGATAGGAGCGGGTCTGAGAAGCGGGTCGGGTCTGTGGAAGATTTAGACATTTGCGAGTTAAAACATGAATTAATATTTGTGTACCTTATGGAATAGATAATTTAGAAGCACCTTATTCAAGAGTTCGTATCATTTCAATAAATATATGGATTTGTATGCATGTTTACTCCGGTCTGTGCAAAAAAAAATTATATTTTTATATCGAGCTCCAATGTTCACCGTGAGTCCGAAGTTGTGACCGAAGTTAAGGTTATAAGTCTGTAAAGTTGTGGCCAAAGTTTAGGTTATAAGTTTTAAAAGTTGTGACCAAAGTTTAGGTTATAAGTAAGTACTAAAGTACTTATTACAGTATTACATAAAGTACTAAACATGCTGCAGTCGTTATTCAAGGCTGGCAAGTATAGACTTCGTTCTTTGCCGCTCAAGAGTGATAAAACAAACGAAAACACCTCGGAATGGTGGAAATGATCATAGGAATATTGCATTTGATAGGGCTTTGGAAATCCGAGTGAAGAAAATTGTTGAATTTTCTATTGTTTCCTGCTATACAGCATGTCCTACAATAATTTCCTGCTACACAGTATGTCCTACAATTACCCGCACGAGTATTTATTTTCCCGTATCAGTGATACCATCATAATCAATAATACATTTTCTATAGGTTGATTTTGAAGGATAAATTTGCTGGAAATTAAATGCTTATAGTATTCATATGATGGTTTTAATGATACGTGAAAATAAATCCTCGGTTCGAGTTTTTGTGGAACATTCTAAACTGTTATGAATTTTTTTGCCTAGAAAATATGGCTAAATTTTTCCTAGAAAATACTCATAAATACAAAAATATTTTGTTGAAAACATTGTAATAAATGAGGCTACCGCTGTATGGACAGAACTGTGAACCAGAACCGGTTGTTGACCGCAGGAAATCAATATTGGTCCTTCTCTTGTTGTTCTTGAATGATTTCTCCGTAGAGAACTTCATGCCATGGATATATGGAGCCGAGTCGCTCGTACATAGTGAATGTTAACTTTCACTTGGTTCAGTTGGATTCAGTTCACTTGGCACTCTGATAGTTTTTAATCACTTTCACGTACGTGCAAAGAAGGCCTATGAAATTTGTGAGACTCCGGGCAATGTATGAGAAAGGTTTTAAAGAGGCCCGGTACCCCTGTAGCTATCCCACGAGGTGTGATCTGTTGCACGGTGCGCTAAGGGGTGCCATATGTCATGTTAATGGACGCCTAATGGAAGCTAATAAACGCCCAACATACAAGCTAATACGAGCCAAATGTACGATCTAAGGAGAACTTAATGGAAGCTTGACATATTAGCTATTGCATGGGAAATTTACGAGCTAATGGAAGCGCATTGGACGCTTAATGGAAGTTAATGGAAGCCCAACATACAAGCAAATTTGAGCTAGATGTACGAGCTGAGGGAGACCCACTGGAATCTTGACATATTAGTTATTGCAGGAGAAATTTACAAGCTAATGGCAGCGCAATGGAGGACTAATTGCAGCTAATGGAAGCCAATATACAAGCTAATGGAAGCCAAATTATTATTCGTGTTCGTTTCTGAACACTTGTAAAACAATTAATAAACTAATTATTACTTATTTTAGACTTGATTCATATATCCTACCGGAGTAAATGAAATCTTCGGCGCATTGTCCGGAGAGTTTTCCCAGAAAATCATCGTGTTATAAATAGCTTAATTTCAATTAAGACTTTAAAGTCCGCTTCATATTTTCTTACGATTAATTGAATAGTATCTGTGTACAAAATACATATGTAATTAAAGTTTAGGAGAAAACTAACATGAAAGTATTTTTGGTATAGTTTTTCATTCCAACAATACATCTACTCAACTTCAAATCATAATTGTTTCAACGGTAGGCCTCAATGACGCAGTATTGGACAATGACGCGGTATTGGACAATAGCACAGTACTGGACAATGACGCAGTATTGGACAATGACGCAGTATTGGACAATGACGCAGCATTGAACAATGACGCAGTAATCGACAATGACGCAGTACTGGACAATGACGCAATATTGGACAATGACGCAGTATTGGACAATGACGCAGTATTGGGCAATGACGCAGTATTGGACAATGACGCAGCATTGAACAATGATGCAGTAATCGATAATGACGCAGTACTGGACAACAAAGCAGTATTGGACAATGACGCAGCATTGATCAATGACGCAGTACTCGACAATAACGCAGTATTGGACCATGGCGCCGTACTGGACAACAACGCAGTATTGGACAATGGCGCAGTATTACGTTCTTTTTCATTCGTTAGCCCACTCTCTTCTTTTTTCGTCATTCTACTTTCTTTTCCATCGATATCCCAGAATTTTTTTGTTCGTCACCCTATCTTCTTTTTCCCTCGACATCCCACGTTCGCTTCTATTCGGGTTCAACGGTCCCATTCGAAGTGCCCACCGCTGTACGAGTATATGTGAGAGAATTTCCGGGATCAAGCCAGATTTTATCGGAACAGGAATCGGAAAATCATAGTTCGGGTTGAATCTTTTAGAAAAGTTGCTCCTTACGAGGGTTGTCGTAAGGATTTATTTGAAAAATTTCCATTGTTCCATTTTCATCGAGCCAACGAGTTCGGGGCATCTCAGACACACATTCTTTTTTGTGTGGTTGTATAAGTGGTGTGGTTGTGTGGTGTTGTGGTTGTGTGGGTGTTGTGGTTGTGTGGGTGTTGTGGTTGTGTGGGTGTTGTGGTTGTGTGGGTGGTGTGGTTGTGTGGGTGTTGTGGTTGTGTGGGTGTTGTGGTTGTGTGGGTGTTGTGGTTGTGTGGGTATTGTGGTTGTGGAGGTGTTGTGGTTGTGTGGGTGCTGTGGTTGTGTGGATGTTGTGGTTGTGTGGGTGTTGTGGTTGTGTGGGTGTTGTGGTTGTGTGGGTGTTGTGGTTGCGTGGGTGTTGTGGTTGTGGAGGTGTTGTGATTGTGTTGATGCTGTGGTTGTGTGGATGTTATGGTTGTGTGGGTGTTGTGGTTGTGTGGGTGTTGAGGTTGTGTGGGTGTTATGGTTGTGTGGGTGATGTGGTTGTGTGGGTGTTGTTGTTGTGTGGGTGTTGTGGTTGTGTGGGTGTTGTGGTTGTGTGGGTGTTGTGGTTGTGGATGTGTTGTGGCTGTGTGGGTGTTGTGGTTGTGTGGGTGTTGTGGTTGTGGATGTGTTGTGGTTGTGTGGGTGCTGTGGTTGTGTGGATATTGGGGTTGTGTGGGTATTGTGGTTGTGTTGGTGGTGTGGTTGTGTGGTGTTGTGGTTGTGTTGGTGCTGTGGTTGTGTGGGTGTTATGTCCCGTCACTCCCGCCACTCCCGTCACTCCCGCCACTCCCGCCACTCCCGCCACTCCCTCACCGCCCAAAAGCCCCGTCATGCTCCCCTTTTGTTGCCCAAACAAAGAAAGCCGCAGAACGCTTTTTACTCAATGGTCTTAGGGAAGCGAGAGGAGAGGGAAGTCCACAGGGTTTCCCCAACTCTACAGAACCCCTCCCCATCCCCAGCCATATAGAAACCCTCCCCCTTCCCCCCAATTCCCCACATTTCTTTGAACACCCCCGCCGAGGGTCGAATTTTGCTTCATCGCGCGTACGTACAGGTGCGAACACGTACATGTGTACGTACTTGGTCACGTACACGTACACTGGTACACGTGGTGCTGAAATGCAGCATAATCAAATGCTGAACCTGAATTAGAAGTTCAGCGTAGCAATTCAGCGGTTAACAAAGTATTTGGAGATTTGGTGAGTGGTTCGTGAAGATCTTGGAGTTAATCTTCTTGAATGATGTAATTGTGACTCTGAGTGATGAGTAAATTACCATGAATGATGCAAGTGTGACTCTGAGTGAGGAGTTACCATGAATAATGCAATTGTGATTCTGAGTGAGGAGTTACCATGAATGATGCAATTGTGACTCTGAGTGATGAGTTACCATGAATGATGCAATTGTGACTCTGAGTGATGAGTAAATCACCATGAATGATGCAATTGTGACTCTGAGTGAGGAGTTACCATGAATGATGCAATTGTGACTCTGAGTGATGAGTTACCGTGAATGATGCAATTGTGACTCTGAGTGATGAGTAAATCACCATGAATGATGCAATTGTGACTCTGAGTGATGAGTTACCATGAATGATGCAATTGTGGCTCTGAGTGATGAGTAAATCACCATGAATGATGCAATTGTGACTCTGAGAGAGGAGTTACCATGAATGATGCAATTGTGACTCTGAGTGATGAGTAAATCACCATGAATGATGCAATTGTGACTCTGAGTGATGAGTAAATCACCATGAATGATGCAATTGTGACTCTGAGTGATGAGTAAATCACCATGAATGATGCAATTGTGACTCTGAGTGATGAGTAAATCACCATGAATGATGCAATTGTGACTCTGAGTGATGCGTAAATCACCATGAATGATGCAATTGTGACTCTGCAATTGGAACAATTGCAATTGGAACAATGAAGACAATGAATCTTGAAACAATCTCAATAACAGAAACAATTATAAACCTTAACATAGAAATGACGATCCCGAATTATAAAAAACAAGCTTGAAAATATTGAGCCCAAATATATCGAGCCTAGAATTATCGAGCCTAAAAGTATCGAGCCTAAAAGTATCGAGCCTAAAAGTATCGAGCCTAAAAGTATCGAGCCTAAAAATATCGAGCCTAAACATAATGAAGTTCAAAATATTGAGCCTAAACATAGTGAACTTCAAAATATCGAAGCTAAAAATATCGATCATGAAAATAGTGAGCCAAAATTAATACAGAACCCATTGTTTTCAGTAATTCCTCCTAAATAAACTCGCAAGGAATTCAAAGCTGCAGTATTTACAAAGTATCAAAAATCCCTCCCTGGAAAATCTATTCAAATCTGACAGGCAAAAATTGTCCTATAATTTACCGCTCCAAGTACGCCACAAAATCTCGAAGAAATTCATTAAAATCGAGCTGTAAACATCACATGCAAATCTATTTGAGCCGAATGGTAAAAATTTCCGGCAACTTCGTTCAAATCGAGGCTTGAAAATCTCGGGCAAATCCATTTAAATCGGCAGTAAAAATAATCTGTTTGATTACGCCGCGTTTAATCGAGAGTTTTCTGTCTCCTGAATCCAGGCCGAGCTCTCGAAGAACCAGGATTTTCCTCGTTAATTTGTCTTCGTTAAATTAAAATGAAGTTGAATCGATAATGCACTGGTATTTTTTGGCTATTCTGCAGGGTTGACAGAAGATAAGTTGCCTCTACCAACAAAATTCGAATTCTGCATTTTTTAAAACCAATTCTGCCTTCTTTGAAACAAATTCCCCCTTCTCTAAAAAAAATTGTGCCTTCTATAAAACAAATTCTGCCTTCTTTAAAACAAATTCTGCCTTCTTTAAAACAAATTCTGCATTCTTTAAAACAAATTCTGCCTTCTTCAAAACAAATTCTGCCTTCGTTAAAACAAATTCTGCATTCTTTACAACAAAATTAATTCGATGATGTAACGCAAATTTTTGGTTATTCCACTGAGTTGACAGATGAGCAGTTGCCTCTAATCCCAAAATTCACCAGACAAACTGGCAAACTCAAGAATTTCCAACCCTAAGTGACGAATGACAAAAAAATGACAAGCGCAGCCTCGCTGCAACTCCAATCGCTTCATCGAGTTTTAGGAGCTGAGAAACTAATGAAGAATTTTGTTGTTGTGCAGTTAGCTGTGCAGGAAACTTTGTGAAATTACTCCTGAAATTTTAAGAATTCATTTCTCAATTTAATTTCAAACACTGAAAAGGAGAAAAATCATGCATATACTGTACATCACTATTATTATAATTTGTTTATGTACATAAACATATATATGCTGCATATATATGTAAATTGTACTTATCACTAATGCACAAATGCGAGAATATTTTAATCGTTGGTACTATCAGGATGGATATATTTGTAAAAGAACAACAACCTCGTGTAACAAACATGAAAAGAAATCAGAGTCATCCTTGGGTGCAATTTTCCTGTTCTTTTTCAATAGTTTACGAATTTCGTATTAGAGTATTACACTTTTTTGTGCTTGTAACGCTGTGCAGGGTTGAAAAATTAATTTGGAGGGATGCTGTCTTTTGAGAACATTTGACCCTCCAGGAAAAAACAATCCTTCAACGGGATACATCCTTGACCGAACACGGGAGAAAGTGGCGAGTCAAATTTTGAACGCTGGCAGCTCGGAATTGTTAGTTCTAAGTGATGATTGTGTTGTGTTGTGTGATGTGTTGTTATGGTGTGTTATTGTGTGTTGTGTTATTGTGCGTTGTATTGTTGTGGCGTTGTGTAATTGTGTTGTATTGTTCTGGCGTTGTGCTGTTGCGCGATTGTACGACTAAGCCACTCAGGCTCGCTCAACAACCTCGTTTCTAAAATTAGCTCATTTGTGAGAAGAGACTCGCACTTGGCGCGCCAAATGTCAGAAACTCCCATAGCGTCGAGCGAAAATTCTTCTGAAATTGGAAATTCTTCCTAAAATAGAAATTCCTTAAGCATTAGAAATTCTACAGATGTTGAAAATTTCTCAGCAATTGGAAATTCATCCGAAATTAAAAACTCGTCGGAAATTGAAAGTCTTCAGAAATTAGATATTCATCGGAGATCGAAAATTCTTCGGAAACTATGAATTATCCAGAACTTGTAAATTCCATGAAAAATTCGTCTAAAAGTTTTTGGAAATCGGAAATTCTCTGTGTGTGAAGCCAATGCAAATATTCAGGGACCGTTATAGCATAAACAATATATTGCCTTTGTCTCACTAACCGCCCTCTTTCTTGCTTTCAGAACAAAAACAAGGCGACCTCGAGGATACTAAAGAATAGACTTAAAATCCTTATATAAGAACCATAGAAAGTCCCCTGGCATTCATGCTGACGATGCTGACTGTTTCTGACGAGAGCATCCTGACCAGAACTTGACATGCGTGCTGTACCAGCCTTCAGCACCTTCTTATGACGTCAGCCTCTCGCAGCATTCTTCTCCTCCTTCTCTTCTGTGATATACACATCTTCCGAGTATCTTCTGGACCTTCCGCCTTCCTCTCCTTGCTCAGCCTAGTCTGCGCCAGTCGTAGCCCCCATCAGACTAGTCTGTACTAGTCGTGGCCTCCATCAGGCCAGTCTGTACTAGTCGTAGTCTCCAGCCGCCATTAGCAGACTACTGGTCTATACTAACAAATCTTCATTTGTCACGCACGCTATTTAATTATTAATTAAAATGAATTAATTTATCACGCGCAGTAAAACTTCTGGTAGTATTTTTATCAGATTTACTTTTTGGACATCGGAAGTATTAACGTTGTCTGTAGAGTTTTGCATTGGATATTTTGAGTTATTTTGCTCACAGTCTCTCAGCTAACTCTGTTTCTTTCTTATAAGAGTAAATATAAAATATTTCTTCTCGCTCGGTTTGCTCAGAGCATTTTTTTATTTTTAAAAGCTTGGACTTTGGATTCCTCTTCTGCTTCTTCAGTTCCCAAATCCCAAAACACAATCTGACCCGTTCACATCTCGCCTCTCATATTTCCTTTCAAAATCATTTTCAGTTTTCCTCTCCCGTGCATATTTCCCTGATAAATTTTCCAAATACTCTCCACCCCCGAAAAACGTTTTATCATTCAAACGTCTAGTGTACACTGTTTTGGTCACTCATTCCATTCAACATTCTTATTTTGTAACCCATTCCAGTCAACCTTCTCCTCAAGCCGCTCATTCCAGTCAACCTTCTTTTCTTTTGCTGCTCATTCCTGTCAAGGGAATTTCACAACAAAACCCACACCACAAAAAATAAAATACCTCGAGGCAAAATGGACCAACCACGACCGAGTTTGTCACGTCGACTTGGCCTCCAGTCCCGACAGTCGAAAGTGGGCAAAGTGATCTTAGCTTCCATGTCGTATCTCCTGCTCGTAAGCTTCCTTTCTGCCGGCAGGGGTCAAAAAGACCTCGCTTTGCAAGGTGAGAGGAAAGTTTTAATGTGTTGTTTTTTTAATTTAATGTCATCGCTCGCTACTTTAACGTGTTCCGCGCGTATTAGGCCATTTCTGTACCAATAGGTAAATTGACATATATGGAGTTTAACTACGCCACGCGTTGTTTTTTAAATTATAGAACAATTTTTGAAACTATCACAGTACATGCAGAATTGATTTTGGAATACATTTTATCATATGTAATTTTCTGATTTTCTTCTTTGTGTAAAAAACATGTCGTGTGCATTAGAAGATCTTGATCATTTATTGAATTGTGAAGTGTCTCTATTAGCGTATTTGCAGTATTACAATTTTTTTTGACTAATGTGAATTGCATAAAATGCGGGTTCTTCTGAAAGTCTGCCATTCCTACTCAGGTATGTTTAGCGATTGTCTAGGTTAAGTTAGGTTTTTTCAAGTATGGTCCGATTCTTATGAAACTTGCACACTTTATAATCGCCGCTCAGCGCCGGGATTCGAACGCTCGGGACCTTCATGGAAGGGCGATGCCTGAACCACTGTGCCAGGGCACCAAAGGGCAGTTCCTTTCTAATTCTGATACCCGTGACACCTGACACACACTGTATACGCTTGTCAGTCAAATGACGGCGATTGTAATATCGAGACAACGAAGAAACCCCCCCATAAAGTTAAAAACCCAATACAAAGGGTTAAAACACCTACCGTATTTTCCTCCACATCCCTGTTATTTACGTAAAGCCCCCATCCAAGTTTTAATTCACTTCCCACATGAAGCCCTCATCCCAGTTCCAATCTGCGTCCCTACAATTCTCCCCACTAGAGGGTCAAAACACCATATTTTCCTGCACGTCCTTGTAATTCACCTAAAGCCATATCCAAGTTATAACATATATCACTGCATTTTCCCACTGCATAAAGGGTCCCAACACTACTTTTTTTCTTCCACATCCCTGTAATTTACGTAAAGCCATATCTAAGTCCTAACTCGCATCCTTGCTTTACCCACATTTTGATTATCTTCTCCCCCTAGACGCACGCAGCGCTGGGCTACACAGCGAAGAAGAGCAGTCAGATGGCTCCGATGGGGGCGAACTGGACCTTCCAGAGGGCCTAGACCCGTCAGTGATGGCCCTCGACCCCTCACTAAAGCTCCTGAACCCATCAATGAAGACCCTGGGCGCGTCAGTGAAGGCCCTGGACACGTCAGTGATGGCCCTGGACCCACTGGACCCTCTGGGTCCAGGCCTCACAGACTACGAAGACCTGGCCGAGGACACGGCCTTCCATATCAACAGCCCTGGAGCCCTCAACTCGGAGGAATGGCTTCCTGAAGGCCACAAGTCTCGCAGTCTTCTGGGCACTGTCTCGCGAGGTGGCCCTTCTGTCTCGCAGGGAGGCCTCGCTGGGCGCTACAGGAAGCGCGTCTCGAGAGAGACAGCTGAGCGAGATCGAGACAAGAGCGAAGGTGACTCGGAAGACGAGCAAGATGAAGGTAGCCAACCGGAGGAGGAAGGTGCGTAGTTTTCGGTTATTTCCGTTGCCTTTGGTGCTTGAAGAATCGACGATGGCGATGATCTTGCTCCCTGCTAGTATTTTTTTCACGGGTACAATATGTGACGGCTCACCAACAATTTATTGTAAATCGTTTTATTACATCGGCGTTTTGATGGCAACTATAATTTTATATTTTATTACGGTTAAATTAACTAAAAAGCTAAATCTGAATTTTTCTTTCTACTTGCTTCATCACGTTTCATTTTACCATACATGACAGCCATTTTGAGGCATATCACGATGATATTTGATACTACAGAAACAAATTCCTTTACTCAAAACATTCAGAAGTAGAAGAGCTCCCAAAGTACATTGCGAATTTTTCACATATTTCGTAAAATTTCTCGCCCCTTTTCAGTTTTAGCCGCAAAATAAAATATTCAGGCATGGGATTCTTTCTTTTCTTGAGCGAAGCTCAAAACAAATGAAATTTTGGTATCTCAGCGTAGAGTAACATTGCTGCCGGATTTGGTGTCCACTTCTGACTTCGAAGTGACATGCAAGAAGAATGACGAGTGCAACTCGAGCTTTTGCTCCGAAGCGACCGGTCGTGTTGGAATTTTTCTAAAGAAAAGACGGGCGTGCTTCGTTTATTTCCCAAAGGAAAAGACATGGGTAGTTCGAATTTTTCTCAAGAGAGATCGACGGTGTTGCAATGTTACCAAAGAAATGACTAGCGTTCCTTATGCTTTTCCTAAACTAGCAGACATGGGTGGTTCAAACAACTTTTTTCCAAAGAAATTACTAGCGTTCCTTATGCTTTTCATAAATTTGAAGACTTGGGTGGTTCAAACAACTTTTCTCTAGAAATAACGGGCAAATAAGATATTTGCGTGGTAGCAACTTTATCTTTAGCCAAACTGAAGGTCTGCCATGTATTCGTACCCTCCATTTCTTGAGACTGCTATTAATATTCACTTCCTACTTGTACGGCGCATTTACGCTCTGCGTCATCTGTTTCAAGCTTGCATAAATTCCGTGCTGCTCATATCTACATTCATATTTCTATGTATACGCTATGTTTAATGGGTTTGAGTGAGCTATACATTTTATAAGCAAAGAACGTGTAGGATGTATTTATAATTTACCCTGAAAATGAAATTATGCTGCGAAAACTTATGATTTGTTGGTAAAAAATTCAACTCCAGAGTACAGGTGACATTTTCCTGATCAACAGCCACGGCCTGCACTAGACAGTCATGCTTTCAAGCCTGCCGCAAAAACATCTTCAACATCATTTTTATCTTGTTTATTTTTCCGTTTCTATCATCAGTTAAATCTTCAACCTTTAATTAAAACGGGTGGAAGGAAAATGCAAATTCGTTGAGTGAGAAGCTCTCCCCTCAGCTCTCACTCGCTCAGCCTCAATTCGGTCACCGTGTGATCGCAAGATTCGGCAACACTCCCTGGCCTCCTAAATCGCCAGATTTATCCCTAAGTGATTTTTCTTGTAAGGCTATCTAATGTAAAATTATTTAAAACATTTAAAATGGTTTAAAATATCTAAAGAGTGTTTAAAATCTTTAAAATTGTTTAAAACATTTGAAATTGGTTGAATTTTATTACCATTGGCTTGCGTGCTCTGGCAGGCCCGACGAAAGAAGAGAACAGCCGCGCTATAGAGCCCACTCCCTCCGTCGTGCCCCACTCCAGCACACCTGCTGCCGCTCCTGAAGGTGGGTCGGTGGGTAGGGAGGTGGGCTTGGGGAGGTAAGTAGGTGCGTGGGAGAGTAGGTTTGTTGGAAAGTTGAGGTGGGTGAGTGGGTTGGTGAGAAAGTGGGCTGGTGAGAAAGTGGGTTGGTGAGAAAGTGGGTTAGTGGGAAAGTTGAAGTGGAGAGTGGGGGGATGGAAAAGTGAGTGGGTGAGTGGAAAAGTGGGTTGATAGGAAAGTTAAGGTGGGTGAGTAGGTGGGTGGGAAAGTGAGTGGGTGGGTGGGTGCGTGGATGGGAAGGTAGGTGGTTGAGAACGTGAGTGGAGGAGTAGGAAGGTGGGCTTGGGAAAGTGAGTGGGTGGGTGGGTGCTCTTGGACCCGTTTGGTGGGTTGGATTCAGAAAGTTTAGCAGCCAGAAGCAAGGTTCCTATTTAAATTCAGGGTTCATTTTCAAAAACCACCACGGCCATACACTGATTTTCTTCATTATTTTTATTGACTATTCAGACACTGCTATTTTTTATTGTTTATATTAACTATTTTCTTCGGTAAGAAGACTCTCGCGATCACTGCTGCAAAATACCTCTCGTGTGTTAACTCACGATTGTAAATTGTCGTTTTGTCAATTGTAAATTGCTTCAAATTGTGAATTGTCTTTTTCTAAAAAGAGAAGATTGAGATATTTTCTTATTCGACTTTTCAGTTCTGACGCGTCTCGCCTTGTAAATTATGATTATATTAACCATTGAAAAACGAGATTATAACAAGAATAACTACAAATTATGTATGCAGAAGAGTCTGTGGCGTGAAGTAGATAAATGCCGACAAAATCGTGAATATGTTGGATTAAATATTGTCTGGTTTCCATACATGATGTTGACATAGGTCAAGCCATGTGTGGGCTACATACAAGATAACATAGATTAAACATTGAATGATTTACATACGTGTTAACATAGATTAAATCTTCTATTGTTTACACACATGATTTTAACATAAACTTTAAAGCGTTCTCAATTCTTCAAGTAAACGTTCGTCAAACCATCCGAAATTTCTCAAACATAATAGTTGTACTCTACAGTATTTGTTCTCAATTCCGCGCTGATGCTAAAAACTTTCACTAAAATATTCCTTAATAATTAGGGAATACTTTTACGGAATATATCCTAAATAATTATGGAATACTTTTAAGGAATATCCCTTAAATAATTAGGGAATACTTTTACGGAATATATCCTAAATAATTAGGAAAAATTTTTATGGAATATTCCCAAAATAATTATGGAATACTTTCAAGGAATACATCCTAAATAATTAGGGAGTATTCCCTAAATAATTATGGAAAACTTTTAGGGAATATATCCTATATAATTAGAAAATACCTTTTCTACGCGAGCAGAGTTGATTAGAGCGGCGTTCGCTTAATTGATCGCTACCTCAATATTGACGGAGCGCAGAAGTTGTTTGAAGCTTTGGCTGATCAGCTGCAGCGGCTTCTATAGGACGCGGCGCAGGGAAAGTGTATATTTTTGCAAATGCCTTCAATAGGACGTGGTCGAGTGAACTTTGCATGCTTGAAATCGAGATAAGCAAAAAATAAATTTTATAAGCAATATGCAAAAAATAACATTTATTAATAATAATAAGCGGAAAATAACATATATTAATAATATTAAAAAAAAACATTTATTAACAATAAGTGAAACATAACAATTATTACCAATAAGTAAATAAATGAATTTATTAACAATAAGCAAAAAAACATTTATTAACAATAAGCAATAAATAACATTCATCAACAATAAGCAAAAAATAACATACTTTAACAATATTGAAAAAATAACATATATTAACAATAAGTAAAACATAACAATTATTAACAATATGTAAAAAATAACATTTATTAACAATAAGTAAAAAAAATTATTAACAATTTGCAAAAAATAACATTTATTAACAATATGCAAAGAATAACACTTATTAACAATATGCAAAAAATAAAAATTTTTAACAATAAGCAAAAAAAACATTTATTAACTTGATTGAAGTGTGTCAGTCCAGGGTATTGAATACATTTTCGGGTTATCCATCGTGTTTCATAGTTGCCGGCGATCTATGAGTGCTCCTGATATCGTTCAGATATCGTCGCGATAAGCATGCAAATTTAACCTACTTAATTACGAATTTTTTTACCTGCGGGCGATCTTTCTGTATGCCCGATATCGTAAACTTAATTTTACAGTTAACTTGAATTTAGCTCTTTTTACAACTTACGAAAAAAAATTTCAGTTTTCTCAGCAACATGTAAAAAAACGATTGATCATTTTTCTTTAACCGAATGTACTTTAGGAATTTAAAAACGAGAATCTCTGCTCGTAGGTTAAGCATTATTTAATATTACACATAGTCAAACCTATAAAACGTTTCGGAGATTTGACTATGTGTCATATTAAATAATGATTACTCTACGAGCAGCGTTCCTTGTTTTTAAATTCCTAAAGAAACGGTTATCAATGCAAAAAAGACCGACTTCACTAATTTAAATTTATGTATGTTTCTTTCCCTCATAAGACGTAGATGTCAGGAGCAGTTTTTTAATTGCCCTTATTTTTGTGTTTGTTTCTTTTTGAACAAGTGAGGATGGATACTTATTTTATTATAATATTATAAAGGGTTTCCACATTAAAGATGGGACAAATTATAAATAAGTATATTTTTTTGAAGAATTCAAGCCTAGAGAGGATGCACATAGTATGTGTTTCGAAATGTTTTAGTGTTTGAATTAGTTGAAGAAAAAGTTTGAATTAGGTTTATTAAAAAAGGTTGACTACATTTTTAAAGTCTTATTGCTTCAACAACCTCTCCGTTCTCTTGCTACGATTATAGATTTGAGATTTGACTCACAGTTGTTTATTACTGATGTACATGCGTCTATGTATTTTACGTATATACTGCACGGTAGAGAAAACCAGGTAGGGTCATTTCTATGGAAGAAAATACACCTCCTCTTGTCCAGCTAGCCAATAGAAAGGCTTTATTTCAAACAAACTTTATGACATCACCAAAAAGCCATGTCGTTAGGCCAATAGTGGAGCCTTATTTGGGGGGAAGCAGTGCTACCAGATGCAATATGAGCGCTGATTTTGGTTCGTTGCCGTGACGTCAGCAAAACCACGCCGTCAATGAAAAAAAAGACAGGTTTGACCCTACCTTGTTTCCTGTACCGTGACTGTAATAAAGGTTAAAATTCCGCTTTCTCGTGAGATGTATTGTGGATACGATCAGTTACAAATGTCGACTTCCATGGAAATATTTCTTAAAAACAAGTGAAACGAGAACCTATGCCGCGATTTAAAAAAATCGCTAAAAAAGCAACGTACAATGACACAAGGAGAAGCTTCGTTGAATGCAATTTGATTTCCATGGCTTTTGAAACTCAATTGACTTAGATCGCGACCGCCCACGTCGATGCGTTTTGGAGTTTCTTTGGAAAATTCGCATTGTCTTTTGAATGCTGCCACGTGGTAATTTGATTTCTGCAATTTTTTGAGGCTCTTAGATTTTCATACTTTGGCAGGAAACTGTCTAAAGTTTACTAAGAAAAATGTTTGAAATTAACCAGAAAATTTGTCTTAAATTTACCCGGAAACATACTAAAATTGACATTGAAAAATATCTAAAATTGATCCGGAAACATGCCGAAAGTTGATCAGGAAACATGTCTAAAATTGGTCTGGAAAATGTCTAAAATTGACATGAAAACAAGCCTGCAAAGTGACTGCTGGCTTTAGGGGTCCAGCTGGGGAGGAAAAATATGGTGAAGAGACCGACATCATTTCCTCCAAATGTATCAGGAGAAATTTTGATTTCTGACGCCTAAACTAAGCGCACCCTTAAAAAAACTTGAAGAATCTTTTAAAAAACAAGAATTTCGTAACTCGACTGCTTGTGTGCGATGCTCTGTATTCCATGCGCTATTTTTATCGCAGAAATTGCGATGTTTTGAGAAGGTTTTGTCGTCGCCAGTTCTACATTACCGGCAAATTGCTTTCAACACACGCCTGTTGTGTGCGTGTGTTGGAGTTGCCATAGCAACGCTGCCGCTTCCACCGCGGCCAGCCAGGCTTCTGTGAACGGCCTATTTCAGCGGGGAGGGAATATCAGCGGGGAAGGAATTTCAGCGGGGAGGTAATTTCAGCGGGGAGGGAATATCAGCGGGGAGGGAATATCAGCGGGGAAGGAATTTCAGCGGGGAGGGAATTTCAGCGGGGAGGGAATTTCAGCGGGGAGGGAATTTCAGCGGGGAGGGAATATCAGCGGGAAAGGAATTTCAGCGGGGAGGGAATTTCAGCGGGGAGGGAATTTCAGCGGGGAGGAAATTTCATCGGGGAAGGAATTTCAGTGGTGAGGGAATTTCAGCGGGGAGGGAATTTTATCGGGGAGGGAATTTCAGTGGGGAGGGAATTTCAGCGGGGAGGGAATTTCAGCGGGGAGGGAATATCAGCGGGGAAGGAATTTCAGCGGGGAGGGAATTTCAGCGGGGAGGGAATTTCATCGGGGAAGGAATTTCAGTGGTGAGGGAATTTCAGCGGGGAGGGAATTTTATCGGGGAGGGAATTTCAGTGGGGAGGTAATTTCAGCGGGGAGGGAATTTTATCGGGGAGGGAATTTCAGTGGGGAGGGAATTTCATCGGGGAGGGAATTTCAGCGGGGAGGGAATTTTATCGGGGAGGGAATTTCAGCTGGGAGGGAATTTCATCGGGGAGGGAATTTCAGTGGGGAGGGAATTTCATCGGGGAGGGAATTTCAGCGGGGAGGGAATTTCATCGGGGAGGGAATTTCAGCTGGGAGGGAATTTCATCGGGGAGGGAATTTCAGTGGGGAGGGAATTTCAGTGGGGAGGGAATTTCATCGGGGAGGGAATTTCAGCGGGGAGGGAATTTCATTGGGGAGGGAATTTCAGCTGGGAGGGAATTTCAGCGGGGAGGAAATTTCAGCGGGGGGGGGGGGGGGGGGTAATTTCAGCGGGGAGGGAATTACAGCGAGGAGAGAATTTTAGCGGAAAAATTTTCACAAATTTCAGCATGGGAGTTCCAGCAAAAATTTCAGGAAAGAATTTCTCAAATTCAGGAGTTACATCAACTCAAGTGGCAAACTTGAGCTCTGTGTTGCTGCACAGAGGGTGCAGAGTACAGCTATTGTATCTATGGTGGTTAGCGCTCCTGTGGGGGAAAATGTGATGGCTCGAGCTGGAGGGTAAGTAGGCCTTTTTTTTCTTGAAATAAATTAGTTTTTTCGTAAAGTTACGGACATCTTTTTTCGGTTCACTGCTGTCCTGTTTTTCAGCACCTAATACTTTTTTCTTTAACTTTTTCTTGTTTCATGATATTCTTTCTTAGCTTACTGTTTCTATGCACCTTGTGCATAGATTCCGCGTTCCCTCAACTCCATATTAAATGGTGCCTTCATCCTTCCTTTCTTGAAACATCTTTGTCGTGGTAAACGGAGGCTAAAACTATCTTATATAATAATAATAAAAAATAATAATAATATTAATAATAATAATAATAATAATTATAATAACAGTAATAATAATAATCTCTTCCCCAGTGCACAACAAGACGGAGGCGTGCGCGCCCCCAGCGATAGAGCAGTTCCCTCGGCCTGCGATGAGCCAGGAGACGCGGGCGGGGGGCGGCCTGGTGCTGCACGTGCTGGTTACCCTCTACCTCTTTGTGGCCATCGCTATTGTGTGTGACGAGTTCTTCGTACCCTCACTCGAGATGATCTGCGACAGTGAGCTCTGGGGGATAGTGTGAAGTGATAGTGAGCTTAGGGAGTTTTTGTGGAGCGATTGTGAGCGTTTTCACGATGTTATGGAAAGAAAGTGTATAATATTAGGATTTTGTGTAGCGATAGTAGTTTCTGTTTGGCCATAATGTTCTTGCATAGGCGACAAAAAGAATTCAGTGACAATAGCACCAATGTAGCTTTACTGGAATTTTTGGTTATAATATTTGGCTTAACCAACCTACACTGAGATATACATATACGAGTACTCAAGGTGAGGCGTAACATATGACAACCCCCCTTTGACTTACGACAACCCCCTGACTTGCGAACAACCCCTTGATTTACGACCACCCATGACTTACAACAACCTCTCTGACTTACAACCCCCTGACATACACCAACCCATCGGCTTACGACCAACCTCTCGGCTTACAACAACCCCTCGGCTTACGAACAACCCCTCGACTTACGAACAACCCCTCGACTTACAAACAACCCCTCGACTTATCAACAGTCCCTCGACTTAGGAACAATTCCTCGACTTACGAACAACCCCTCGACTTACGAACAACCTCTCGACTTACGAACAACCCCTTGACTTACGAACAATTCCTCGACTTACGAACAACCCCTCGACTTAAGAACAACCCCTCGACTTAAGAACAATCCCTCGACTTACGAACAACCCCTCGACTTACGACCAGGGCTGGAGATGAGCGAGGACGTGGCGGGCGCGACGTTCATGGCCGCCGGCTCGTCTGCCCCAGAGCTCGCCACCTCCGTCATCGCCGTCTTCGTCGCCAAGGTTGGGTCGCCACGGCGTGTGCACATCACGCGCCGACTCCGGCACTGCTGTTAACTTTTCTTGCTTTGGTTTCTTCTATGTTGAAATCTGTGTTTTGGGGTTTTTAACCTTTCGATTCCGTACTTCTTCAATGCTATTATCTCTCATATTGTGATTTTTATCTTTCGAAACCTCACTTTCTCAATGTTAAAACGTCTATTTTGTGATTTTTGCCTTTTAATTCCTTACTTCTTTACTTAAAATTTCTTCTCTTGCGTGGTTAATCTTTTGAAATTTGACTTGTTCAATTTTAAAATTTCTTTTTCTGGGAATTTCTTTCTTCTCAACTCTTACGTCTTCAACGTGGCAATCTTTTCTGTTGTTTTTTTTATCTTAACTACTTTGATTTTTTCTACGTGAAAATCTCTTCCTCTGAAATTTTTTACCGTTTGGTTCTTTACTTCCTGAACGCTAACGCCTCTTCCTCTCGGATTTTTGCCTTTCGCACCGTGACTTCTTCAAAGGCGAACTCTCTTCCTATGTCTTATTTACCCCCCCTTGATCCCTTATTTTCTCAATGTTGAAAGCTCTTTCTTTATGGTTTAAATATTTGAATCCAGGCTTCAATACTGTAGATTCATGCTAAGTAGATCACCAAACTGTAGATTCATGCTAAGTAGATCACCAAACTGTAGATTCATGCTAAGTAGATCACCAAACTGTAGATTCATGCTAAGTAGATCACCAAACTGTAGATTCATGCTAAGTAGATCACCAAACTGTAGATTCATGCTAAGTAGATCACCAAACTGTAGATTCATGCTAAGTAGATCACCAAACTGTAGATTCATGCTAAGTAGATCACCAAACTGTAGATTCATGCTAAGTAGATCACCAAACTGTAGATTCATGCTAAGTAGATCACCAAACTGTAGATTCATGCTAAGTAGATCACCAAACTGTAGATTCATGCTAAGTAGATCACCAAACTGTAGATTCATGCTAAGTAGGTCTCCAAACTGTAGATTCATGCTAAGTAGATCACCAAACTGTAGATTCATGCTAAGTAGATCACCAAACTGTAGATTCATGCTAAGTAGATCACCAAACTGTAGATTCATGCTAAGTAGATCACCAAACTGTAGATTCATGCTAAGTAGATCACCAAACTGTAGATTCATGCAAAGTAGATCACCAAACTGTAGATTCATGCTAAGTAGATCACCAAACTGTAGATTCATGCTAAGTAGATCATCAAACTGTAGATTCATGCTAAGTAGATCACCAAACTGTAGATTCATGCTAAGTAGATCACCAAACTGTAGATTCATGCTAAGTAGATCACCAAACTGTAGATTCATGCTAAGTAGATCACCAAACTGTAGATTCATGCTAAGTAGATCACCAAACTGTAGATTCATGCTAAGTAGATCACCAAACTGTAGATTCATGCTAAGTAGATCACTAAACTGTAGATTCATGCTAAGTAGATCACCAAACTGTAGATTCATGCTAAGTAGATCACCAAACTGTAGATTCATGCAAAGTAGATCACCAAACTGTAGATTCATGCTAAGTAGATCACCAAACTGTAGATTCATGCTAAGTAGATCACCAAACTGTAGATTCATGCTAAGTAGATCACCAAACTGTAGATTCATGCTAAGTAGATCACCAAACTGTAGATTCATGCTAAGTAGATCACCAAACTGTAGATTCATGCTAAGTAGATCACCAAACTGTAGATTCATGCTAAGTAGATCACCAAACTGTAGATTCATGCTAAGTAGATCACCAAACTGTAGATTCATGCTAAGTAGATCACCAAACTGTAGATTCATGCTAAGTAGATCACCAAACTGTAGATTCATGCTAAGTAGATCACCAAACTGTAGATTCATGCTAAGTAGATCTCCAAACTGTAGATTCATGCTAAGTAGATCACCAAACTGTAGATTCATGCTAAGTAGATCACCAAACTGTAGATTCATGCTAAGTAGATCACCAAACTGTAGATTCATGCTAAGTAGATCACCAAACTGTAGATTCATGCTAAGTAGATCACCAAACTGTAGATTCATGCAAAGTAGATCACCAAACTGTAGATTCATGCTAAGTAGATCACCAAACTGTAGATTCATGCTAAGTAGATCATCAAACTGTAGATTCATGCTAAGTAGATCACCAAACTGTAGATTCATGCTAAGTAGATCACCAAACTGTAGATTCATGCTAAGTAGATCACCAAACTGTAGATTCATGCTAAGTAGATCACCAAACTGTAGATTCATGCTAAGTAGATCACCAAACTGTAGATTCATGCTAAGTAGATCACCAAACTGTAGATTCATGCTAAGTAGATCACTAAACTGTAGATTCATGCTAAGTAGATCACCAAACTGTAGATTCATGCTAAGTAGATCACCAAACTGTAGATTCATGCAAAGTAGATCACCAAACTGTAGATTCATGCTAAGTAGATCACCAAACTGTAGATTCATGCTAAGTAGATCACCAAACTGTAGATTCATGCTAAGTAGATCACCAAACTGTAGATTTATGCTAAGTAGATCACCAAACTGTAGATTCATGCTAAGTAGATCACCAAACTGTAGATTCATGCTAAGTAGATCACCAAACTGTAGATTCATGCTAAGTAGATCACCAAACTGTAGATTCATGCTAAGTAGATCACCAAACTGTAGATTCATGCTAAGTAGATCACCAAACTGTAGATTCATGCTAATTAGATCACCAAACTGTAGATTCATGCTAAGTAGATCACCAAACTGTAGATTCATGCTAAGTAGATCACCAAACTGTATATTCATGCTAAGTAGATCACCAAACTGTAGATTCATGCTAAGTAGATCACCAAACTGTAGATTCATGCTTAGTAGATCACCAAACTGTAGATTCATGCTAAGTAGATCACCAAACTGTAGATTCATGCTAAGTAGATCACCCCACGTCACATCATTACCAGAACAACACTAACTGCTACACTCTTGAGTTGTTTTATCTTTTTTTCTCAGTAAATTATTTGCAAACAAGATAAATCATCTTTGAGTTTCGATTGAATTTCACTGATTTCTTGAGTCGATTGTATATATGGGAGTTTAAATTTAGATGATATATGTATGGAATTAGAAGCATGTGGGCTTTGTAGTCACGAATACTTCTGAAAAAATAACTGGGTCTCCTTAGTTTTTCTTAATTCGAGAACTAGTGAAAGCTTTTTAAAAAAATTATTGAAGCTACATGTTTTTATTAAATAAAGTTTTCCGAAATCATGGGCATTTTAAAATCCAACACTTCAAGTAGCTCAAAAAGTTATTATACAAAGCATTTGACTATAATTTTAGTGTAATGGAAGAGTTTTTTGAGGTATGGATTATAATTGTTAAATTTGGATCAATGAGCACGATGAATTTTGATCAGTTCTCTGAGTTATAAAACCTGTATTCAGGTATCAATAAGCCATTACAAACACTATTCAAGCACTCACAAACCATCTGTAAGCATTTTTGTTGAATCTCCAAACCAAGGCAATCGTCCAAAAAACGGCTGTTCACTTTACAAAAACCGAAACTCATGATTACTTCATCTTTTTAACTTCGGGTACTTTTTCTAAAGGAGGAAGCGCCTCACACAAACCAGAATTCTATAATACTCGACCCCTTTAAAACAATCAATCCATTCAACATTGAAGACCAAACCTAAACAATAACTGGATCAAAACCTTAGAGGTTAACCTCGATTATTTTCTCAGAGCTCGCAGATGTTCAATCACTGATTCTTTTTCCACATCAGGACGACATCGGGATCAGCGGAGTGATCGGCAGCGCCGTGTTCAACATCATGTTCGTGATCTCCGTGTGCGCGCTGTTCGCTGGGACCGAGATCTGCATCAGCTGGTGGCCGGTGGTGCGGGACTGTGTGTGTTACTGCATCTCCATCTGCGCCCTGCTGCTGGCTATCCATAATGAGGCCGTCCGGTGGTGAGTTGCCAGCTGGGGGGGTGGTGCGGGACTGTGTGTGTTACTGCATCTCCATCTGCGCCCTGCTGCTGGCTATCCATAATGAGGCCGTCCGGTGGTGAGTTGCCAGCTGGGGGGGTGTTGCCAGCTGGGGGGGTGGTGCGGGACTGTGTGTGTTACTGCATCTCCATCTGCGCCCTGCTGCTGGCTATCCATAATGAGGCGGTCCGGTGGTGAGTTGCCAGCTGGGGGGGTGTTGCCAGCTGGGGGGGTGGTGCGGGACTGTGTGTGTTACTGCATCTCCATCTGCGCCCTGCTGCTGGCTATCCATAATGAGGCGGTCCGGTGGTGAGTTGCCAGCTGGGGGGGTGTTGCCAGCTGGGGGGGTGGTGCGGGACTGTGTGTGTTACTGCATCTCCATCTGCGCCCTGCTGCTGGCTATCCATAATGAGGCGGTCCGGTGGTGAGTTGCCAGCTGGGGGGGGTGTTGCCAGCTGGGGGGGTGGTGCGGGACTGTGTGTGTTACTGCATCTCCATCTGCGCCCTGCTGCTGGCTATCCATAATGAGGCGGTCCGGTGGTGAGTTGACAGCTGGGGGGGTGTTGCCAGCTGTGGGGTGTTGCCAGCTGTGGGGTGTTGCCAGCTGTGGGGTTGATTGTTGCCATCAATGGTGAGGCGATTAGGTGGGGAGTCGACCATCTGTACGCTTGTCACCACTCACCTAAATCTCTCACGGGTTCCTGACAATAAGCTTGACGCGCCTAATCGTATTTTTGGATTGATGTTCAACCTTTGCTTATGTAACACCTGTTTAATTAAAAAATAATGTATAAAACTCCAAAAACAGTTGAAAAACCATATAGTGCGACCTACTTGCTTAACCAGATTAGCTTTTCATCTTAAAAATTCTCTATCTTCGTCTCCTTGGCTGAATTTTAGTTGGAAACATTTAAATTATACGATGTTGACCATATAAATGACCACTCTTGTAACCTCGGTATAATTCATAGTTTGTAAAGGGCAAGGCAGAGCTGGAAGGTTTGCTGTCGCAAAAATATCGATGTTGATATAAGCTTAAACAATTAATGTTCATAGTCTACGGAGTCTACACCCCAAATTTTAATTACTCCTAGGTAGTCTACGGAGTCTACACCCAAATTTAAATTACTTCTATGTAGTCTACGGAGTCTACACCCCAAATTTAAATTACTTTTGGATTGTCTAGGGAGTCTACACTCCAAATTTAAATTACTTCTAGGTAGTTTACGGAGTCTACACTCCAAATTTAAATTACTTCTAGGTAGTCTACGTAGTCTACACCCCAAATTTGAATTACTTCTAGATAGTCTACGGAGTCAACACCCCAAATTTAAATCACTTATATATTGCCTACGTCGTCTACACCCCAAATTTGAATTACTTCTAGATAGTCTACGGAGTCAACACCCCAAATTTATCACTTATATATTGCCTACGTAGTCTAAACCTCAAATTTGAATTACTTCTAGATAGTCTACCGAGTCAACACCCCAAATTTAAATCACTTATATATTGCCTACGTAGTCTACACCCCAAATTTGAATTACTTCTAGATAGTCTACGGAGTCAACACCCCAAATTTAAATCACTTATATATTGCCTACGTAGTCTACACCCCAAATTTAAATTACTTTTGGATTGTCTAGGGAGTCTACACTCCAAATTTAAATTACTTCTAGGTAGTTTACGGAGTCTACACTCCAAATTTGAATTACTTCTAGGTAGTCTACGTAGTCTACACCCCAAATTTGAATTACTTCTAGATAGTCTACGGAGTCAACACCCCAAATTAAAAATCACTTATATATTGCCTACGGAGTTTACACCCCAAATTTAAATTACTTTTGTGTAGCCTACGGAGCCTACACTTAAAATTTGATTTAATTCTAGGTAGCCTACGAAGTCTAGATCCTAAATTTAAATTACATATAGGTAGCCTACGGAGTCTACACCCTAAATTTAAATTACATGTAGGTAGTCTACGGAGTCTACACCGAAATTCAATTTAATTATAGGTAGCCTACGGAGTCTACACCCTAAATTTAAATTACATGTAGTTAGTCTACGGAGTCTACACCCCAAATTTAAATTACTATTCAGGTCTCCACAATTTAGGAAAGGAACTTGCTATCATGTGTTCAAAATGGCATTAAAAACGATTTAATCTTCCAGTAATACAGGAAATATCTACCACGGTACATACGTTGTAATACAAATAATAAAACAAGCTCGACGTATGTTGCTGGTAACAGTATGTCTTCTCTTGCGTGCCGTGTGTAAATCTTGCACATACATGGCGGCATGCATGATGCAACCATCATACAGCACATGTATCTAGTGTAGAGGTCATTCTGAGTATGGATAACTCACACACAGTCCGTAAGTTAAATGAAATAATACAAATTCAAGTTATTATTCTAGCATTTGGTTGTCACTTGTGTTCCACTTTTTAAGATTTCCATATCCGCAGGAGATCGCATTTTTTTTTTAAATATTGATTGATGTACTTTATTGCTACCTTTACTATACGTGGGGTACTGCTACTTAAAGGTACGCGTCACAAAATACGCTTGGTACCACACACGTTTGAGCCAGTGTATACAGAGTGCCGCATATTGGTACTCGCTCTCATTACACATGGTACCTACTACGCAGGTACGATACAGAGTACTACACATTGGTACTCGCTCTCATTACAGTTGGTACCAGGCAGGTACGAACGAATCCACGCATGTTCGAGCCACTGTATAAAAAGTACCACACACACTGGCACTTACCTTTACTCCACACGGTACCTACGCCGCAGGTACGAGGCGCTGTTCCTGCTGATACTGTACGTAGGGTACTGCTACATGATGGTGCACAACAAGCGGCTGGAGGAGTGGGCGAACACACTCAACGTCCCTTTCAAGCCGCCCGCCTCCAAGGAGGAGAAGAACTCCCTCTTTGGAGTGAAGAGCCCTCCTGTCCCGGCGGAGGGACTCGAGAAGCCTGCTGACGGAGGGGCCGGAGAGACCGGTGGGTGGGGAGGGGTGGAGGGGATGGGGAGTGGGGTGGTGGGTTAACGAAGTGCATGTAATGAGTGGACGAGTTAAAAAAGGGTCAAATACTTGGTGGTAATGGGTGGACAAGGAGCTGAAAAGGGTAAAAGGTGGTAATGGGTGGACAAGGAGCTAAAAAGGGTAAAAGTCTTGGTGGGAATGGGTGGACAAAAGGCAGGCAACGGGTTGTTTAAAGCTTTAGGAAATTTTTGATTTATCCTAAACATTTAAATGGCCAGTGGAATAAAATTGTGAGTCAAATAATTAATGAATAATTTTACGTCAGATAATAAAGTAAAATTTGTAAGTCTAATATTTTAATAATAATATTTTGACATCGAATTAACAAGCAAAAATAAACGAACTTAAAAAAATTATAAATGTCATTTCGTACTTTTATTTTTATTTTTATAAAAACTTTCATTTCTTTCAACATTTTCACGTCGAAAATTCAACGCGAAGTTATTTATTTTAATTTTATATTATAAAAATTTACTTGACGTAACAAAGTAAATCCTACGCGCAGCTCCATTACTACGCAGCTTCAGCACCTACAGTGAGTAAGACATCCCGTACAAGTGCGTTGTTTTGTCGTAGGTTATTGCTCAAGCAGCGTATGTTGCACCTATGTAACGTGTGTTCCTATACGAGTACAATGAGTACTTGCTAGAATAGTACGATTACTTGTTAGATAAAAGTGAGTACTTGCTACATAGCTCCGAGTACTTGCTAGAATCAAATACGTACTTGTTGGAATATAGTGAGTACTTGTTGGAATATAATGAGTACTTGTTGGAATATGATGAGTACTTGTTGGAATATAATGAGTACTTGTTGGAATATGATGAGTACTTGTTGGAATATGATGAGTACTTGTTGGAATATAATGAGTACTTGTTGGAATATGATGAGTACTTGTTGGAATATAATAAGTACTTGTTGGAATATAATGAGTACTTGTTGGAATATGATGAGTACTTGTTGGAATATAATAAGCACTTGTTGGAATATAATGAGTACTTGTTGGAATATGATGAGTACTTGTTGGAATATAATGAGTACTTGTTGGAATATGATGAGTACTTGTTGGAATATGATGAGTACTTGTTGGAATATAATGAGTACTTGTTGGAATATGATGAGTACTTGTTGGAATATAATAAGTACTTGTTGGAATATAATGAGTACTTGTTGGAATATGATGAGTACTTGTTGGAATATAATGAGTACTTGTTGGAATATAATGAGTACTTGTTGGAATATGATGAGTACTTGTTGGAATATAATGAGTACTTGTTGGAATATAATGAGTACTTGTTGGAATATGATGAGTACTTGTTGGAATATAATGAGTACTTGTTGGAATATAATGAGTACTTGTTGGAATATGATGAGTACTTGTTGGAATATAATGAGTACTTGTTGGAATATAATGAGTACTTGTTGGAATATGATGAGTACTTGTTGGAATATAATGAGTACTTGTTGGAATATGATGAGTACTTGTTGGAATATAATGAGTACTTGTTGGAATATGATGAGTACTTGTTGGAATATAATGAGTACTTGTTGGAATATGATGAGTACTTGTTGGAATATGATGAGTACTTGTTGGAATATAATGAGTACTTGTTGGAATATAATGAGTACTTGTTGGAATATAATGAGTACTTGTTGGAATATAATGAGTACTTGTTGGAATATAATGAGTACTTGTTGGAATATAATGAGTACTTGTTGGAATATGATGAGTACTTGTTGGAATATAATGAGTACTTGTTGGAATATAATGAGTACTTGTTGGAATATAATGAGTACTTGTTGGAATATAATGAGTACTTGTTGGAATATAATGAGTACTCGCTAAAGTACCCCGTAGAGCGCCCTCATCATTTGTGCAGCGTTCGCCTCAAAAATTTATTTTTTAATTTGTTGAAGCGTTCGGATTAAAGCGAAACCCGTAGAAAATATTGTGGAAAGCAAGAAAATATACATCGCTGATTGTAAATGGTACTTTAACTCCTGATGTCACATCAGGTCAAAAAGCAAACACAAAGTAAAAATTCAGCCAGGAATAGAAACTTTTAAGTCTTCTTTTTTGTTGTGTCAAATATTTTAGAACCAAATCAGAATATTTGGAGATATGTTATTATGCTGAATCTTATGGTGACTTGGCTATTATGCTGAATCTTATGGTGACTTGGCTATTATGCTGAATCTTATGGTGACTTGGCTATTATGCTGAATCTTATGGTGACTTGACAATTATGCTGAATCTTACGGTGACTTGACAATTGTGCTGAATCTTGTGGTGACTTGGCAATTGTGCTGAATCTTGTGGTGACTTGACAATTGTGCTGAATCTTACGGTGACTTGACAATTGTGCTGAATCTTGTGGTGACTTGGCAATTGTGCTGAATCTTGTGGTGACTTGACAATTGTGCTGAATCTTACGGTGACTTGACAATTGTGCTGAATCTTGTGGTGACTTGGCAATTGTGCTGAATCTTGTGGTGACTTGGCAATTGTGCTGAATCTTGTGGTGACTTGGCAATTGTGCTGAATCTTGTGGTGATTTGACAATTATGCTGAATCTTACGGTGACTTGACAATTGTGCTGAATCTTGTGGTGACTTGGCAATTGTGCTGAATCTTGTGGTGACTTGACAATTGTGCTGAATCTTACGGTGACTTGACAATTGTGCTGAAACTTACGGTGACTTGACAATTATGCTGAATCTTACGGTGACTTGACAATTGTGCTGAATCTTACGGTGACTTGACAATTGTGCTGAAACTTACGGTGACTTGACAATTATGCTGAATCTTACGGTGACTTGACAATTGTGCTGAATCTTACGGTGACTTGACAATTGTGCTGAATCTTACGGTTACTTGACAATTGTGCTGAATCTTACGGTGACTTGACAATTATCCTGAATCTTACGGTGACTTGACAATTGTGCTGAATTTTATGGTGACTTGATAATTGTGCTGAATCTTACGGTGACTTGACAATTATGCTGAATCTTACGGTGACTTGACAATTCTGCTGAATCTTATGGTGACTTGTCAATTGTGCTGAATCTTACAGTGACTTGACAATTATTCTGAATCTTGTGTTGACGACAATTATGCTGAATACTATGATGACTTGACAATTGTGCTGAATCTTATGGGGACTTGACAATTATACTTAACATTATGTTGACTGGCGAGGACTGGAGCCAAGCCGGCTTGTCTGAACTCAGCACTTATCCAATACTATGTACAATGACCATACTGATCCAATACTATGTACAATGACCATACTGATCCAATACTATGTACAATGACCATACTGATCCAATACTATGTACAATGACCATACTGATCCAATACTATGTACAATGACCATACTGATCCAATACTATGCACAATGATCATACTGATCCAATACTATTTACAATGATCATACTGATCAAACAAATAATTGTTTGTGAGTCAGAATTCTGAGTTACATAAAATTGAAGCAGGTGTTTGAATTTGCTTCAACGTAGATGGATCGCATTTTTTAAGAGATATCGGGATATCACTTCCCTAGAAATGAGTTACCATTTCTGTGCCCTCGTCCTCTGGGGCGAGCATTTATTCACTCCGATTTTCTCACCCAAGAAATTATGAATGCAATTGCCGGGCAATAAAAAGTTAAACTCGGCGTTTAAGAACTTTTTTAGGCGGCTAAAATCATGGATGTTCCGGCAAAAAGTTCAACTGGGCGGCTAAAAACTTTTCAAGGCAGCGAAAATCATAGATGTTCAGAGGAAAAGTGTAACTGGTGTCCGTAAATACAGCCTGAGCACTACTATGACATATCACTTTAGAGCAGGGGTCTCCAAACCAAGGCCCGCGGGCCAAATCCGACCCGCCAGTGTGATCAATCCGGCCCGCGACAGTTAATCCGACCGCGTACTCGGCGACTATAGAAATTATAGGTAATAGCAGGAAAATTAAAACGGTTTTGGCCCTTGGAACTTACTAGAGTATTCAGTATGGCCCTAAGTCTGGCAAGTTTGGAGACTCCTGCTTTAGGGGATTGCAACTAAACCAAACGGCATGCCCTTGACCCCTGGCAGTGCTGTTTGACCCTTGTCTTTAACCCCTGGCGTGTACGCGCTTTTTTGAACTGATCGTCGCTGAGAAAAGTTAAATCAGCTACATTCTAATTATTACGTTATAAGCCATTTATTTGGATAGATTTAATCGCCCGTCAATGCTATGAGTGTATGAAATAACTTCTTACGATGTATTAGTAACGTCACGTGCATCTTGTGCTTGTGGTCACCGTGGCCGAGTGGTTAAGAGCGCGCCCTTCTCGGGAAGGTTCGGCAGTTCGAATCCCGGCGATACCACCTGGTGATTTCTCCTCGTTGGGAAAAGGGAGAACTCAGCCACAATACCCCACTCTACCCAGGTGTCGGAAATGGCTACCGGCTTGACCGGAGGTAACCGTCATTGCGTCCTGGTGTTAGTTATGAGGCATTTGAATAGCCAATGTACAAGATGGTTTTTATTAGGCTTGATTGGAATAAAACATCCTTTCTTGCTTGCCAGATGACACAAAACCTCTGCTCGATAACTGGAGCCGTCGCGGCAGTTCATCATCTGAAGACAGCGATTACGAAATCAATTCTAGATCTAGTAAAAAACTAGAAGCTCTTCATAACAATATTCCGGTCTCTGAAAGGCAACCAATCAAGATAAACAAAGAAAACTTCAACGGTGCCTTCGGTGCTCAGAGGGAAGTAGATGACATCGGTTATGCTGGTAATGATGGATACCTTAATTCTAACATCGAAGATGATGATGTTAGACACTTCAGTGTTGACATCGAAGATGATGATGATAATGGACACCAGCTGATACTTAGCAACGCGAAGCAAAACAGCGAGGAAGGACTTGAAGTGCACCTTGAAAATTCATCGCTGCGGCCAGATGAAGACCAAAATGCTCTACCATCCGAGGGATCGAAGGAGGTTTTCCCTCGTCTTGCCCACGTCCTGGAAGACGAAGACTACCTAGTAGGTGACGCCCCTGTGGACCAGGAGAGCCACGTCTCCGGCAGGAAGACGCAGTCTGGGCAAGGAGAAGAGATCGAAAATCCGTTTGCGATGAGTGAGCAAAACGGGCTTTTGGTGTGTCCGTCGGTCACTGAGTGTGTGTTTTTGACGCACGTGTGAAGGATTTAACGCGTTAAGTGCGGCTTGACTCAAGTTCAATTTTCAATTGAATTTAGAGTCAATTTTGGAGATTAATCTTGAAAATCACGAACGGGCCTTTATTTAGATCAGTAGATTTGGCCTTCATTTAGTTTCCATTAAGGATTTACGAAAACTGAATTTCCGACTGCTGGTCGGTCAGCAGCATTATGAAAATACCCTCAGTGACCACCGGTGGGTCACGTCACACTCAAAAGTTTAAGAAGATAACATTATTTCGATCAGTATGTAAATTGCGCGTGTCTTGCCCATCAAACAAAGAGTGGTGTTCAGAATCCAGTTCGTTTCTATTTATATCATGTATGAATAAAATTAGCCCATCGATTAACAAATTGTGTGTTTTTGTAAGCTAGGATTCTTCATTTATCAGTCCGACGCCTGGGATAAATTAGCGCGTTCCCTGCGTATTTGGGCACATGTGTACCACACAGGAAATTGTTCATTCACGTACCCGTGTCATCGTCCAACTGAATTTTTCATACTTTTAATGAAGGGTAAAAATGTGTTTTCGAGCATTAAAGTAGATTTCCCAATTCTGCTACAAACTACCTTACCAAACCAACCGTTAAAGACCGCGGAAACGAGGAAAATATGGAAAATGAAATCCTATTGTAAGTATGTAAGATGTCTTTTTTGAAAGTTGATGCGCGTGAAGCTGACAGAGAGCATGAAATTACTCCTGTTGAGTCACGACATAAATGTTATATGTAATGAATATGTAGTACATAATTAGTATGTAGGTTGTAGCATACAATATGTATGTAATATGTAGTATACAATATGTATGTAATATGTAGTATATAATATGTATGTAATATGTAGTATAAATGCAGTTTGTTTCTTACATATACCTAATATATATATATATCTCCTAGCGCCATATTGCTCGCTGGATACATTAAACAAAACTGAATATCGCAGGCAAACTGTTCATGATGAACATTCAATGCATGTTGAAAATTTTGAACAAAGTGAGCAGGCGTATGTAAAATCTGGGAAATGTTGTTCAACATGCAAACCATTCTGGATTTGTTGAACGAGTTGAAAATGGCGCAGGACATAGATATGTTTGACACTGTACAACTTGCTTCTTAATGTAGACTTGCAAGAATTATTTTATAAAGCTAATCAAAAATTCACTTTGATTTCAAGGAACTACAGGCAAAATCTCGACTCGTAACTTACATTTGTTGCTCAAGTCCATAGCGTCGTGTGTTAGTAGAGTAGTCCCGTATCTTTACTAACTGCTGGGATGCTCATACAATTGCATTAAATGTCATTAGTCAGTTGGTAAGACACTGGTCATCTTTTGTTTGAGCGTTGCTGCTTTCAAAACTAGATTTTTATTTTATCTTCAATCCATAATTTGCAGGTTCATTCATATTACACTCTCTTCTACTTGCTCATCTACGCTCTCTGCTACTTGCTCATCTACGCTCTCATCTACTGGCTCAACAACGCTATCTGTTTATTATTCATCTACGTCTCATTTATCTACGTTCTCTTCTACTCGCGCAACACGCCACCTGACACCGAGCTCACCTCATGACGCACTTGTGTGTCTTCTGCGCCTCCCTGCTGCTGGTGTGCTGCGCCGTGCGTCGTGGTGCTGCTGCTTGTGTACGAGCGCGGGCTTCAGCATGATGGTGGCAATTTTCCGAATATGATGGCAAATATTCCGATTATGATGGCAAATATTCCGATTATGATGGCCAATATTCCGATTATGATGGCTAATATTCCGAATATGATGGCCAATATTCCGATTATGATGGCCAATATTCCGATTATGATGGCAAATATTCCGAATATGATGGCCAATATTCAGAATATGATGGCCAATATTCAGAATATGATGTAAGCATCATGACGGCCAATATTCAGAATATGATGACCAATATTCCGAATATGATCGCCAATATTCAGAATATGATGTAAGCATCATGATGGCCAATATTCAGAATATGATGGTCAATATTCCGAATATAATGGTCAATATTCAGAATATGATGTAAACATCATGACGGCCAATATTAAGAATATGATGACCAATATTCAGAATATGATGACCAATATTCCGAATATGATGGCCAATATTCAGAATATGATGTAAGCATCATGACGGCCAATATTAAGAATATGATGACCAATATTCAGAATATGATGACCAATATTCCGAATATGATGGCCAATATTCAGAATATGATGGCCAATATTCAGAATATGATGTCAGCATAATGATGGCCAATATTCAGAATATGTCAGCATCATGCTGGCCAATATTCAGAATATGATGTAAGCATCATGATGGGCAATATTCAGAATATGATGTCAGCATCATGCTGGCCAATATTAAGAGCATGATTCACAGCCAGCATGATAAATTCCAACTTTAAGGACATCGTATCCGAGATACCGACACTAATATTTAGCGTCCGTCATCACCAGCTCCCTCATCCAACGTCCGACTTTGTCGGAGATTCAACATCACAGGACAGACACCTCAACAAATGTTATTTTGATCTCGACCCGTATTCGCGGCAACACCAAATTTAACGAGTTAACTGCGACGTGCTAAGCTGAAGTTCAATATTCAATTCAGATTTAAATTAAATCGTGGTAATCAACTTTGAAATTAGAAAACATTAACTGGATCGGGTCTTCATTGAGCTTACATTGAGTATTTATAAAAAATGAGGTAGTGACTGCTGGTGGGTCAGCAGCATTATGGAAATCTCCTAAGTGACCACCGGTGGGTCACTTTGCAGGAAATGTGTTTGATAAAGCAACGGATGACGCGTTATTCGACACAGTCGTGCATTATTTTCGCTTTCTCTTGCTAAGTTTGTGCGCAATTTTAAGAAGTCACGACTGACTGTGCGGATGTGCATGCGGGTGTGACATTTTTTTTCTGATTATCCGCACTGAATTGATTTTCTGAAATTGACTTTCCGTTACCTGGAGAAACATTTTTGTGCAATTTGAGTGGTCGTACTGGCACAGCTCGCAGCGTGGGCTATTTAGCGTGGACTTACGCTGGACTTACAACAACGTAAATAGTTGAAGCCGACGTTCGTTCATACCAGAGCTTAAATGCAAATCGATTAAAATTAGATGTTAGTAATTTGACCCCCCGTAGGGGGTGAAATCATTCGGTAAATTGCTCATTCACGTCCCGGTGTAAATGCATGATATTTCATGTTTTGCGACATTTAAAAAATTACTGTTTTCATTCAAGGTGAAATGTTATCGTGCTATTGCGCTTTCATATTTCTTAGGAAGGATAAAAATGTGTTCAAGTGGTAACGTCGATTTCCCAATTCTGCTTCTTACTACTTAACTCAACCAACCGTTAACAAGCGTTAACAAGAACCAACCGCTAACAGTTGTTAACAACCACGGTGAACTTGTTAAAGTTTAATGAATTAATGAGCAAAAAAATTAGCTCGCCTGCGCAAGTATACCTGCGCAACCCTGCCTGAAAACTGAAGTTTACCCCACAGGTGCGGTGGATGGCGAAGAACAACTTCCCCAGCCTCCCCAACCTCGCCCAGCCCCAGTGCAAGAGGTGGATGCTGCAAAGCCCCAAATGATGGCCCCAACCATGAAGGTATAGGGTTCAACCCCAGCATAACCCCAAATACAACGAGATTCTGACCCCTCAAAACAAAACAAAAAATAAAAATAACGATAAAAAAATAAATAAATGAAATAATTAAAAAACTTTTTAAAAAATATATGAGAAATAATGAATGCATAAATAAACAAATGAAATAGTAATTAATAAAAGCAAAAATAAAATTGGAAACGAAATTTTTGACTTAATTAATCTGAAAAAACATAGTTAGCGAACCTATGATTGTTGTTCAGAATCCCCCTTTTATGGTAATTTGAATATTCTATTCAAAAATGAAAGAATTTAGTAATTTTCAAACGCTCCTTGACAACAAAAGTTCTTGTTAAAACCATGCACGTTGTTCCATGTTTCAATACACATCCACTCAAAAAACAGGTAGACCTACACGTTGTTTTTCTAACTTTCAACTTGGACTCAAATATTTCCGTGTTCAGAATACGATGGTACTGGAGATAAAGCACCCTTTAATAGGTCTGTAGTAAACTTTCTTTCCTTTAACAACTTCAAATCCTAATTCAATCATTCGCCTATTCACAATGAAGTACTGCCGGCCTTCAATATTTTACCACAAATAACTTCCCTCATGTGCTATTCAATCTAAATGAAGTGATTCCTGTATACAGAATACGACACTATTGACGATGATGCACTCTTCAACATTCTAAAACCCGTCTACCTTAACTTTCTCCATCCAACAGTGAGTCATGATGTAGCCATCCCCATAGCCAGAATACGACACTATTGACGATGACGCACTCTTCAATATTCTAACACTGAACTGCCGTTATTTTCTTCGTCCAACTGCGAATCCAGATTTAACCATTACCGTATTTGGAAAACGGCACTATTGGCGATATGGCACCTTTCCGAACCACTAGTATAAACTAACCTCTTCTTCTAATCCAGCCATCCTCATCCTTTCCTCCATCATTAACCCCCTCGGCTTCATGCGTTTCTCCACTTACCCTCTACTCTCACACAAAACCCGCGCACACTTTCTTTGCATTCCCTCTCCCTCAGTTTACAAATTAAATCTAATTGAATTATTTCGACTATACACTACCCCTGGTTGAGAACCTCTGTTTTAACCCCAGGACGAAGATTTCAGCCCATGGCACCCCCCGCTGGGGGTGTGGGAGAGGTTCTACTGGGGGTTCACGCTCCCCCTCGTAGCTATCCACTACGTGACGGTGCCCGACTGTCGGAGGGTCGGGTGGCAGAACTGGTTCCTGCTCACCTTCACCATGAGCATGGTCTGGATCAGCCTGTACTCCTACGTCATGGTCTGGATGATCACTATTATTGGTGAGGATGATCGCTAGTATTGGTGAGGATGATCACTATTATTGGTGAGGATAATCACTATTATTGGTGAGGATGATCGCTATTATTGGTGAGGATGATCACTCTTATTGGTGAGAATGATCACTCTTATTGGTGAGGATGATCGCTATTATTGGTGAGAATGATCACTCTTATTGGTGAGGATGATCACTATTATTGGTCAGGATGATCACTATTATTGGTGAGGATGATCGCTAGTATTGGTGAGGATGATCGCTATTATTGGTGAGGATGATCGCTATTATTGGTGAGGATGATCGCTATTATTGGTGAGGATGATCACTCTTATTGGTGAGGATGATCACTATTATTGGTGAGGATGATCGCTATTATTGGTGAGAATGATCACTCTTATTGGTGAGGATGATCACTATTATTGGTCAGGATGATCACTATTATTGGTGAGGATGATCACTATTATTGGTCAGGATGATCACTATTATTGGTGAGGATGATCGCTATTATTGGTGAGGATGATCGCTATTATTGGTGAGGATGATCGCTATTATTGGTGAGGATGATCACTATTATTGGTGAGGATGATCACTATTATTGGTGAGGGTGATCACTATTATTGGTGAGGATGATCACTATTATTGGTGAGGGTGATCACTATTATTGGTGAGAATGATCACTCTTATTGGTGAGGATGATCACTATTATTGGTCAGGATGATCACTATTATTGGTGAGGATGATCACTATTATTGGTGAGGATGATCACTATTATTGGTGAGGGTGATCACTATTATTGGTGAGAATGATCACTCTTATTGGTGAGGATGATCACTATTATTGGTGAGGGTGATCACTATTATTGGTGAGGATGATCGCTATTATTGGTGAGGATGATCACTATTATTGGTGAGGATAATCACTATTATTGGTGAGGATGATCACTATTATTGGTGAGGATGATCACTATTATTGGTGAGGGTGATCACTATTATTGGTGAGAATGATCACTCTTATTGGTGAGGATGATCACTATTATTGGTCAGGATGATCACTATTATTGGTGAGGATGATCGCTATTATTGGTGAGGATGATCGCTATTATTGGTGAGGATGATCGCTATTATTGGTGAGGATGATCGCTATTATTGGTGAGGATGATCGCTATTATTGGTGAGGATGATCGCTATTATTGGTGAGGATGATCGCTATTATTGGTGAGGATGATCGCTATTATTGGTGAGGATGATCACTATTATTGGTGAGGATGATCACTATTATTGGTGAGGGTGATCACTATTATTGGTGAGGATGATCGCTATTATTGGTGAGCTGTAGTATGTAATAACACGAGTTGGACTGGACAGACCCATGCAAGTAATAGGTTGAGCTGAATACACCCAATGTAAATTCGGTGATTCCGTCACTCTGTTTTCTCTCTCTCGTGTGCGCCATATGACTGACCAATCCCGTGCGCCAGATTGTAAATAAAATGATAGTGTCACCACAACGCGTGTAAGATGCCACGGTAGAAGAAGCAAGGTAGGGCCAAGCCAGTCTTTTCTCGTCGACCGTGTGGCAATGCTGACGTCATGGCAACTGACGAATTGCAGCGCTCATGTAGCATCTGGCAACACTGCTAGCCCCTCATTTGGCACCACTATTGGCCTAACGACATGTTGCAGTGGTGACGTCATAAAGTTTGTTTGAAATGAAGCCGTTCTATTGGCTAGCCCAAAAAGAAGAGGTGTAGTTTTTCCCATAGAAATGACCCTATCTCCTTTCCTCCACCGTGATACAACTCCCTTGTTCGGCTAGCCAATAAAACGGCTTTATTTCAAATACACTGGATGATATTACCATTGCGACATGTCGTTAGGCCAATAGTGGAACCAGATTTGGGGCTAGCAGTGTTGTTAGATGCAACCTGTATGCTAATTTTCGTTACCATGACGTCAGCATTGCCACACGCTCGACGAAAAAAGACTGGCTTGGCCCTACCTTGTTTCTTCCACCGTGGGTGTATTTTCTCCCATAGAAATGACCTCACATCGTTTCCTTCACCGCACCACATGCCCTAACCAGTCACGCTGCGCAGGGTTCACGCTCGGTATCCCGGATACGGTGATGGGCCTCACGCTGATCGCAGTGGGCGTGTCCGTGCCTGATGCTGTGTCGTCCTTGTGTGTGGCCAAGCAGGGTGAGTACTGGTGTGTACTGGTGTGTGCTGGTGTGTACTGGTGTGTGCTGGTGTGTATTGGTGTGTATTGGTGTGTACTGGTGTGTGCTGGTGTGTGCTGGTGTGTGCTGGTGTGTGCTGGTGTGTACTGGTGTGTGCTGGTGTGTATTGGTGTGTATTGGTGTGTATTGGTGTGTGCTGGTGTGTGTACTGGTGTGTGCTGGTGTGTATTGGTGTGTATTGGTGTGTAATGGTGTGTCCTGGTGTGTGCTGCTGTGTGCTGGTGTGTGCTGGTGTGTACTGGTGTGTGCTGGTGTGTATTGGTGTGTATTGGTGTGTACTGGTGTGTGCTGGTGTGTGTACTGGTGTGTGCTGGTGTGTATTGGTGTGTATTGGCGTGTACTGGTGTGTGCTGGTGTGTACTGGTGTGTACTGGTGTGTGCTGGTGTGTGTACTGGTGTGTGCTGGTGTGTACTGGTGTGTGCTGGTGTGTGCTGGTGTGTACTGGTGTGTGCTGGTGTGTATTGGTGTGTATTGGTGTGTATACTGGTGTGTGCTGGTGTGTGTACTGGTGTGTGCTGGTGTGTATTGGTGTGTATTGGTGTGTACTGGTGTGTGCTGGTGTGTACTGGTGTGTACTGGTGTGTGCTGGTGTGTGTACTGGTGTGTGCTGGTGTGTACTGGTGTGTATTGGTGTGTGCTGGTGTGTGTACTGGTGTGTGTACTGGTGTGTACTGGTGTGTGCTGGTGTGTGTACTGGTGCGTTCTGGTGTGTATTGGTGTGTACTGGTGAGTACTGGTGTGTGTACTGGTGTGTACTGGTGTGTACTGGTGTGTGCACTGGTGTGTACTGGTGTGTGTACTGGTGTGTACTAGTGTGTACTGGTGTGTGTACTGGTGTGTACTGGTGTGTGTACTGGTGTGTACTGGTGTGTACTGGTGTGTGTACTGGTGTGTACTGGTGTGTACTGGTGTGTGCTGGTGTGTACTGGTGTGTGCTGGTGTGTACTGGTGTGTACTGGTGTGTGTACTGGTGTGTACTGGTGTGTACTGGTGTGTGCTGGTGTGTGTACTGGTGTGTGCTGGTGTGTATTGGTGTGTACTGGTGTGTACTGGTGTGTGTACTGGTGTGTACTGGTGTGTACTGGTGTGTACTGGTGTGTGTACTGGTGTGTACTGGTGTGTGTACTGGTGTGTACTGGTGTGTGTACTGGTGTGTACTGGTGTGTACTGGTGTGTACTGGTGTGTGTACTGGTGTGTACTGGTGTGTGTACTGGTGTGTACTGGTGTGTACTGGTGTGTACTGGTGTGTGTACTGGTGTGTACTGGTGTGTGTACTGGTGTGTGTACTGGTGTGTACTGGTGTGTACTGGTGTTGCGTTGAATGCAAGCCTTGACGCTCTCGTAACTTCAAGTTCAACAAAGAATGACTTTGGTGACTAAAGTTCCATTATTCTATTTTCCATAATGATGGTAAATGTTTTGGTATTTATGTTGTTCTCCATTATGATCAGAAATGTGTTGGTATGTTTGTAATTCACCTCACGAATGAAAAAAGTTTGGTTTTTTCGTCTTTTTTCGAATGATAAGAAATGTTTTAGTATTTTGTTATTTACCCTAATGATGAGAAAGGTTTTGATTTTGTTATATCGAGAAACGTCTCATTTTATCCCAACTGTCGGGAAATATAGCGCCGATTTATTGTAATCTTCAACTGACGAGGAATGCTGTGGTGTCCCCAGGGTTCGGGGACATGGCGGTGAGCAACGCAATAGGCAGCAACGTCTTCGACATCCTCCTGTGCCTCGGCCTGCCCTGGTTTCTGAAGACGGCCGTCACTGAGCCGGGTAGCATCGTACCTGTGGAGAGCAGAGGTGTGTTGTGTGGTGTGTGTTGTGTGTTGTGTGTGGGGGTGTGTTGTGTGTTGTGTGGCGTTGTGTGTTGTGTGTGGGGGTGTTGCATCATGCCTGTAGAGAGCAGAGGTGTGTTGTGTTGTGTGTTGTGCTGTGTTGCATCATGCCTGTAGAGAGCAGAGTGACGGGCAATATTCCATATACAATATTGCTTAGGGCAATATTGGATTATGCATTGCTTTTTTAACGCAAAGAAGAAAGAATGTTAAAAAAAAAAATAAGAATGCGCGAAAGTGCTTTTCACAAAATCGGTTAAAAAGAATGACCGAAAGTGCGCCGTGGGTAAACTCAGTTATAATGAGCATCGATAACGGCCTTGAATCTAGCTTTTTTAATGTAATTTGTTTAAAAGGACGTGCAAAAGTGCGTCGTGAGTAAGTTAGTAAACTTACTTATTTACAAAAAATGTTCAAAAGTGCACTGTGAGTAAGCTTAGTTGTTGCCAGCAACGCTCATACGGGGGCAGTGGGGGTAACCACAGCTCCTGCGAGCATCCAATGTTACCCTGACTCGGCGCTTTTGACGAAGTTGTATTATTGAGACCATCAATATTGTTTAAAAACTAAGGATCTTCATCTAAAAAAAGCGTGTCAAAAACCAACGACGTTTTTCGTATCATATTCTTTGGAAACAAACCGTTTTTTCTTTACTTTGTGTCTTTTTCATTATTGAGAGAGTCTGATTTGTTAAAGACTCAACGTTCTTTTCGCACTATTGGGCATGTATTAAACAGTATATTTCACCATTTAAGAAACACTCAACGTTCGTTTTTTCACTACTGAGAGTGTAATAAACGGCATAATTCGCTATTAAAGAAACAACGATCGATTTTTCACCTATTGAATGTGCATTAAAGAGTGTATTTCACTATTAAAGCAAACTCAGCGTATTGGAACAGCGGACTGAGTTTTTCTTTAATAGTTAAGCACACTGCTGTGTGTGTGTTGCGTGTATGCTGTGTGTGTTATGGGGTTTGTGTGTTGTGCGTGTTATGTGACGTGTGTGTGCGTGTGTGTTGTGTAAAACAGTGTATTTCACTATTAAAGCAACACTGAACGCTTCAGAACTGCGGACTGAACTTGCCGATTTGCGCAGGCCTGACGTACTCAACGGTGTCGCTGTTCTCGACCGTAGTGTTCCTGATTGCAGCGCTGCAGTACAACGGCTGGCGCCTCGACCCCAAGCTGGGCGTGATGTTGATGATGTGGTACCTTTTCTTTATGGTCTTCGCCAGCCTCTACGAACTCAACGTCTTCGGGGATTTCAACCCCAAGACCTGCCCCAGCGAGTACTAGTAACCCCAAGACCTGCCCCAGCGAGTACTAGAAACTGCAGCCAAAAAGTGGGGTTTAGGCTTGATTTGATGGTGGTTTTGGATCACGCTTGATATGGGGTTTTAGCCCCAAGACGTGCCCCAGCGAGTACTAGTAACCCCACTTGAAGCCCAGCGAATACTGGAAATACCACCTAAAAGTGGAGATTTAGATCCGATTTGTTGGTGGTTTTGGATCACGATGTGCCCAAGATGTGCCCCAGCGAATACTACAAATTCTACTTAAAACTGGGGCTTAGAGGCAATTTGAGGGTGGTTTTGGATCACGATGTGCCCAAGATGTGCCCTAGCGAGTACCAAAAACCGCACTTGAGGCCCAGCGAATATTGGAAATACCACCTAAAAGTGAGGGTTTAGATCCCATTTGATGGCGGTTTTGGAACATGCATAACTTTGGGGAATTTAAACCAAAGATGTGCCCCAGCAAATACTAGAAGCTCTACTTAATGAAGGGGGCTTAGATTCCATTTAATGATGGTTTTGGATGTCGCTTAATGCGCTGGGTACTATTTGCTTAGAGTTGATCTCCCTTAATGAACATATATTGTATTTAAAAGTTTGAATCGCACTTGAAGGGCTTGGATCTCGATTTTTCAAATTTAATCACACTGATCGAACTTGGATTAAAATTTTCAGCTTTTAATTTAACTGTTTGGGTTTGAGTCGAACTTAAGGTTTGTAATGCACTCGAAGCTTCAATCGTTACGCGTTCCTGCATCCTAAACGCTTTGTATTACAGGATACTGAGTGGCTTTTGTGGTCGAATTTGGTTTGGAAAATGGCAAAATTAACGAATTTTCGTCAGAAAAAGGACAACCTCCCAACCCTGCTACAACCTGACAACCTTGCTACACCCTCACAACCCTGCTACAACCTGACAACCTTGCTACACCCTCACAACCCTGCTACAACCCTCACAACCCTGCTATAACCCTTAGGATGTGATAACCTTAAAATTCCAGAGCAACTAACCTCACGATGCAATAACTACATGGGTTGTACGAAAACCTCATTTAAGGGAGAACTCGTTAACATTAAGAAAATAGGAAACATCTTGCACAGATGTACATTTTCATTGTAATTTTTCAAAGAAAGAAAGTGAAATGTGATATTGTTTTGCTGAGAGCAAAGAAAGAAAAAATCGAAATGCAATAAGAGCATTGATGCTCAGACTGACTGTCGGGGTTTTCATTTTGAGAAAAATGCTGATATTTGCGAGGCATTTTCGATCCGCGCACCTTTACGAAAATGAACTTTCTGTTTTTATGAATGTTCAATTAATTATCGTAGGAAAACTCTCGAAGGGAAAGTTGTCCATTCTGTCGTGTTATTTTGTAGATCAAATAATTTTACGGACATCTTGAGTGCGATTTTGTTGAGGTAATTCGCGTGCGTGTGGTGCGGAGAGCGCGTGCGCCTAACTTCGCCTGCGTGTACGTGGGTGTATGAAAATTTATTTATGCACGTGCAGAAATTATGTATGGAAATTATATATGGAAATTTACGGGTGATATACGGCATACACAGGGCTGCAGCCCACACAGGAGTGGGCTTGGGGTATACAGCCCACACAGGAGTGGGTTATGGCATTTAACAGAGGTGGTCTGTGGGGCAATAAACCAATCAAAACTACTCACAGAGTGGTTTTAACGGTGGTCACAGTGAGTGTCAGACAGTGACACTCACGGAAGGTAGTGTGCCCCTCACGGCAGGTGGTGTGTCATTCACGGCAGGTGGTGTGCCACTCACAGCAGGTGTTGTGCCACTCACGGCAGGTGGTGTGCCACTCGGGAGCACGAATAATAATATTCTGAGATCATATCAGCGAGTGGGGGAAAACTGTAGCTTAAGAGTGGCAAAACGAGTGGTATACTGCTAAAGCAATTTAAGCAAGCGAAAATGCTTACAAGCGTCACATTTTGGGAATATCTTTCATCAACATACAGAGTGTCAACGCTAATAAATTCATCAGAAAACAAATTCTACGAACGTTGAAATGTACTCGCTTGATCAGTGTTGCGTAAGTCTGTTTTTCACTTGAAATATTACGGGGAATCAGAGCAATACCCTTCCCCCCTTCTTCCCCTCGCACTCTTCTCCTTCCCTTATTCTGTATTTGCAATACCTGTCCAATAACTCTCATTACCATACAATAAAACATTATACCATGAGAATACAGCACTGTAAGAAAACAGGAAGCTTTGGGGCACTGCTCAACCACATGCAGCACTTGGCAAAGTAGTGTGAAAAGCATGAGAGGGACTGAAAGAAGGGTTTGATGGTTGTAAAATGGCGTGATCTGTTGGGACTTACGTGACTGCTGACTCACATGACATGCTGCGTCACTGTACACTAATCTTAATTAATATTTACCGTTACGCTGGCGACCCCAGGAGAAAAGAAACGTTTCAGTAAAGTTATTATTTTTATTATTATTGATGTTTTACATGAGGTCAGGAGGCCAGAAGGTGTGAAGGTTTTTCTGGAATGTCGACGGAAGATTTTCCAGGATTTGGTTCCAGAGGAAAGTCGACGGAAGACTTTCCAGGATTTTATTCCAGAGGGACGTCGACGGAAGACCTTCCAGGATTTGGTTCCAGAGGAAAGTCGACGGAAGACTTTCCATGATTTTATTCCAGAGGAACGTCGACGGAAGACTTTCCAGGATTTTATTCCAGAGGAACGTCGACGGAAGACTTTCCAGGATTTGTTCCAGGAACCGAGGGTTGAAATTTGCAGCAGTTCTTCCAGATATCCTCTCTTCCACTTTGTGCATTTCTACGTTCGTGCATTTGTACGTGATTGTAGCGGCCTCGTGGCAGTACCGTTCGTGTGGAGTGCGTAGTGTTTAGTCACGAGGACTGGTAGGTATAATGAATATAGAGCCGTGGTCTTTTGTCTACCTTAGATGACGAGTTAAGTAGCCTTTTAATATTTACTCTGTAAGGTTAAACATGATCCTCGTGTGCTCCCTGTTTCATCGTAGATGCCATACGCTATTACGACTTTTATGATAGAAATGGACGCAATGTCTGTGTACCAATACGCATGGTTGATTATAGACATTTATAAGCACTGGGTTGCTCCCGTAAGTTGTTTATTTTTTAAGGCAGAAGGGAACCCTCTTAAAAAGTAAATACCTTACGTAATTTATTTTTTAAGAGGGTTCCTAAAAAGTAAATACCTTAAGATATTTACTTTTTAAGAGGGTTGCTAACCTCTGAAAAGAGCTCTGTGTAAAAAAGTAAATAACTTATGGTATTTACTTTTGAGAGGAAACGAACACTCAGAAGTGATTATTTTTATTTTAAACGTTGTTCGTTTGGCCATGTTCGCCGTGTCACTTCTCTCCCAAAACTCGCTTTTCGTTAATGTTTAGTGTGAAATTTTGTATATTTTGGTACCCTTCTGAACGTTGGTTTGTCCGTACTTTACAATATCGTACTTTACAATAGCCTTTGCACCGCACTTTACAATATTTGCCCATGATTTACACGTCTAAAGGGTTGAAATTTCAGCAAGTTACTTCATTGTAGCGGCCCAGCTTAAGTTCTTCTGAGTCAACTTGGGGACATTCCGTGCCACAGCTCGTAGCGTAGCCAAGATGGCTCAGAACTTACGCAACCAGTTGTCCCGTTACGGTGAGAGTTGAAAATCCGATACTTTGGCATGCTCTGGACCCCGGATTTTTGCACTTACCATATTCACAAGAATTTTTTATTCTTTAATTGATCATGAAACACTTATCCTGCCAGGCAAGGAGAGGTAAACCACCAGTAGGAGGCCAGTAGGCTGCAGTATTACCCAATATATTGGTAGAGTTTAGCTATTTTACATCATTTATTCTTAGGAAAACGTGATCTTGATTCTTCCAGCAGTCGTGGCGCCGTCGGAGTGTCGTCTGGTCCGGCAATGCTAGCTTTAGTTTGGGGACTTTATACTGGGACTTTATTTCTGAGACCCTATTTCTTGTACGTTATTTCTGGGACTTTATTCCTGGGATTTTGTTTCTGGGAATTTGTTCCTCGGACCCTATTCCGCGGATTTAATTCCTGGTAATTTATTCCTGGGACTCCCTATTTCGTGGACGTTATTTCAAGAACTTTATTCCAAGGACTTCATTTCTTGGACTTCATTCCTGGGACTTTATTTCTGGGACCTTATTCTTGTGACAAAATTTTTGGGTCTTAATTTTTGGGACTAAATTTCTGGCTGGGACTTTATTTCTGAGACTACGTTTTGGAGGCTACGCTCCAGACGACACTCCCGCGCCCCGGTCAGACAACTCGCGGTGATGTGCATCTTCCAAACTGAGCATTTCCCTCTGTGTAGGTCAGTCGCCTTAGCTGCTTAGAAGACAGAGCTCGGAATGATAGCTGCTTAGTGAAAGAACTCAAAATGCTAGTTGCTTAGGAAACAGAGCTCAGATTGCCAGGTACTTAAGACAAAACTGGAATGCTAGCTCCTTAGAAAACAGAACTCAGAATGCTAGCTGCTTAGAAAACAGAGCTCAGAATGCTAGCTCCTTAGAAAACAGAGCTCAGAGTGCTAGCTATTTAGGAAACGAGCTGGGAATGCTAGTTGCTTAGAAAGCAGGGCTCAGAATGCTAGCTGCTAAGTAAAAGAGCTCGGCATGTTAGCTACTTAGTAAAAGAGCTGGGAATGCTTCTTGCTTAGTAAAGATAGAGCTTGAAACACTCGTCAATTAGTATATCACTCTTTGGTATTTTTGACACACTTGAGTGTGTTAAATGGTTGGTCGGTGAAACCTTGATGCATGTGGATGTATCACCTTTGACCACATATACAAGCGATGGGGAATGTTGCATCACACATTCATGTTTCCTCTGGTGAAAACTTCTCGTTTAAAAAGGGGCAGTCTTTGGATTTAGGAAAAGAATATAGTTCTTTACTGAATCCTTGACATATTTGCCCCCTTTTTTATAAAAATTCTTAGGTATTGTTCGTCACTTTGTGTATTAGAATGACAGTATGAGAAAGTGAAAAATTTGTGTGAATGAGTACTGGCATACGCTGAGTGTGTCATGGCTGACACACTTACGTGTGTCGTACCGGCCCATGACGCACAAAAGTGTGTCACATGGAAGTTGTGTATTGATGACACAATTTTGTTTTGTGAATTGGTGACACTCATTTTTCCACTCGTGTAAGTGCCAGTTTGAAAATAATTGGTTTCAGGAACGATTTTTAAAAACTTTACTGTTATGAAAACGGTGTGTTGGAAAAAGTTCACTTGAGGAAGAAGATTCTGTTCTCAAATTAACGATTTTTAGAATTCACGATACTCGTGATGACATCAAAACAGCGATTCCTCGCATGTTTCTTCTGCGAAACTCTAGCAATAAAAATGGCTTGAAAAATTTGCGCTGTATCCCTAATTTACCTGGACAACGTAAATTTGGCTAGGCTCTTGTAGGAAAAACTATAACGATTATTTCCAAAAAGGAAAATGATCCAATTGAGAAATGTTGATGCAGAAAAGATGCACGAATTTTACGCCCAATGGAGGCTTTTGGCGACTCACTTGGTTGCCAGATGTTGCCACTTGAGATTGTCGTTTATTTTAGAGTGATGAGAGAAGTAAGTGATGAGAACATTCATACGGTTTCACTTAGATGATAATGGGGAATTGATATATCCTAAAAGATTCAATTTCGGCAAATCTTTTGCGGTGGTGCGGTGCGTGGAATTTTTTCTCCCGTGTATGATACGCTTTCGTCTCGTGTATGATACGCGTTCGTCACGTGTATGATACGCGTTCGTCACGTGTATGATACGCGTTCGTCACGTGTATGATACACGTTCGTCACGTGTATGATATACGTTCGTCACGTGTATGATACGCGTTCGTCACGTATGTAGCATATGTACTTAAGAGTTGTTTGCGCTACGTAATAGATATTTAGTTTGTTGTGGGAGCAATCAATTGCCAAAATAGACTGAATCCATCAGATTGGATGCCTCCCTCGCGATGACGTTTAGGTCACCGTTAGGTCTTTCTTCTTGTCTCGAGAGCTTACCTTGAAAGCTCACACTGAACACTCACAACGACTAAATAATTCCGCTGATTATTTATAATAATTCCTAAAATCTTGATGTCTAAAACTATTTAAATGAATAATTACCTTAGCGATGTGACATGAAATGATTAGGGATTAAAGTCACCATACCGACCCTTCAAAAGATATTATAACGTTTGTGAAGCGTTCTAGTCCAGCTGCATCACTTGGTCCTACAAAAGTACCCTACCATGCAACGCATTTATACGTAAATTTCCATGTCTTTCACGGGTGCTTTTTGGTAAATAAATTTAAAAAATATTAAGAGTCGTGGTTGCATGCATAGAACTATGGTTTTTGCTTATGCGTAATGGTAGCATCGAATGTTTTCATGCTACCGGAAACCTCAAAGCTTATGGTAGTTACATTTTATGCGCAATGGTAGCATCGAATGTACCCATGCTACCGGCAACCTCAAAGTTTATGGTAGTTACATTTTGAAAAGTGTGTACTACCATTACATTCCTTCTCTGTTTCATGTCTGGGTGATGCAGGGAGGTTATGATTAGTGTCACCAATTTGTGGTGCAGTATTACTGTTATCGTGCATGTGAGATGATAGATATATATCATTTTTATTACTTTTTAATAGCTACTAAGATCGTTATGTGCTGCCCATTATCTCTATAGCTAAATATGTGCGTGTGTGATATTTGTTGTTATTGTTCTTGTTGTTGTTAAGGGTCTAAAATTGCAGCAGTTGAATTTGTGTCGTTGTTGATGGCTGAAATAACCTCCTTCGCTCCCCGCCCCTAAATCAATGTGCACCCCCTAGCCCTCCCCCCTCCCATATCCCCATCTCCATCGTAGCTCCCCCGTAATAAATAAATTAGATTCGGATGTAAATATTCACAGTTAAAGATATGCATCAGAAAACGCACGAAATGTCAACCAGAAAAGGGATCACGCAAGTTTTATTTGGTTGACGGTTTTCACTTTTGTTTTCTTAACAGTCAAAATATTCAATGTGACTGTTGTGACTGGGTTTTTAGTATCTAGGATACACACTCATTGAGGTAAATACTGGTACGACTGCGCAACTTTAGGGCAAAAATTGGCATTTATTTGAGTAAGTAGGGTAGAAAATCATTGACTTAAATACTGCTTAGGGTGATCAGCTGTGGAGCAACAATTGGAATTTCATTTAAAAAGTAGGAGACACACTCATTGAGGTAAATACTTGTTCGACTGATCAGTTTTAGGACAAAAATTGTCATTTTATTGAGTAAGAAAATCGTTGACGTAAATACTTGCTCGGGCGTTCAGCTATATGGCAACTATTGGAATTTTATTTATTAAGTAGAATAGAAAATCATTAAGGCGAATACTCCAATCCTCCTTCGCGAGGTATGATGTGCTTCATCAACACGCGCATGACACGAACATCATACTTTAGTATGATCAAACATCATGAACTTTAGTGCATTTAAAACGCGTTTGTCACACGCTCTCAGGGGAACTGGCAGTCTCACTAAAAATGCATGTACATCATGGTACTTATCACTTTGACTGCGACGTGAGACACCGGTGGTGCACGGAAAATTTTTTATAATGCTGCTGGTAGACCAGTAGTCACAAACTCAATTTTCATTTATACTTAGTCAAAACAAAGTGAGGGCACGATCTAATTAATGTTTGCCACTTTCAACATTTAGTCAATGTTTTCTATTTTCAACATTTAGTCAATGTTTTCTATTTTCAACATTATTGACAATTATTAATATTAAATCCGAGTTGATAATTAAATTTCAGTTTTACATGCCGCAGTCAAAGTGTCAATATACTGTAAAGTTACGCCCTTATATTTTAATTATTTAAGTCTACTTATACATAATTCTAGTTTCACGCTCACATCGATTTAGTTAAAGAAATTGGCAAACATTCTTAAGCTCATTCAACAGATGCGGCAGAACGTGTACGTAGCTACCAACGTGTGTGTAATATTGGTATGACCGTTTTTCTGTGTGCACTTGAAATTTGATTGTGACGCACACCGATACTATTTTAAATCTATCTCAATACAGTTGCTGAAGAAGCTGGTGCGAAAGCTACTTAACAATACCTAAAAATGATCTTTAAATACTTAAAATATATAGATACAACATGCCTATAATTTCCTATAAGCTCATAACACTTTCTTAACTCGACGGTACCGTATTTATAACACGTCTTTAAAGTATATGTATTCAATCCTTGAATTACATGACCTTTTGTGTTATTCGGAATTAAAATTAGACCCAGTAATCCAGAACTGGAATCTAAGCATCAAATTCATAGAAAACTTGTACTAATTTTCTTCCACACCTTCGCATAAGATCACGTATAACTCAAGGAATATAACTCAAGGACTGCTGAAATAAGCGTCACACACACACACACACACACACGCTTGCACAAGGCACGCTCTGCAGTTCGTATAGAACACGACAACGTTGGAACAAATGTCTTCTGTGTGGCCAATTCTGCTCTGTTATGTGTGTTGTGTGTTGTGTGGTGTGCATTGTGTGTTGTTACACTTGTTGTGCATCTGCTGTGTGATGTGTTTGCTGTACGGGTGCTTTGCGTGTGTTGTATGGTGTGCATTGTGTGTAGTGTTGTTGCTCATGTTATTGTGCGTTTGCGTGTGTTGTGTGGTGTGCATTGTGTGTTGTATGGTACGTGTGTTGAGTGGTGTGCTGTGCTTGTGTCGTGTGCTGTGCGTGTGTCGTGTGGTGTGCTGTGCTTGTGTTGTGTGTGTTGTTCGTTGTGTGGAGAGATGTGTTGTGCGTGTGCTGTATGGAGCGTGTTGTGTAGTAGGTGTGTGTATCTGTGTGGTAACACACACAGATAAGACCCTCTGTTTTTCCAGTGAGTGTGCTGAGTTCATCGAGGTACGTGGGGTGAATGCGTTGAGTTAGATGAGAAATTCACGGTGAATGAGTTGACTCGGTTGAATAAGTTCAATGAATAGCGAGCATTGAACTCGCTCAGTGAGTTAAGCTGAAGAAATTCAACAGGAGTGACGAAAATTTTAAAATTTAACTCCCATTTAAATGACGTTGGTTTTTGTGTACAACTTGGTTATGCTTATAAACGGAACAATGTTCGTTGAGCTTATGTTTATGTAGTGGGGATGTGGGAATGTTGAACTTATTTTCATGCAGGTCGTCGTAAATTAATTTATTTATATGTTATACAGTTAATTCATTTATATGTTGCCAGAACGAGGTATATCTCGTCCGTCTCAGGCTGTACGTTTTGACGTAAAACTTTGATTTGTAGACGATTTCAGTGCTACATAAAACCTAACAAAGTAAATTGTAAAAGTTTTTTAAGAAATCTCTGATTGAAGAATCTTTTATCTAAAAAAATTTTTATCTCTTATTTCCATTTGATTGTATTTTTTTAAGGTTTTCTGTACTTTATCACGCCATATGCGATCGATAATCGAATTGATCGATAACAAATTTTCCACGACCGGGGAAAGTATATTTTTTTTAAATTTAATTTTTTTTACAAAATTTTACTAGCTAATAAGGTAACAGATTCCTCGTCGTACTTATGTCTAAATAATTCCATGCTCGACATGTTGCCATGTTGCGAAGATAGGCACGATCATTCGCTCAGTTGTTCACACACTACGGCAGTCCAACCCACACCCACACACACACAACGCTCCATCTTCAGTGCAAATATGAAGCTTAAAACAAGCTTCGACAGAAAATTATTTGGTCGGCATTTAACTCCACAGGAAATTATTTGGTCGGCATTTAACTCCACAGGAAATTATTTTCTTGATATTTAGTATATACTTGTTTCCACAGGAAATTACGTTGCCGGTATTTAGTGGCTTTTCGTCCTCTAATGGCACCAGAATTTCATAATTTCTACCGCTTTAAGCTCTTACCATAATAAAGCTGCTCATTGTTTAGTAAGCAGCTGTTTCACTTTAGATGATTCGTTTCCAATAAGGAAGTGTTCACTCCAATTTACAAGTTCTGTTGATCTACAGCGCTAATGCTATTTTCGGTTTAGAACTCCCTGTAATTTTACTGCAAAACATTAAGTCCATTTTTTTTAACTTAAATTACTGTGGAGCTCCACCTTAAATAATTAAGTTTGTTTTCACAGAGACTACAACGACAGAAAACCTATTTTTAGCGGAAAATGTATTAGTATCGCTAATCAAAAATTCTATTCTAGGATGCCCTAGAAGTCACAGAACTTATTCGGGCCCTCAGGTAGCAATACCCAAATTTGACCATTGTACTAAACTTAAGAGACAATTTACTTCTGTATCGCTTGTGGTAAATAAATTGTTTAAAAAATTTGCAGTGGAAAACTTCCGTGATGTTGTGGATGAATTGAGTCGGTTGTTGGAACTTCAGCTGACGTTCGATGAACACCAAAACATCCTCCTCAACACTGTGTTGATATTGTTGGACTAAATGACAAACTAAATGTCGAATTTCAAGTAAAATTTAAATCTTCATGGCTTTTCTTGTCCCCTAGCCCTTTGCAGCTTATATATTTATTTTTGATTAATAGGAACATCGCGTCAAAAATGACGGGATTCAATGTTTTCATTAAATGAACTTCCAGATGTGGATGACCTACATATATATCCACCTAATATTATTCAAAAACAGATTTCGGAAAATGAACAAGTTCAAAAATTTCGTAAAAAAACTTGCTCAAGAAACCTTACAATATCTTAAAAATAAATTTTGTACGAAAATTAAAGTTACAGCATTTGCTGTACAACATCGAACTCGTTTATCGCACCTAATAACCGAGATTATTTCGTTAGAAAGTCTCCTTTTACGTTCTTTACAAAAAACATCACAAATCGAAATGTTAGAAATTCTCCAATATCTCATTAGAAAATATTTGAGAGTTGGAAAACGAGGTTGTAAAGTTACTCTCAGTTACTCAGTAAAGTTACTCTCAGTTACTCAGTAAAGTTACTCTCAGTTACTCAGTAAAGTTACTCTCAGTTACTCAGTAAAGTTACTCTCAGTTACTCAGTAAAGTTACTCTCAGTTACTCAGTAAAGTTACTCTCAGTTACTCAGTAAAGTTACTCTCAGTTACTCAGTAAAGTTACCCTCAGTTACTCAATAAAGTTACCCTCAGTTACTCAGTAAAGTTACTCTCAGTGGGATTCACCGGAGCAAAACCCGAAATTGTACCTGCCTTTTCCTAACTGAACTCTTCATAAGACGTTTATGAAATATTTAGGAGAATATCTGGTGAAATAAGTAGTTTTTCCAGATCTACAACCGAGTATTGATGTTTTCAAAGAATTTCATTGATTTTGGAAACAATGATTGAAAAAGTCGAAAAATTATACACTTACGTTCATTGCCAAGAGTTTTGCGTTATAAAAATATTCGAAATTTTCTGGTTTCTCATTATAAATGACTTATGACTAGCAAAACGAGGTCTTGAAGTAATTCCCAGCTCAATTCGCCGCAGATACACCAGAAAATCAGACTTGCAGATTTGGGCAGAATTTCATACGGGATTTATGAGATGTTTTTGAAAATTTTGCGCCAAATAAGTAGTTTATCATGATGTGCAATCGAGTATTGAAGTTGTGAAAAAGTTTCGATTTTTGAAATTGAATGAAATGGTGGAAAATGTCGTAGAATACAGTTACGTTTTGTACAACTTTGCGAAATTAAAATGTTACAAATTCTCTGAAATCACACTAGAAATAATTCGGTAATTGTAAAACGCGATCATTAAGTTATTCCCGAATTCGTTGGCTTAATAAAAAAAAAACAAAATTAAACTTGCAGATTTAGACCGTTACTGCTGGAAACGTATGAGAAACCACGAGTTTTAACTTACAGCTTTTTTAAACGATGTAAGATTTGTTAACAAATAATAGCAGAATAATCTTTTGTAACAAAGGTTTTGAAGTAAATGTTTTATTAATCCATAACCAAAAAATCTTCATCTTTGATAATTGATTTCAATTTACGGGAGATATCATCCCATACCAGAAAATCCGTGGTACATATCATACCATACCAGAAAATCCGTGGTACATATCATACTATACCAGAAAATCCGTGGTACATATCATACTATACCAGAAAATCCGTGGTACATATCATACCATACCAGAAAATCCGTGGTACATATACCATACCAGAAAATCCATGGTACATATCATACCATACCAGAAAATCCGTGGTACATATCATATCATACCATACCAGAAAATCCGTGGTACATATCACACTATACCAGAAAATCCGTGGTACATATCATACCATACCAGAAAATCCGTGGTACATATCATACCATACCAGAAAATCCGTGGTACATACCATACTATACCAGAAAATCCGTGGTACATATCATACCATACCAGAAAATCCGTGGTACATATCATACCATACCAGAAAATCCGTGGTACATATTATACTATACCAGAAAATCCGTGGTACATATCATACCATACCAGAAAATCCGTGGTACATATCATCCCATACCAGAAAATCCGTGGTACATATCATACTATACCAGAAAACCCATGGTACGTATCATACCATACCAGAAAATCCGTGGTACATATCATACTATACCAGAAAATCCGTGGTACATATCATACCATACCAGAAAATCCGTGGTACATATCATACTATACCAGAAAATCCATGGTACATATCATACCATACCAGAAAATCCGTGGTACATATCACACTATACCAGAAAATCCGTGGTACATATCATACTATTCCAGAAAATCTGTGGTACATATCATACTATACCAGAAAATCCGTGGTACATATCATCCTATACCAGAAAATCCGTGGTACATATCATACCATACCAGAAAATCCGTGGTACATATCATACTATACCAGAAAATCCATGGTACATATCATACCATACCAGAAAATCCGTGGTACATATCACACTATACCAGAAAATCCGTGGTACATATCATACTATTCCAGAAAATCTGTGGTACATATCATACTATACCAGAAAATCCGTGGTACATATCATACTATACCAGAAAATCCGTGGTACATATCATCCTATACCAGAAAATCCGTGGTACATATCATACTATACCAGAAAATCCGTGGTACATATCACACTATACCAGAAAATCCGTGGTACATATCATACTATACCAGAAAATCCGTGGTACATATACCATACCAGAAAATCCGTGGTACATATCATACTATACCAGAAAATTTGTGGTACATATACCATACCAGAAAATCCGTGGTACATATCATACTATACCAGAAAACCGACAGTAGATATCCTATACCGGCACTCAGTATTTCAAAACTTTGAGGAACAGACCGATTGCCTGACTCTGTCGTACTGTCGAGTGACAGACACAGACGGTCTGACTTACTAATCGACCGACTCTGATGGACTAACTGGCTGATTGATTGAGACTGACGGACTGAGTGATGGACTCCGCCTGACTAGGCAGGCAGACTTTCCAAAATAATTCAAAAGCACATGGAAATAAAAACAAGATGCTTAAGTGACAGAAGGAATAAAATAATACAGCGATAGGAAGTCCGCTTTTATTTTGCAACCCAAAAGGCAATTTTTACAACAGATGAGCACGTTGCCAAAAAATGAAATGTTACGGTGAGGTGACTAGCAGCTACGGGAGTAGGAAAGTTCACAGCACTCACGCAATAATAATAAATAATAATAAATTTAGGGATGAGTTTCCACCAGGGTCACCAGCAATTTGCAACTATGGACCCCCCTAGCTTACACTAGGTAATCATGAATTGAGCTAGCTGAACCCCCCAAGTGGGGGTTCCAGCAGCCCTCCCTCTCTTTGGCCGAGCGTCTTACCCGTGCTGGAACCCCCTCATAAGATGAGAGTGGTTGCACAGAACGCCCGGCCGCTTACTTGTAATACTCTCTGTTGTTGTGGAGCTGGTCTTTCATGAACACACGTCGGTTATAGGGCTTCCAGGGAGCTCTTTCATAGTATACTGTTTGTGGTGAGCGTAACAGTTGATTACGGCAGATGGTTCAAGGCATAGATGCTTTCCACGGGATTGGTTGGACGATTTATATGAGATCATATGCGTTGATTTTCCGGAGATATTCTAGGAGTTCAGCAATAGGAGCTTCATACCCCAACACGTCCTTGATAGAAGGAGGTGGGCTGCTGTTATCCGCGAATAGGCTGATGTAACGACGTCTTGCGTGATGTAAGGCTGGGCAGTCTAAAATTACATGGTGCACGGTAAAGCGGGAACGTAGGCAGAGAGGACAGCCGGGTGGAGGCTCTTGTACTGCGCTGTTCATCAGGTATCCATGGGTAAGGTGTGTATGGCCACATCTGAGACGGTTAAGAATGACTTCATTTTTTCGGGATAGTTCGTTCTTTTTGTGGGGATACGGGTCAGGTTGGATGTTCAGTAAAAAATTTCCCTCTTGTTGCCAGTTTTCTTTCCACCGGGTATTGATTTTGCAAGCGATAATTGGGTACCAGTCTCGATAAAAGAGCATTACACTTTCCGCAGGGCAAAGTGCGGCACTTTTTGCAAGCTTGTCGACTGCCTCGTTGCCGTCTATACCCACATGACTCGGAATCCAGCACAATTTAACAGTTTTGCGGTATTTGAATATGTCATCAATTTGGTGTTTGAGGATTCGTACAAGAGGATGGGACGTGCGTGCGTTTCGCAGTGATGTCAGAGCGCTTAGAGAGTCTGAATAGATAACGAACTTATCCCCACTGTGGTCGCGAATGATTTTCAATGCCAGTTCAAGTGCGTGTAGTTCCGCAGTGAATATTGATGCAGCGCTGGGGAGAGATATTGTCCTTCTTGTTCCGCTACACTCCGCCGCAGCACCGACTCGATCGTCGTATTTAGAGCCGTCCGTAAATATCGGTATGTATCCTCGGTATTCCTCCCGTCGCAGCCTCTGGTATTCCTGGGCGTATAAGCTGGGTGGGTGAATTCTTTCTTGTAGAAGGTTAGGTCCTGGTTCACGTCTGCTGGGATAGTATTCCATGTGGGTACATCGACGTTTTGCAATCGGTACGAGAACGAGGGCTTTATCCGCAGTTGGTCAAGCTGAAGGTTTTCAATTAGTTCGTAGGTGCGAACAGCGAAAGACGGCGTGAGCTGCTTGTTTACAAACAGTCTCCTGTTGGTAGGTGGTATAGCCAAATTGCGGGCTGGGTTGGACAAGTGGCTTCTTATTTTCAAGTAGTATTTCAGCGAAAGTTGCTCTCTTCGTAGCTGGAGGGGCATTTCGCCGGAGATGACTTGTAGACTGGGAATAGGTGTTGATTTGAATGCTCCCGTTGCAAATCGTAGGCAGTCGTTTACAATGGGGTCCAGAAGTTTGAGTGTTGATGTTGCAGCGGAGCTGTACACGATGCAGCCATAGTCCAGTTTAGATCGGACGAATACTCTGTACAAGTGGAGTAGAGTGTTCTGGTCTCCACCCCAGTCGTGAGAAGAGATTGATTTGATTATGTTGAAGTTCTTCTTGCAGCTTGATTTGATGTTGTTGATATGGGTTTTCCAGGTCAATTTTCGGTCCCACGTGAGCCCAAGAAACTTAACTTCGTCCACAAATTCGATGGTTTTGTTGCTGATTTTCAGGGTAGGTGGTACTTGAAGGCCTGGAAGGGAGGTAAAATGGACAGCCTTAGATTTATCCATCGAGAAGGAAAATCCATTGTTTTGCGTCCACAGTGCCACTCTGTTGATGCATTCTTGAAGTTTGGCTTCAATGATGCTGATGTCACTGTGTCGGTAGCCAAGTTGGAAATCGTCTACATATAGTGATGCATGGAAACGAGGGTCTTTAGGGATCTGTGAAGCTATTTCGTTGATTTTGATAATGAAGAGGGTAACGGAAAGAACTGAACCCTGTGGGACCCCTTCTTCCTGAGGGCATGGATTGGATAGGTGGTTATTTACTCGTACCCTGAAAGTACGGTCCCGTAAAAACTCTTGGATATATAGAGGCAGTCTTCCCCGGAGATGTAGATGATGGAGGTCTTGCATAATGCCGTAGTTCCAGGTGGTATCATATGCCTTTTTGAGGTCGAAGAAGACACTAACGAAGTGTTCATTGTGGACAAAGGAGTTTCTGATAATGGTTTCGAGACGGATTAGGTGGTCAACGGTGGACCTGTCCCGGCGACCCCCGCACTGGATATTGCTGAGGTGGCCGTGCATATCGCAATAGTCGATGAGTCGATTGTTGATGAGGCGTTCCAGAACCTTCCCGATGCAGCTCGTGAGCGCAATTGGCCTGTAGTTGTGAGGCGAATGTGGGGTCTTTCCAGGTTTTTGAAAAGGGATTATTACTGCTTCTCTCCAGGTAGGCGGGTAATACGAATGAAGCCATAATTTGTTGTAGAGAGACAGTAAGTTTTGTTTACCAATTTCTGGAAGGTGCTTAAGCATTTGGTATGAAATTCCATCTGCACCAGGTGATGTATTTTTCGTAGTCTCCAAGGCAGAATCCAGTTCGGCGAGGGAGAATGCGGTGTTGTATGTTTCGTTGTTGTCCGATGAGAAGTCCAATTGGTTAGTTTCTGCACGTTGTTTTCTTCGTAAAAATTCCTGAGGGTAATTCGTCGCACTGCTAACTGAGCTAAATGTTTCTGCTAATTTGTTTGCTATTTCTGGAACGGTAGAGTAGCTTATATTATTTTCTTGTAATATTGACAACTGTCTTTGAGGTCTGCCTTTAATTTTTCTGATGTTTTCATAAATACGGGTCATTGGCGTGTTCTTCGTAAATGTGCTGGTGAATGCTGTCCATGCCTTCCGCTTCTCCTCTCGCAGAAGGTTTCTGTGGATGGCCCTGGCTCTTTTCCAGCGTAGGGCATTTTGTGCAGATTTTGTTTGCCTGAATTTTTGATAGAGGCGTTCGCGGTTGGTGCGTGTTTGTGTCAGCTGCGCGCTCCAGTAGGGCTTCGGAAAGAATTTTGTGAGTTATATGGTTGGAATACAATCGTTTGCAACTGCTGTTAAAGTGTCGATAAAGGTGCTGAGAGCTTCAGAGCATGTATGCTCGTCAGAGATTTTAAGTTTTTCCCAGTTTTGGTGCGCCTCGTAAGACGTCCAGTCAGCCTTTTTGTTGTTCCACATTGAGCGTTTCTTATCGTTACGTTGTGCATTAATTAGTCGTACTATGATGGGAATATGGTCACTGTCTTCCGGAGATCTACAAGTCTCCCATACCAAGTCCACACTCAGACGAGGAGATGCCAGGGTTAGGTCAATGGCGGACTCAGAGTTGTAAGAAACTCGTGTGTGTGCTCCTGTGTTGAGGAGAGTTAGGTTTTGTTGGTCTATAAATTCTTCAATAATAATAATAATAATAATGAGGGGTGTTGATACAATCAACATTAAAGCACGGACACGGGTCCTTTACTGCTCCCCTTTATGCATGTCGTCTGCGATCGAAAGGTCGATTTAGAAACTCATCATTAAAGGTAAGTCAATTGCAATGCAAAGTTACTGAAACATTTAAATTAGGTCGTAGACATCTATCACACGAAGATAGTTCATTAATTCCTTGACGTCTAAATGGCGTCCCAATACCGTCTCGACGGTAGGTTGTAGCGTTTGGCAAGCCTTTATACAATTTCTACTAATTGTTAGACTTTCACATTCTATGATTAGGTGTTTGACAGTTAGTGTTGAGTTGTTGCAAAACTCGCATACTGGTGCAATATCAGGTATCTCGTTGTTCATCAGGTAGCCATGCGTTAAGAATGTGTGTCCTATTCTGAGTCTGTTAACTATTATTTCCTCTTTACGTGATATTTTCCTAGTTCCAATTTCGTGCCTGGTGATGGCTGTATTTCCCTCAACCTGTCTCTGCAATTTTCCCACCTAGTCTTCCACTGGTCAATCATCTTTTGTTGTATTAATGGTTTCCAGTCTGAGTGGCAAATAAGAATGAATTCTTCGGGTCTTCGGGTAGCGTTCTTAGCTGCGGTATCTGCAGCGTCGTTACCGCCTATTCCGACATGGGAGGGGATCCAGCATATGTTGATGAGTTTGCCACTTTTTTGCACGTCGTGTATTTCGTGTTGTATTCGGCGTAGTACTGGGTGATGTGTCTCGCAATTTAGGCCGTTAACGACACTCAAAGAGTCACAGTAAATTACATATTTTTTATCTCTTTTATCTCTAATGATGTTAAGGGCCAAGTGAATGGCGTGTATTTCAGCTGAATATATTGAGGCTTCCTTCGGAAGTGTTGCAGTGCGAACAATAGTGCCACATACTGCCGCCGCTCCTGTGCCACCCTCCCCTCGTGAGCCGTCCGTGTATATGGTCACGTATCCATCATATTGTTCTTTTGTTATTCTTTTATGCTCTCGCCGGATTATGTATTCGGGAGTTTCGTTCTTTGGGAGTTCGGTTAGTTCTGTATTTATAGTTGGTTTTTTTAAAGCCCATGTAGGGGTATCAATGTTTAATAGTCGGTAGGAAAAGTCTGGTTTAATTCGGTTTTTCCTCAAACTTAATTTTTCTATTAGTATTTGCATTCTGATGGCCAAAGTTGGGGTTATTCTCCTATTTTGAAAGAGTAGTCTATTGCTCGCCGTTACAGTGCAACTAAAAGCGGGGTTTCCGTGCTGACTTCGGACCTTGTAGTAGTAGCAGAGTGAGAGATAATTTCGTCTAATATCGGGAGGCATTTCATTGCAAATAATATATAGGCTATTTGTTGGGCTGGATCTAAATGCTCCCGTAGCGATTCGTAGTGCCTCGCGCGTAATTGACTCGAGGGGTTTCAAAGTTGTTTGACTGGCAGAGTTATAGATTATTGATCCATAGTCGAGAATTGATCTTGTCATACTTCTGTAGATTCTGAGAACTGTGGTTTGGTCGGCTCCCCAGCTTTGAGCTGTTATTGATTTCAGTACGTTAAGGCTGTCATTTCCTTTTTTCTTTAGAGCAGCGATGTGTTGTTGCCAGTTCAATTTATCGTCGAAGATTAGGCCTAGGAATTTATGTGATTTTGTGTATTGAATGTTTTCGTTATTGATTTTGAGTGTTGGGCTGAGGAATAGTCCGGGTATAATATTAAAATGAATTGCTTTACTTTTGCTCAGTGAAAATTTGAATCCATGATTTTGAGACCACTTAAATATATTATCAATACAGGATTGCATTTTGTTTTGAATGACCTGGAGGTCTTGGTGGTGGTATCCGACTTGCAAGTCGTCAACATATAGAGAGTAATGGAAATTGTTGTCCGGTGGAATCTGTTTAGCTATGTCGTTTATTTTGAGGGCAAATAATGTAACTGAGAGGACACTGCCTTGAGGGACTCCGTTTCGCTGTTCGTAGGTGTTTGAGTTATAGTTATCCACTCGGACACTCAGTGTTCTATGTTCTAAGAATTTGGTGATGAAAATTGGTAGTCTACCCCTGAGTCCAATGTCAAATAAGTCACGTATAATCCCATATCTCCATGTTCTGTCATAAGCTTTTTCGAGGTCAAAAAACACTGAAATGAAGTGTTCTCTGTTTGCAAAGGCTAATCTTACGGTTGAGTCTAGTCTGACCAAGTGATCTACAGTGCTACGCCCTCTCCTGCATCCACACTGCGCTTTATTTATTATGTTATGCATATCAAAATATTCTATCAGTCGGTTATTGATCATTCGTTCCATAAGTTTGCACAGACAGCTCGTTAGTGCGATCGGTCTGTAGTTGTTCGGCTTACTGTGGTCTTTTCCAGGTTTTGGGATTGGTATTATTATTGAGTGCTGCCATTGTGGTGGGAAGTAGCCCGTTGTCCAGAATTTGTTAAAAGTGTTCAAGATGTATTGTTTAGCTGGTAGTTTTAGGTGTTTGATCATGTCGTATGTTATTTTGTCGTTTCCTGGTGATGTGTTTTTAGTTTTTCTTAGGGCGGATTCAAATTCATGCATATGGAAAGTTTGGTTATAGATTTCTACGTTTGGCGAACTGAAATGGATCGGTATAGTTTCATTTGCGGTTTTTATTTGTTGAAATTCAGGGGAATAGCTTTGATCGCTTGACACTTCGCTGAAATTCTCAGCCAGTTTATTCACAATATCAGGGATTGTGCTGTAATGTATATTGTTTTCGATTAATATATGGACTTTTCTTTGTACTCGACCTTTTATTTTCCTTATTGTTTCGTACACTCTGGCCATTGGTGTATATTTATTAAGTTGGTTTACGAAATTCTTCCACGTTTCCTGTTTGCTTGCTCGAATTTTGTATTTATGATTTGCCCTTGCTCGTTTCCAGTTAATTAAGTTAGTAAGATTTTTATTGCGGTGGTATTTCTTGTAAAGTTTTTCTCTTTCTTCTTTTGATTCTTGGAGTTCTTTTGTCCACCATGGTTTGGGGTAGTATTTTCCTGGTATATAAGTTGGGATGGCTTTTTCAGCTGCTGAGTAGAACCGCTGGTATAAGTCGGTGAGTAGTTGTTCGTTATTAGTTGTTGTGTTCAACATCGGCTTGTTCCATGCATTGTTATTGGAATATAGATCCCAGTTAGCTTTTGAGTAGTTCCAGATAGTTGATGGGGGTTGGTTGGGGCGATTTTCGTTAAGGTAGGTGATCAAAATTGGGCAATGATCGCTATCACCCGGCGAGTCGAAAGCAACTCAGTCTAATAGCACGGCCAATGTAGGTGAGCAAATTGTCAGATCAATAGCTGATTCTGAATTGTATCCTATTCTAGTGGGTGAACCGGTATTTAATAGGCAAAGGTTATTGTTTGTAATAACAGTTTCTATCAGCTTCCCACTATTGTCTGTATTCTTGCAGCCCCATATGGTGCTGTGTCCGTTGAAGTCGCCGGCTAGGATGAAAGGATTCGGTAGTTGGTGGATTAGGTTATTTAGTTTTTCGTTTGTGACTGTTTGTCTACCGGGTATGTAGATGCTGCAGATGGTTATCAGCTGTCCTATGTTTACTTGAATGGCCACGCTTTGTAGTTCAGTCTGTAAATTCAGTTCACAAAAAGGTATTGAGCTATGGACATATATTCCAACACCTCCATGTGGGGTTCTGTTGTAATGACCGTGTCGTAGCACATCACTGTAGCCGTTTATTCTAAACTGGCAGTTATCCCATAGCTTTGTTTCTTGAAGTGCTATTATACTGGGTTGGTGGTTGTTTATTGTTTCCATTAGTTCATCTTTCTTTCCCCTGATGCCTTGGCAGTTCCACTGCAGGATTCCTACGTTAGCCATGGGGTGTGTTTGATTTGATTTTGTTATTCAATCGTTCAATTAGTTACTTTCTTTTGGGTGATCTATCTCTAATCCTAGAGTCTCGAGAGTAGTATGATTGTTCCTCATCTGAGTAAATTTGTCGTTTATCGTGTCTGTTGCGGCTGTAGGTGGGGGATCGTGATTTTGATCGTGATCTTGGTCGCTTCTTGTTTTGGGTTTTGGGAGGTTTGTGCTGCTTTGGGGGTTTGAATTCGTTGAATATTCGTCTGGCTTCTTGTCTCATAATAGGGTTGCATTCGCTCGTGCCATCTTCCTCATTTTCAGATCCTTCGGCTGTAGTTTCAATATTAATTGTGGATTTGAGCAATTGTGTTGGGTTGGGTTTAATGCGGAGTATTTCTTTTTCGCATGTTTCGTGGTCGCGTTGTGAAGTTTGCGGTGGTTTGGTTTCTGGTGTATCGGTTGTGTTATCAGTTGTACCTGGTTCGTTACAAAGTGGGGGAGCCATATTTTGTTCGGTGATCGTTTGGTTTTTGGAAGCCGCCATAAAGGGTTGGGGGGTTGGTACTTTGGGTATTTGATCCGTTCGATTTCTGGTTATTTGTGCGTAGCTTTGATCGAGTTGTGGGGATCGTTTGTGGTATATTATAAGGGCTTGTTCTCTTGATACGTTTTGTTTAGTACGGATAGAAATTAGTTCTTGTTGCTTGCGTTGTTCCGGGCAAGTCCGGTCTCCAGTTTTGTGATTGTTTCCGCAGTGGTAGCATGTCAAGTTGTTTTCAGTGCAATTTGTTGCTTCATGGCCTTTTGTTGCGCATTTTCCACACACGAACTCTTCACTGGTACATCTTTTAGCAGTATGGTTGTATTCCAAGCACTTTTTACACATCATAGGGCGGTCGAAGTATTCATATATCCTACTCTTGCAGTCTTGGCCAAGGATGTCGATATACTCAGGGGGGGTTGAGCCTCTGAAAGTTAGAAGTATTGCTTTTGCATTTGTGTTACGGCTTTTTATCCAATTTGCTGGTTCAACATTTTTGATTATATGGTTTTCCATTAAACCTTGTTTGAATTTCTCGAAGTTGGTGAAGTCGTAGTTATAGATGTAGGCGAGTCCTTTTGAAAGATTTACATAGTTATTTTTTGTTACTTGCACAGGGATGTTGTTTATGTCTTTGATTTTCTGTATTTCATCTTTTTGTCGTGTGTGATCTAATTCTACAATAAATGTGTTTTTGCCGCCCGATCGAATAGATTTGGGTTTTCCTTGGATTTGGTTTGCAATACATTTTTCTAGGAGCCATGGAGTAATTTTCCGCTTTTCGTTTTCCTGCATTGTTATATTGAAATGAGTTGTGGGGGTGTTCGTATCTGATATTGGTATCTCGGAGTGTCCTGTGACTATCTGTACAGCACGACGCCTATTAACTCGTTGTTCTTGTTGGACTTTGCATATTTCTGTTTCCATGATATGTTTCGGGCATTCTCTGTGGCCAGTTTCATGTTGACGCTTGCAATGCATGCAGGAGAGGGCGCTGCCACAGTGTTCGCTGTCATGGCCTGTTTCTCCGCAGCGTTTACAGTTTGCTTCGTTATGGCAGTGTTTGGCTGTGTGGCCGTAGTTTTGGCATTTGTGGCAGATCATTGGTCTATTAATAAATGGGTATACTATCGTATCTGATTTTTCGCCTGGGATATATATAGAGTCTGGTGTTGTGTAGCTATTAAAGGTTAGAAGGAGTGGGGTGGTTTGGGAGAATCGAGTTTTAATGAAGCTGGCACGGACAGCGTCACTGATATTGTACTGGCTCTTCAGGCCTTCCACAAAGTCTTCCATATTATCTACATCGTATTCTTGAATATATATTAGTCCTTTGGATTGATTGTAGTATGGGTGTTCGCTAATCTGGCAATTAATGCCGTCGACGTTAGTAAGTCTGGTGATGCGCTCAGATTGGGGTTTGTTTCGAGTTTCTATGATAAAGCTATCTTTACTTGAATAAGTTATTCTTTTCGCCTTCAAACCAGTTATTTTGACTATTTCTTCTTGGAGGCAAAATGGATTTATTTGGTTTCTCTCTTCGATTTTGAATTTGACCGAGAAGAATTTTGTATAATGGTCGTTCTTCGTCATTTCTTGGTTCAACGATATGGGTGTATATTTGTTAGCTTTGCTTTGTTTTCTCACATTTTCCTTCTCGCAGCCCATGATTTTACTGTTTTTTCCTATGTTCTGCGCTTTCGTCATTTCTAGGATTTTTTCGAGTGTATTTTCGATTTTCCTTATTCGATCGTCTACATTTTGTGCTTCTTTTTCAACTTCATGTTTATCGGGGTTGATGCATTTGGTTGCATCACCTGCCGCAAGTCTATTCAGCACTTCATTTAATTTAGCCTCCAATTGGTCCACCTTACAGGTAGCACCGTTTGGTTCTGGTGGAGTTTTTTCGGTTGTTTGGTCAGATGTGTCATTGTTTTCGCTTATCTTCCTGGTGATAGTGTTAGTTTTGGGGTTTGTTGCACCTACGTTGGTAGCAGTGCTTAGGTTGTTTTTGTAAGAGTTTATTCGTTGTTTTAATTTGTTTTTATTTTTGGCGTACATACTCCCGGCTTCAGAGGGGGTTTCCCCGCCTCGAAGTCGGGGTTTGAGGTATTCGCTGATTGTTGCCAGAAGTGCTTAAAGTTTTACTTTGGGATCCAAAGTAGTAATCCAAAATGGACTATTGGTCTGCGTAACTTAAGTCTATTCTTATAGGTTATTTAAGGGCCCTGGAGTATAGGGCAAATTAAAGAGAAAATAACTACGCAAATGAGACCCAAGCTCCGAAGAGCTAGGGCCGCCGCCCGACTTTGTTCTACCCAACAACGGGGATTTGGAAAAAAAAACCTAAAATCTTAATCCCTCGAAAGAAAACTCAAAAGATAGAGGAAAGAGCAGTTGGGTATTTCAACGGTACCACCACGAGAAGGTGCCGGGTCAGCTGGATACCTGCTCGTGAGTAGGTATTCCTGTATCAATCCTTGTCTACGACTTCTTTCCCTTCACCAAGCTCAATAATTCAATAATTTGGTACCAGTAAACGTGGTAAAGGGAACACGTAAAATTTCCCTTCAATTATCCGGCCACGGGCATCTGTCGTTTCACAACCCCAAGTTGTACTATAGCTGTTGAAGTCCCCCATCAAAATGATTGGCGGAGGTAGTTGATTTATTGGTTCGTTCATTATTTCCTGGGTTATGGGGTGGCTTCTTGAGGTGTACAGCGACGCAAATGTTATCCGTCGAGTGATGTGGGCAGTGGCTGCGATGACCTGGATGGCAGAAGTTATGGTGACTTCTTGGAATGGAATTGACTCATGAATAAGCAGTCCAACTCCTCCATGAGGCGTGACGTTAAAGTGGCCATGTTTGGTTAGTAGATTGTAATGGGGTATGGAAAAATTTGAGTTGTGCCAAAGTTTAGTTTCTTGGAGAGCAACAATATATGGGTTATGCAAGTTAATTAGCTCTAAAAGTTCGCTCTTTTTGGCTCGAACACCCTGGCAGTTCCACTGTAGGATGCAGATTCCGTTATTCATTTTGGTTTCCTTTGACTTCTTTTTGGTACTGGTTATAAATTCTTCTGGTTTCGCTTCTAACGGTCGGGTTGTTTTCACTTGTAATTTCGCTGTCGCTCATTGCCGAGTCGTAATCTGGTGTAATTTGTACTGGGGTAGAAAATATTTCTCCTGTGCTTGGATCAGCGTAGACTGCTTCCGCTACCTGCTTTTTTCCTGATGGTTTTTCGTTGCTTTCAGAGTTTTTTCTTTTCCTTTGCGTACCGTCTGAGAGCTGAGAGGGCCCTAGTGGAAGAGCTGGAGGAGCTGTCCCCACTTGTTTAATCGGTGTTGGAGGTTGTCGGCTGGGTGTTTGTGCAGCGGTAGATGTTACGGCAGAAGCGTAGTTCCTGTGATATTGGTGTTGTTCACTCTCCAGCTTTTGTCTTGCTTGCACTCTGCTCAGTTTGTATTTGTGCTGGATTGCAAGGATTTCCTGTTGGTACTTGAATTCAATGCATTTATAGGAGCCTGCGAAGTGGTCTTTGCCGCAGTTATGGCATTCTATCTTGATGCTCGTGCATTCGCCGGAATCGTGGTTTACGTTGTTGCATCTCGCGCATATCGTTTCAGGCCTGGTGCATCGTTTCTGGGTGTGGTTATACTCCAGACATTTCTTGCAGAACATGGGGCGCGGCACGGATGGAAATACCTTGGTTAGTGATTGTTCTCCAGGTATGGTTATGTAGTTTGGGAGGTTTTGCCTGAATGTAAGTAAGATTGCTTGGGAGACAGGGTTTTTCGGTTTGATCCAGGTAGCTCTCACTGCATCACTCAGTCCGTAGTCTTCCATGAGTCCGTCCCGGAAGCACTCGAAATTGGAGAGGTCGTACTCATATAGATATATGAGGCCTTTCACTGAGTTGAAGTAAGGGTGTTCAGCTATGGAGACAGGGATGTTGTTTAAGGTTTTTACATTACGGATTAGGGTACTTTGTTCTTTGGTGGCAATTTCAATGATAAATGAGTCTTTATCCTGTGATGTAATTCTCTTTGGCTTTTCACCCAACTCAAGTTGAAGGCTTCGCTCGAGCACCCAGGGGGAAATTTTGCGCTTTTCATTAGAGTCCAAAGTACATTTGAAGTGAGTGGCGTAGGGAGCGGCGTGTTTTTAATTTGACTCAGTTGGGCTGTTCAGCATCTGTCTAGCACGGCGCTTCCCGACCTTGTGGTTGTTCTGGATTGTAAGTACTTGTTCCTCTTCGATTTGCTTTGGGCAGGTTTTGTCTTTAACTTGGTGAGGGCCGTGACAGTGGATGCATTCGGCTTCAGAGGCAAGGCACTGACTGCTGCCGTGCCCCACTGCCCCGCACCTTCCACAGGTTGTGGCTCGGCTGCAACGCTTTTTGGTATGTCCGTACATCTGGCAGTTGGCGCAGTGCATTGGTTTGTCGATATATGGGTATACTCGGGTGTCTGATCGTTCGCCGGGAATGTATATGAAATCGGGGGGAGACTCTGATTTGAATTCTAGAATTATCGCGCTTGTTTGTTCGTATCTTGTCTTGATGAAGGTGGCGTCTATTACTTCGCTGATGTTATAGTTTTCTTTGAGCCCAGTTTCGAATTCGCTGAAGTTCTCCATGTTGTATTCGTTGATATAAATGAGTCCCTTGGATTTATTGAGTTTTGGGTGGGCGAAGACTTCACATGGCGCTCCGTTTATATTAGTGATGGTCAACAGTGCCTGGCCTTGCCTGTTGTCTCTGGCCTCGAGTGTGAAGCTCTCCCTTCCACTGGTGGTGATGGATTTGGGCGGAGATCCGGTGGCTGAGCGAATTACGTTTTTCACCATGTAGGGGTCTATCTTACGTTTTGTTTCGGGTGTAAACTTCATGGTAAAGAAGCGTGTGAAGCTCCGCTGTGGTGGCTGTTCGGTAACATTGAGAGGGACAAATTTGTTCTTCTTCTATGTCTCGCACTCTGGGTGACCTTCCCTTGTTCCTCCGGAGGTGACAAATGGGCTGATAGAGCTTGGGTTACTTCCTCGACGGTGTTTTCCAGGTTTTTAATTCTTTCCTCGATGCAGGTTGGGGGTATGTCAGAGTTACTGTCTTCGGTATTCAGTTTCGAGATGTCACGATCCGGTAACACCCTGCTCATCGATCTAACCAACTGGTTAAGGTTCCTCTCTATGTTGGTGATGCGGTCGGTGGTATTTTTTTGGTGCTCTCCATTATGAGCTGTATGGTTCGTTGCCATCAGTGAAGATCCACACGTAGTTGTACAGACACTTGCTGGCTCGCCTGTCATTGCGGCGATTGGTGTCCTGATAGATTTTATTTCATTTGGCTGGGTCGTCACTTTTGTTGGCTCCTTCGCTCGCTGCTTCTGGTCCTTCGCGGTGCGTCCCCGGTTAGGCCGCGGGCCTCCACCGCCCCTCCTCATATCGCCTGGTCCTCGGGGCACAAGGCCACCGGGACCAGGGGTGTATGTTTCCTTTTTACTCGCGATATGCGAGTTTTATTCAATGCTCAAAACACAGGTTCAAGATAAACATACAAAACTAAAGATAAAAGACCCAGATGTTAGTGGGCGCCCCCCACGTTGGTTCTACCCACGGACAACATTCGTATAATTAAGCTTATGATCACTATGTTGCCAATTTATATAAACCATATGTAATGAGTTGCAACTCCTAGTGGGTATATTAACGGTACCACCACGGGGTTGTGTGGGTGGGCTGGAATACTTGTTATAGACAAGTAATCCTTATCAAATATCCTTGTCTATAGACTGCTCCCTTTACGATACAAATGATGATAACACAGTTCGGCACCAGTAAAATTGGTAAAGGGAACAGTGAAAATTCCCACCAGAAAATCCGTGGTACATATCATACTATACCAGAAAATTTGTGGTACATATACCATACCAGAAAATCCGTGGTACATATCATACTATACCAGAAAATCCGTGGTACATATCATACTATACCAGAAAATCCGTGGTACATATACCATACCAGAAAATCCGTGGTACATATCATACTATACCAGAAAATTTGTGGTACATATACCATACCAGAAAATCCGTGGTACATATCATACTATACCAGAAAACCGACAGTAGATATCCTATACCGGCACTCAGTATTTCAAAACTTTGAGGAACAGACCGATTGCCTGACTCTGTCGTACTGTCGAGTGACAGACACAGACGGTCTGACTTACTAATCGACCGACTCTGATGGACTAACTGGCTGATTGATTGAAGAAGAAGAAGAAGAATTTTATGGATAACTTTCCACCAGGGTCACCAGCAAAATGCAACTGCGGACCCCCCCAACAAGCATTGGGGAAGTAGGAGAGATGGTCTTTCATAACGGAGCACACGGTCGGCTTAAAACAAACCAGCAAAGTTACAACACCGCGGGCGTGATGGATGCTTGAAAAATTGATTATCGGCAGTAGTGGTAGCAGCGCAGGCTTACTAGTGCTTTAGTAACCCGGACTATATCGCCCCTAGGGTCACATGGATTACGTTCGTTTTAATCACCACTGTGTCAGCAGGGTTCTAGAAGTGACGATAGGTTGACAGGTTCTACACATTATTCACAATGTTATCGCGATAGTCACTCAACCTCACATGTAGTTATATGAGGTCGAACGCATTTATTGCGCGAAGGAAGGCCACGAGCTGGCCGATCGGTGCGTTGTCGCCCAGAACGTCTCCCACGGAGGGCAGCAGTGAGTTATCCGCAAATGCAGCGATGTGTTGGCGTCTTGCAGCTTGCAGGGCTGGGCAGTCCATGATGATGTGGTGCACTGTTAGGCGAGCACGCAGGCACAGGGGGCAGCCCGGAGGGGGCTCCTGCACTTCGTTATTCATGAGGTAGCCGTGTGTGAGATGGGTGTGTCCTGCTCTGAGGCGATTTAACACGACTTCCGTTTTTCTCGTTTGCTTTCTCTCTTTCCACGGACCTGGTTCAGGCTTAATTCCACGTAGGAAGCTCGTCGTGCAGAGCCAGTCCGTCTTCCATTTACCATATATCTTGCTCTCCAGCACGGGAAACCAATCTTTATAGAACACTGCCACTTGGCTGGCAGGGCGTGCGGCTGCGTCCTTTGCGAGCCCGTCGACAGCTTCATTGCCACTTATGCCCACGTGGCTCGGTATCCAACAAAAGCGTATGGTTTTATTATTTGATAAATCGTTTAACTGGTGTTGGAGCATTCGTGCTACTGGATGGGGAGTGAGTTTGTTTTGTAGAATAATCAATGCGCTCAAAGAGTCTGAGAATATAACGAAGCGGAGGTTAGAGTGTTCGCCTATTATTTGAAATGCCAGGTCTATTGCGTGGAGTTCTGCAGTAAATATCGATGATATATGCGGGAGCGAAATTTGTTTATGGGTGCCGCTACACAACGCAGCGGCACCCACTCCATCGCAGTTCTTGGAGCCATCAGTGTAAACTGGCGTAAAACCACCGAATACCTCGCGCTTCAAACGTCTATACTCTTGAACATACAGGGTCGGGTGAGTCTCGCTCTTTTTCATCGCGGCCAGGTCTGTATTTATGTCTGCTGTGCAGGTCTTCCAAGTTGGTGTGGTCAAGTTCAGGAGCCGATAGGAAAATGAGGGTTTCACCAAGCGGCACTCCATACACAGGGAGTTGATAAGGTTGTAAGTGCGTATTGCAAAGGTGGGCGTCATATTTTTATTGGCGAAGAGTCTTCTGTCGGTAGGTGGTATAGCGAAATTAAATGCAGGGCTGGAAATATGGCTCTTTGTCTTATAATAATATCTCAAGGAGAGATGTTGCCTTCGTAGGCCGAGGGGCATTTCGTTCGCCAAGACCTGCAGGCTGGCAACGGGAGTCGACCGAAACGCTCCAGTTGCTAATCGTAGGCAATCGTTAGCTATGGAGTCTAAAATTTTCAGTGTAGATGCAGGGGCAGATCCATAAACGACGCTGCCATAATCGAGTTTGGATCTGATGAAGAGCCTGTACATATGGAGTAGGATGTGTTGGTCAGCTCCCCAGTCGTGGGACGATATGGATTTCATCATATTTATGCCTCTTTTGCAGTTGGATTTGATATTATTTACATGTGTTTTCCATGAGAGTTTGCGATCCCAGGTAAGGCCTAAAAATTTGATTTCGTTAGTGAAGGTTAAGTGTTCGGTGTGGATTTTTAGAGTTGGGGATAAGTGAATGCCAGGAAGGAAGGTGAAATGCATGGCTTTAGATTTTTCTCTTGAGAAGGTAAATCCATTTAGTTGGGCCCACGTGACGACACGGTCGATGCAGTGCTGCAGCTTGAGTTGGATGACGTTGAGGTCCCGATGCCTATATCCCACCTGAAGGTCATCCACAAAAAGAGATACATGGTATCTGGAGTCGTTGGGGATGTGGTTGAGGATGTTGTTCATTTTTATTATAAATAGGGTGACCGAGAGAACAGAACCTTGAGGGACTCCTTCTTCTTGAGGGAAAGGGTCTGACAGGTGATTGTTAAGTAACACTCTAAAAGTACGATTGCGAAGAAATTGTTGAATGTATAGCGGGAGCCTACCTCGTAGGCCCATGTTATGGAGATCCCTGATGATTCCATGTCTCCAGGTGGTGTCGTAGGCTTTTTGTAAATCGAAGAAAACGCTTACAAAGTGTTCTTCGTGAGCAAAAGCTCTTCTAATTGTTGTTTCTAGGCGGATGAGATGGTCGGTTGTTGACCGATTTCGACGACCGCCACACTGGATGTTGTTGAGCAGGCCGTGCATGTCGCAGTAATCGTAGAGCCTATTGTTGATTAGGCGTTCAAGGGTTTTGCAAACGCAGCTGGTCAATGCAATTGGTCTATAGTTCTGGGGTGAGTGCGGAGTTTTACCAGGTTTTGGGAAAGGTATAATGATTGCCTCCCGCCAGATCTGAGGAAAGTGTCCATGCAGCCAGAACTTGTTGTATACGGATAATAAATCAAGTTTGCTTTTTTCAGGAAGGTGCTTCAGCATTTTGTAGAGTATTTTATCTTTACCGGGTGAGGTATCTTTGGTGGCACACAGGGCAGTTTTGAGTTCGGCTAAAGAGAAAGGTTGGTTGTAGTCCTCGTCGTTCATTGATGAGAAGTCGAGTCTGGCAAGTTCTGCCTTTTGTTTTTCATGCCTGAAGTCGGCGCTGTAGTTTGCGGCACTGCTAGTATTGCTAAAGGTTTCTGCAAGCTTATTTGCTATGTCAGGGATCGTTGAATAAATCGAATTATTTTCGCGGAGGATTGCTATATTTCGCTGCGAGCGTCCTTTTATTTTTCGTATGTTTTCATAGACCGTAGAGAGGGGTGTGTGCTGTGAAAATTTGCTGGCGAAGGTAATCCACGCCTTTCGCTTTTCATCTCTTAGAAGATTTCGGTGTATTGCTCTGGCTCTTTTCCAGCGCAAAGCGTTCTGTGGCGTTTTCAGTTGACGATATTTTTGGTAACATTGCTCTCGGATAAGGCGTGTTTGGGTGAGTTTTGCACTCCAGTATGGTTTTGGGAAGCGGGCAGTGGAGAGTACTATGGTGGGGATACAATCGGAAGCAATAGCCATAATTTTGTTTGAGAATAGGTCGAGAGCTTCCTCGCACGTTGCCTGCTCGGGAATTAGCATTTCATCCCATTGAGGGTGGTTCTCATAAGACGACCAGTCTGCCTTCTTCATATTCCATATCGTTCGGTTCGGTTCATACAGTTGTTGGCCCATTATCCTCGTGATGATGGGGCAATGGTCACTGTCCTCTGGAGAGTCGCACGTAGCCCACACCAAATCAGCACTCAAACGGGGGGAGGCAAACGTTAAGTCTATAGCGGACTCAGAACCGTAGGATATTCGAGTTGGAGATCCGGTATTCAGAAGTGAAAGGTTGTGCTCGTTCATGAATTCTTCTACTATTTGGCCTCGAGCATCGCTCCTTCTGCATCCCCACGCAACGCTGTAGGCATTGAAGTCTCCCATCAGGAGTATTGGCGAGGGCAGCTGGGTGAGCAAATCGCGCAGAGCGGTGATTGTCAGGTTATGGCTTCTCGATGAGTAAAGAGCGACCACTGTGACAGGTCTGGATAGCTGCACGGTGGCAGCGATCACTTGGAGGTCTGACGTTAATACAACTTGCTGGAAAGGAATGGACTCGTGGACTAGTAATCCTACTCCTCCATGAGGGGTGAAATTGAAGTGGCCATGTTTTGCAATCAAAGTGTAATGCGGAATGGAGAACGTAGAATTGTGCCAGAGTTTAGTCTCCTGTAGCGCCATGACGGTAGGGTTGTAGCGCTGTATGAGATCCAGCAGTTCATCCTTTTTTGCCCGTATGCCTTGACAGTTCCACTGTAAAATGTGCGTCATGTGTGTTTAAGGATGTGAAGATTGGTTCTATTGTTGATACTGTTCGTAGATCTTCCTAGCTTCACTTCTGACAGTCGGGTTGTTTTCACTGGTGATCTCGCTGTCGCTCATGGCTGAGTCGTAGTCTGAGACCACTTGTACGTGTGCAGTAAGCCCCCCGCCACCAGCTGGGTCCTCGCACACTGCCTCGGAGAGTTGTCTCTTTTCGGTGGGTCGTTCTAGTTCATCTGAGTTTTTACGTTTTCTCCGCACGTTGTTATCCGGTGCTGTAGGTACGATGGCATGATCATCCACGTTCTCCAAGAGGTCCGCTATGGGCGCAGGATCAGGTGAAGGCTGCGGGGTCTCGCGGCGTACAGCGTCAGCGAACGTATATTGGAGCCTAGGGAATGAAGAATCTACTTTTTGCTTGGCCTGGGCTCTGCTGAGTTTGTCTTTATGTTGAGTAGTGATGATTTCTTGTTGGTATTTGAATTCAGGGCACTTGTATGAACCGCTGTAATGGTCCTGATTGCAATGGTGGCATTCGATTTGGACGCTTGTGCAGTCCTCGGAACTGTGGTTGGTAGTGTTGCATCTGGCGCAAGTTGCAACTTCGCTTGTACACCGTTTCTTAGTATGACCATATGTGAGGCACATTTTGCAGAGCATTGGGCGTGGGATGTAGGGGTAGACTTTGGTTTTTGCTTGCTCCCCAGGTATGGTCAGGAAGTCGGGGAGATCTTGTCGGAATGTGAGCAGAAGCGGTTGTGCAAATGGATTTCTTGGTTTGATCCAGGAAGCCTTAACTGCATCTTTTAGTCCGTGGTCCGCAATGATTCCTGCGCGGAAGGTATCGAAGGATGCTAAGTCAAACTCATACAGAAACACTAGCCCTTTAGCTGCGTTGAAATGAGGGTGTTCTGAGATGGTGACTGGGATGCCATTGAGGGATGTTACGTTGCAGATATTGTTGATTGGGCTTTTATCAGTTATTTCTATTACAAATGTGTTTGGGCCTTGGGTGGTTATCTTTGTCGGCTTTTGTCCAAGCTCGCGTTCTAAGCATTTTTCCAATGTCCAAGGCGAAAGTTTCCGCTTCTTATTTGGATCCATGGTGCACTGGTAGTGTGAGACAAAAGTCCTGGCGGGTTGAACGGCGTTGTCCTGAGGGTTTTGGAACAGCTGCCTAGCCCGGCGTTTGCCTACTTTTTGGTTGTTTTGTATGGCTAAGATTTGTTCTTCTTCAATTTGTTTAGGGCAAGTTTTGCTTCTAACAAAGTGCGGCCCCTGGCAGTGAAGGCATACGGCCTGCGTCTCGATGCACTGATCCAAGGTGTGTCCGGTTGTTCCGCACCTGGCGCATGTGGTTGGTTTACTGCAGCGTTTTTTGGTATGTCCATACTGCTGGCAATTTGAACAGTGCATTGGTTTATCTAGGTATGGATAAACACGGGTGTCAGATCGTTCGCCTGGTATGTAAATGTATTCCGGGGGCTTCTCAGAGTTGAACTCCAAAATGAGCGCGCTGGTTTGTTCGCGTTTTGTTTTGATAAAGGTGGCATCTATGACATCTTTAATGTCATAATTCTCTTTGAGCCCTGAGGCAAATTCTTCAAAATTATCAACATTATATTCATTAATGTAGATGATCCCTTTTGATGTATTTAGTTTTGGATGGGGGAAAACTTCACACGGCGTGCCATTTATGCTAGTGATGGATAGCAGGCGCTGTCCTTGTACGCCATCTTTCGCCTCGACTGTGAAGCTTTCCCTTCCGCTCGTTGTGATAGATTTAGGGGGGAAATTGGTAGTATTTGTGATTACTGCTTTTACAGTATACGGATCGATTGCGCGCTTTGTCTCGGGTGTAAATTTCATGGTGTAAAATCGGGTAAACGAAGTTGGGTGCGGAAGATTCATCATATCAAGTGGAACATATTTCTGTTTCGGAGGTCTTGCAGGACGTCCGAGATTCTTTGGCTTCTCCGGGGAAGACGCAGCTGACGCCACCTCGACCAACCTGCCGATGGCTTGTTCCAACTTTTCGATCCTTTCTTCCACTGTGGCTGTAGAGGGCTCCTTGCTAAATGTTAGTGTTCCGGTAGCACCTCCATCGTGGCTCACACTGCTCAAACATTGCGTCAGCGCGATAAGCCTTTCCTGACCCTCTCCTCCAATCTTCCCACTCGCTCTGCAACTGCTCCCCGTGATGCGCTGCCACTCGCCACACTCCCCACCGCTGTCCCAGAAGGCACCGATGAAGTCGCGGGGCTGCCGCTCACTTGGCGCTGATTTGCTCTGCTGATTGGCGTCCTGATGGTTTTGACACCAGCTTGCTGCGAGGAAGTTTCATCGTTGTTGGTCTTTGTCAGTTTTATGTTGTTCACAGGACGGCCTCGGCTAGTTGCCGACCGCGAACCCCTATTTCCCCTCCCCATGGTCCCCGGTCTTAGAGGCTGGAGGCCTCTAGGACCGGGACGTGTATTTATAATGTTGCTCACAAGAATAAGATTTACGCACACAAACAGAACACAACTCGAATACCAATAGGCAACGAAACACGTAGGTTATAAACCTACAGCCTTAATTTTAGATTCAGAACGCACAAACTGATATGAATAAATATATTGACCTAGAGCACCGTAGTGCCCTAGGCGCCCCCCGCGTTGGTTCTACCCGCGATAGTGAGTTTTGATAACACTTACAATAACCAATTCACTATCCAAATACAAGTAACGACCAACAAGAGTTGTCAAGCGGGTATATTAACAGCATCACCACGGGAAGGTGCGGGTGGGCTGGATACCCGCACCTAGGCACGAGTAACCTGTATCAAATCCTTGTCTCGACTTATTTGTTCCCAATACACGAAAAAAGAAAGATACACTCGAAAAACCTATGATAATCTTTTCACTAATTTCGATGCCAGTAAAACGTGGTAAAGGGAACAGTGAAAATTCAAAAAAATCCGTGGTACATATCATACTATACCAGAAAATTTGTGGTACATATACCATACCAGAAAATCCGTGGTACATATCATACTATACCAGAAAACCGACAGTAGATATCCTATACCGGCACTCAGTATTTCAAAACTTTGAGGAACAGACCGATTGCCTGACTCTGTCGTACTGTCGAGTGACAGACACAGACGGTCTGACTTACTAATCGACCGACTCTGATGGACTAACTGGCTGATTGATTGAGACTGACGGACTGAGTGATGGACTCCGCCTGCCTGACTTGGCAGGCAGACTTTCCAAAATAATTCAAAAGCACATGGAAATAAAAACAAGATGCTTAAGTGACAGAAGGAATAAAATAATACAGCGATAGGAAGTCCGCTTTTATTTTGCAACCCAAAAGGCAATTTTTACAACAGATGAGCACGTTGGCAAAAAATGAAATGTTACGGTGAGGTGACTAGCAGCTACGGGAGTAGGAAAGTTCACAGCACTCACGCAAATGACGACATCAGAATGCATAAGAAACTCAACTGTGAAAAAAAATCAATTGATGCTGTTATAAAAGGAAACTGCTGTTCTAGAAAAAAATTTGATGGTGTATTTAAAAAGCTACTGCAGAAAAAACATTTCACGCTGTTATAAAAACTGTACTGGGGAAAAAATTGATGCTGTTATAAAAGGAAACTGCGTTGTAGGAAAAATACATTGATGTTGTAATGAAAAGAATAAGTACAGCAGATAAACAACAGATGCTGTATTAATGATAAACAATACGGCACTTGGAAAAAATTGATGCTGTAGAAAATAACAGGAAAGAAATATGGGAAAACACAGACAAAACATGAATAAAAGTAAAAATACGCACTTGTGAGGAACCTATACAAAATACCACAGCTTCCAGCAGTTGCTCACCATCAACACACGCGGACATAGAATAAAAAAATCATATTATCATTCTAAAAAAATGCATTGGTTACTTGGGTGGCCGCATCAACATTTCAGTCCGTTTCCTAGAGCCAACGCCGCCATTTCCGGAGTTGTTGTTGCGATGGGAATTTTGGGACGAGGTTTGGTGGTCATGTGATGAACCAGGGAAGTATTTTGGTAGACTTTTGCCTTTGCCTGGTCGTGGTTTGGCCGAGTTTTGGTTCTGTTGTGACCCGCGTTGTGCTTTGGACGCACCAACAGCGCTGTTACTTCTTGAAGCAGTAGCTGTAGATGAAGTAGAGGCAGCAGCTGTAGGCGGCAAAGAAGTTGCTGCACCCACAATTTCCTTAAGGTTGATGCGAGTGATGAGTTTAGGCCGCTGTCCCGACACCAGCGACAGCAGGCCCCAGTTTGGACTCGACTGCACAAAATCAATACAAGCCACACAATGAAAGAGAATTAAACTCTAGATCTCTATTTTACACACATATGTGAGTTCTCTAACCTTACAATTCCTGGCAATTTCGTAATTTTACTCAAACTCATAACTTTTCGTGATTTTACCCTTACTCGTAACTTTTCGTGATTTTACCCTTACTCGTAACTTTTCGTGATTTTACCCTTACTCGTAACTTTTCGTGATTTTACCCTTACTCGTAACTTTTCGTGATTTTATCCTTACTCGTAACTTTTCGTGATTTTACCCTTACTCGTAACTTTTCGTGATTTTACCCTTACTCGTAACTTTTCGTGATTTTACCCTTACTCGTAACTTTTCGTGATTTTACCCTTACTCGTAACTTTTCGTGATTTTACCCTTACTCGTAACTTTTCGTGATTTTACCCTTACTCGTAACTTTTCGTGATTTTATCCTTACTCGTAACTTTTCGTGATTTTACCCTTACTGGTAACTTTTCGTGATTTTACCCTTACTCGTAACTTTTCGTGATTTTATCCTTACTCGTAACTTTTCGTTATTTTATCCTTACTCGTAACTTTTCGTGATTTTACCCTTACTCGTAACTTTTCGTGATTTTATCCTTACTCTTAACTTTTCGTGATTTTACCCTTACTCGTAACTTTTCGTGATTTTACCCTTACTCGTAACTTTTCGTGATTTTACCCTTACTCGTAACTTTTCGTGATTTTATCCTTACTCGTAACTTTTCGTGATTTTATCCTTACTCGTAACTTTTCGTGATTTTACCCTTACTCGTAACTTTTCGTGATTTTATCCTTACTCTTAACTTTTCGTGATTTTACCCTTACTCGTAACTTTTCGTGATTTTACCCTTACTCGTAACTTTTCGTGATTTTACCCTTACTCGTAACTTTTCGTGATTTTACCCTTACTCGTAACTTTTCGTGATTTTACCCTTACTCGTAACTTTTCGTGATTTTATCCTTACTCGTAACTTTTCGTGATTTTATCCTTACTCGTAACTTTTCGTGATTTTATCCTTACTCGTAACTTTTCGTGATTTTATCCTTACTCGTAACTTTTCGTGATTTTATCCTTACTCGTAACTTTTCGTGATTTTATCCTTACTCGTAACTTTTCGTGATTTTACCCTTACTCGTAACTTTTCGTGATTTTATCCTTACTCTTAACTTTTCGTGATTTTACCCTTACTCGTAACTTTTCGTGATTTTACCCTTACTCGTAACTTTTCGTGATTTTACCCTTACTCGTAACTTTTCGTGATTTTATCCTTACTCGTAACTTTTCGTGATTTTATCCTTACTCGTAACTTTTCGTGATTTTACCCTTACTCGTAACTTTTCGTGATTTTATCCTTACTCGTAACTTTTCGTGATTTTATCCTTACTCGTAACTTTTCATGATTTTATCCTTACTCGTAACTTTTCGTGATTTTATCCTTACTCATAATTTTTCTGCAATTTTACTCTTTCTCAAAAAAGCTTTACTAATTTTTTTAATTGCAGAGGTTTTATGACCACAACAAAGGAATTTATTTGTAGAAGAAGTAACTCATCATTCTACATAATTGAACACAAGCATGTGTGACAGCCAACACTACACAGCTACTTTTATTTCACACACACAGCTTCATCACCTCTCACTCCCTCAACACACACACACACATCCCCACAGACACACACACACACACACACACACCCATACAGCCCCACCACCTTTCCTCTCCCAACACATAACCCCACCACCTTCCCACACAGCCCCGCCACCTCCCCACCCAACATAATCCTTCTAGTTCCTCTTTCCCAACACACAACACAGTCCCCTTACACCTCCCTCCCTACACATGCAAACACAACCCTCGCCTTCTCCCCCTCCTCCACACACAACACCCCCTCCCACCTGGGGCGGGTCTCCCCTGAGGGTGTAGCGGGCCTGGGTGACCGCGATGCTGAAGCGCTCAACCTCCTCCAGAGTCACGTTCCGGCTCACGTTCAGCGACCCGTCCAGGGGGTTCTGAAGGGGTTAGGTTGGGTTAGGTTTTATTGGTTACGTAACCATCCAGGGGGTTCTGCCTGGTTAGGTTAGGTTAACTGCTTTACCAGACCAAGGTCCAGAGCGCTAACTACCTCGCTAGACCAAGTTCTAGAGCACTAACCTGCACGCACACGGCAGAAGACTCACAAACCCTTATGTACACAGGGCGGAAGACGAATGTACACGGTGGAAGACTCACATATACACTGCGGAAGGCTCACATGTACACTGTGGAAGACTCACATGTACACTGTGGAAGACTCACATGTACACTGTGGAAGACTCGCATGTACACTGTGGAAGACTCACATGTACACTGTGGAAGACTCACATGTACACTGCGGAAGGCTCACATGTACACTGTGGAAGACTCACATGTACACTGTGGAAGACTCACATGTACACTGTGGAAGACTCACATGTACACTGTGGAAGACTCGCATGTACACTGTGGAAGACTCACATGTACACTGTGGAAGACTCACATGTACACTGTGGAAGACTCACATGTACACTGTGGAAGACTCACATGTACACTGTGGAAGACTCACATGTACACTGTGGAAGACTCACATGTATACGGCAACAGACTCACTGACCTGTATGTACATGGCAGAAGACTCGGGCTTGTTGAAGACCTTGCCGGAGTTGATGGTGAGGCCGTGCTTCCTGAAGTTGAACTCATCATAGAAGCAGAAGAAGCCGTGCAGGAGGTCCTCCAGAGACAAGGACCGCGTGCTCTCAGGTTGCTGGTGCAGGGACGCGATCTGAGACAGCGACCGTAGGTACTTGCAGCTCATACCCTTCTCGTCCAGCCGCTCGTCTTCTGGGCCTGCACACGGCAAGCTGTGAGCGGTGGCTTATGCGGCATTTGTGGGCAGTGGTTGGTGTTGGGTTTTTGTGGCATTTATTTGGAGTGGTTGACTTCTGGTGGGCAGTGGTTGGTGTTGGGTTATTGTGGCATTTATTTGGAGTGGTTGACTTGTGGTGGGCAGTGGTTGGTGTTGGGTTATTGTGGCATTTATTTGGAGTGGTTGACTTCTGGTGGGCAGTGGTTGGTGTTGGGTTATTGGGGCATTTATTTGGAGTGGTTGACTTGTGGTGGGCAGTGGTTGGTGTTGGGTTATTGGGGCATTTATTTGGAGTGGTTGACTTGTGGTGGGCAGTGGTTGGTGTTGGGTTATTGTGGCATTTATTTGGAGTGGTTGACTTGTGGTGGGCAGTGGTTGGTGTTGGGTTATTGTGGCATTTATTTGGAGTGGTTGACTTCTGGTGGGCAGTGGTTGGTGTTGGGTTATTGGGGCATTTATTTGGAGTGGTTGACTTGTGGTGGGCAGTGGTTGGTGTTGGGTTATTGGGGCATTTATTTGGAGTGGTTGACTTGTGGTGGGCAGTGGTTGGTGTTGGGTTATTGTGGCATTTATTTGTAGTGGTTGACTTGTGGTGGGCAGTGGTTGGTGTTGGGTTGTTGTGGCATTTATTTGGAGTGGTTGACTTGTGGTGGGCAGTGGTTGGTGTTGGGTTATTGTGGCATTTATTTGAAGTGGTTGACTTGTGGTGGGCAGTGGTTGGTGTTGGGTTATTGTGGCATTATTTGGAGTTTTTGATTTGTGGGCAGTGGTTGTTGTGTTATTGTAGCATTTTAGGGGAGTGATGAGTGCCAATGAGGAGGTCAATAAGACATTTATGCAGTCTTCAAAGCCTGGCAATATTTCGCGGTGTTCTTCAACTGCGCTGCTGGCATGGCACACAATTCGCCACACGTGGTCAGCTGCCAAAATAGAAAATGAACTCCAACAAAAAGTCCGAAAGACTTTTTTAACTCCACATTGGATCTTAAAACGCATTGGATCATGCGAGAGACTAAAAATCGAGAGCCAAGAAACATTTAATGACTCACAAAAAAAAAACCGCGACAGAAGAAACATTTACCAACTCACAAAACTAAAAATCAAGACACAAGAAACATTTACTGACTCACAAAACCAAAAACTGCGACACAAGAAACATTTACCAATTCACAAAACCAAAAACCGCGACACAAGAAACATTTACCAACTCACAAAACCAAAAACTGCGACACAAGAAACATTTACTGACTCACAAAACCAAAAACCGCGACACAAGAAACATTAACCCACTCACAAAACCAAAAACCGCGACAGAAGAAACATTTACCAACTCACAAAACTAAAAATCAAGACACAAGAAACATTTACCCACTCACAAAACCAAAAACCGCGACACAAGAAACTTTTACCAACTCACAAAACTAAAAATCAAGACACAAGAAACATTTACCGACTCACAAAACCAAAAACCGCGACAGAAGAAACATTAACCGACTCGCAAGACCAAAAAATCAAGAAGCCTTGACTCACGTGCATGTTTCCTGAGGAGGTCGAAGGTGGGGAGTATGTTGATGGAGACGAGGTAGTAGAGCGCGAGGGTGGTGAGGGAGAAGTTGGTGATCCACCTGCCGGGGTGGTACGTGGTGAGCTCGGCCTCCTTCGCCCACAGCCGCAGCGCGAACAGGAGCGGTCCCACGCGCCTGTCCAGGGCGTTGTACTGGTACAGCAGCTCGCTCATGTACAGCCCCGACCTGGTGTACAGTGCACAGCACAGCTTAAGTAGAGAACACAGCCCCGACCTGTGTACAGTGCACAGCACAGCTTAAGTAGAGTACACAGCCCCGACCTGTGTACAGTGCACAGCACAGCTTAATGCCTTGTACTGGTACAGCAGCTCGCTCATGTACAGACAGACCTGGTGTACAGTGTCAGTGTACAGCACTGTTTGACTACAGTGAACTGGTATCCCTAACCTCCACACAACCTGTGCTCTTAACCCGTACACATCACCTCAATTACCCCACTTCTAAGTCAACACAACACCCCCCAGCAGTTGTTTATTAAGCCCCTTCTCACCCAACACCACCCGTACCTCTAGCCCCCTGGGACACGCCACCCCCTACATCACCTCAACTCACTCACCCCCACATTACCCCAGTTCCCACACCCCTTCTCACCCCACAACCTCCCACCCACCAGTTGTCAACAGACAGGTCGCAGTCGAGGCCGGTGAGCTGCTGCTCGTACTTCACGATCGGCACGCGCGCTCTCAGGATCTTCACCAGCTGGAGACACAATGGCAACGTCAGGTTGGGCAGCACTGAATTTGTCAGTAAGCAATGACACTGGATGCTGAATTATTTCAGCCAACAATGGCGCTGAATGCTGGATTATTATTTTCAAAACCAATGTACACGACGATATTTATCAGGCTTGATTGATTGGAATAAAGAATCCTTTTTCATGACACAAGCACTGCATTTGGACTATCTCAGTACACCAAAACCCTGTTTTGCAGTCTTGCGCCGTACACCTCGCCATTTCAAGAGAAACGCAGCCACCAAAGACTAGGTTTGTCTAAGCACCTGCAGTATTTTGAATTTCAGACATTCCGGTAAAATTTGAGGAAAAAAAACGTTTCTACACTTATGAGATGAAATTGTGCCTGAATTTTGAAATGCATTCAGCACAAAACAACAGATGACAAAGAGGTGAGATATTTTTTTTCGTTAATAGTCATTAGTGCTAAAGCCAGAAAGCAACTCCATCGTTTCTGTGGCACGATTATAAGGCATTACATGAGAAACCAAGGTTCGATACCAGTCCCCAACTTGAATATTTTTGCTAGAGTAAAAACAGCTCTTCAGGTGATCATAGAAAACGGATGGGAGATTTTGCAGATTAAACTCCCCTACTCATTGAGCTTCCAGTCGCTCACACCCTTCTCTTGCAATAAGTTGAAAAACAATTCCAAAACGCATTGGCAATAATGAACAAAACAAGTGGCACAGTAGTAGAGGGCTGCTTAGAACTACGCAATGAGCCTCTAAGCCTCACTGAAGGGAGTTACGAACCAAATGCTTAATACACAACAAGAAATTTCTGAGAAAATAATGTAGTAAAACAGCATAAAGATCTCACAAAAAAACTCTCAAACAAATATATAGGAAAGAATCCTCAAAAGAAAGGCGACTTAGACCCACCTTGGAGCAGCCGGGTGCCCCAGACCCAAGGAGGTCGGCCACCAGCTCCAAGAAGCGGGTGCTGCACACGCGCTGCTGTCCCTTGGCGTCGCTCTCCACGCCCTGCAGTTCCAGGCCCTTCGACCACTGGGGGGGTGGGTGGTTTAGTGAGGGTGGAAAGAATAAATTACTGATAACTAAACTCAGGATATCTCAACCCTGGTTATGTGTTGATGATAACAAACACTCATAAGTATTGTGGAATATTTCCACCCGTAACATTTGACTCTAGACTTTAACTTAATTTAGAAAGCTTACCTCGCCAGCTAGTAATTTTTGGTAGTAGCTTATTCATTTAAATCATCTCAATTTGGAATAGTCAACGAGAATTAACCAGTGAATTTATTTAGAATTTTCAACATAACTTGTTCAACGGAGTGCGGATCCGTACGTGTACCTCGACGGCGATTTCCCGCATCATTTGGAGGCCGGCTTCTGGCTGGCTTGGAACTGTTGTGACTGCGCGGTGCCATGTCGTGTGCACTCTCCTTCTTCTTGTCTTACTTCATCTCAAGCATGTTTATTATCTGCATGATTAATTGTTTTGAATAACTATCTTAATACCTTAATATCTTAATATCTTACTATCTTGCTCCTTGGTCGGAAATTGCTAGCCGTATGGCTGTTGTTGCATGCCCTAAACTTATTGACTCTTCAACGACTCTTACCTGGTAGTAATCTTACTATCTAACCTTGAAGAATCTATTTCCCCTTGCTGTTACCTTCCTACTTACAACGACCGAGGTAGCTATCTTTGAAAAATCTTAAAGTCCTGACGGTGTACACACTGGCATCGCACTGGTCAATTTCGCCTTAGGCATCAATTGATTAGGTTAGTGCGAGTGGTGCGTCAATATGCGAACGGTTGAGAATTTATCTCTATATTGGTAATAGTGAAACATCTTTCACTCGCTAATCCAGTTCTCCGTCATCAGTATCTCTTTCTTTTTGCAGTAAACTCGCCGCTGAGATGGGAAACCTTGTCCCTGGCGTAGATAATCTTATGCTCGTGGATTTTTCTTGTGCTTCAACCTTAGATGAATGCTTTTCGGAGAATATTTCACGACGGTTGGTACAAACTAGAATCAGAAGTGAATAATTCGTAATGTAGGTGGCAGACAATGACAAATACTGAAATACCCATCACTAAGTTTATTCGGTAATTGTATAATTTGACTAATTCTTTTCTGCGTTATTAAATTCCCGTAGAGTCGTGATCATGACGCTAACTGCCGACGAAGTTGGTAACTTCATTGAGGACTCGTTTCCTGACCTCATTTAGTGAGGGAGCGTCGTTACGTCGCGTTCTTATAATTGGGATCTCGCCACCTCTGTTAATGGAATCGTTTTTTTGTTGAGAACCCGACGAACATCCTGAGCGTCAGTCATCTTGATCTTCTCCAGATCTTCAGCAGTTATATCTACTTTCTCGAGCTGCTTTGGTTTGGTGGTCAACAATCTTGATTCTGTAGTTAGTGTTAGAGTTGGCTGTTGCCCAAGTTGAATCTGATTCCGTTGATAAAACTAAATTACTGTTATTCTTAACAGTTAAAAGTGAACTTGCGTTCATCATTGGAATGCGCTTCGTTTCTATAAAAATTAAAATAACATTCGCGTTACAACTCTTTCTTTATTCCTACGTTACTTACGATTAGCGCTGTTAGAAATTTAGTGGCGCTTGTGTGGTGAAACCAGCCTTAGGCGATGATTACATTTACGTATAAATTCCCACAACAAGTATTTTACTAATCAATTGATTCAGCTCTATTTTCATCTGCAATTGCTAGTTTTTATTGTTTAGATTTACTTTGTATTTATAATCTTCCCCTGGTTGTATTACCATTGGTTCTCGTCTTGGGCAGCGGCGAAATCTCCTGTGTCGGTGAATTTGTCAAGGTCCTTGATTTCAGGTTCTTCAGATGGCGTCAGCGGTTCAAAAAAGGGGGGTATTCCGCCGCAAAATAACATTGTTGCTTAAGGCAGCATCTGAGCAAAAGGCCAAAGGAGATAAGAAGGCTGTGGCCTTGTCGGGCGTTCAAATAAGAACCCATCTTGAGCGGGTACATGAATTAGATTTGGCCGTAATTGAAGACATGATCTCCCGAAAGGCTTCTGATGCTGATATAACGGAAGAGGAGAAGGCGCAAATCTCGTACGACACGGAAGTCCTGACTGGCTTGTTGACCATTGAGGAGAATGAAGTAAGTGGTCAAGTTACGGTTTCGGATAAGCAAACAAAGACTAGTGTGAAGCTTCCTACTATAAAGTTGGACACCTTTTCAGGTGATGATATAGATCGCTTGTCATTTTCAAATTTTTTGGTTCAGTTCTTGGATGTGATTGGCAATAGAGCAGATCTGTCTGGTACGGGAAAGTTGATGTACCTTAGGTCTTACTTGCAGGGTTATGCACTAAAGTTGATAGACCATTTGGTGGTTTGTGATAGCAACTACGAAGTGGCTTTGGATGTCCTTAAAAAAGAATTCCAAAATAAAAACGCTATAGTGAGGATCTTGACTTTACAGTTGATTGAATTGCAGTGTTCTACCGACTCGGATTACTCGGCCTCGAAGATGTTTTTGGCTAAGGTTAGGTCTTATTTGTCTGACCTGAAAGTGCACGGATGCGATTATCTCGGTAGCTGTGAGAGCAAACAGCTGATAAGTATTGTAGTTTTTGAGAAGCTGCCTCAGACCTTGAGACTTGAGATAATCAGAAAAGTAGGAACTAATTATCCTTCGATCGACCAAGTTATTGACAACTATGTAGAAATTATAGACGCTTTGAATGTACGAATGGTGCGGTATGAACAGAGAACTTTAGTTGAAGTGGAACCTCGCATTAGTAGGTCTGTGTTTTCTAACGCTGCCGCGGTCGGTTTGAAGAGAGTGTGCAAGCTGTGTTTGAGTGCTAACCATTCAATGCTTAAATGTAGCGTGTATCCTTCATTGGCTAGTAGAATAGACCGGTGCAACGAATTGAAACTTTGTTCCCACTGTTCAAGCGCTAAACATAGCACAAATGAGTGTCAGCGTAAGTTGGATTTCGAATGCCACAAGTGTAAAGCCAGAACTCACATCTCTGCTCTCTGTCCAGGGGGAAGACAGGCTACTTCCTCTAACCTCTGTTTAAATAACACCCTTGGCTCTTCTACTACCTATTTACTTCCTTCCTTGACGCTAGAGGTCTCGAAAGGGAAAAGGACAACCCCCGTACGATTCCTTCTGGACTCAGGGTCTCAAAGATCCTATGTTTCTGGTGCTGTGCTTAAAAGAGTCTGTCTGGAAGACACCTCACAGAGCGAGTACATGGTTTCTTCATTCCTTAATAAAGGCTTGCGCAATTTTGCCGAAATTAGTTTGGCGGTGAGCCTGTCTCTTCAGCATCAAACTATTCAGGCGCCAATATTGATAGATGATCAGTTTTCCTTGAATATGGAGGTGCATTCCTTATCGAGGGCAATAAATAATATTAAGCAGAAATATGAGCTAGCAGACTCCCAGTTTTATGCTAGTGACGTTGATGATACGTTAGTGTTTGAAGGAGTTCTGGGAGTAGACTTACTTCAATACTTTGACGATTTCCGCTGTGTCCCTTGCCTCAAGGGATTTGCATTCTCGTACTGTGGTAAGTTGATGCCCATCGGTAATTTAGATCATTTTCTGACGCAGAAGCAAGTCAGGGAAAAGTATAAGGAAGTTAACTTTAGGAAGGCACAGAGAGAGTCATACATAAATTTTGTTCTAGACCCCCAAGCGGTACATCCCGATCCTCTTCAGGCAATAGTTTCAGACAGGTGTGTTGAAGGAAACCTGGATAGGTTGTGTAATCTTGACAGTATGGGCATTAATGCTGAAGAGCCTGCTCAGTCTGACTTGGCTAAGATCAGAGAGTTTGACGAGAATATTGTGTTCAAGGATGACAGGTATCACGTCAGATTAGTGTGGAATGAGAATCTGAGGGAAGTGAAGGACAACTATGCTATATCTCAGGCAGTTTTGTTTCGCTTAATAGATAGGCTGAGAATGAATGGGTTGCTTGAAGATTACGACAGCATATTTGAGGAACAAATAGCTGAAGGGATCTTAGAGCAAGCCCCTCGCTTTTCTGGAGGCTCTCAAAGAATTTACATTCCCCACAGGGAAGTTATTAAGACGGACCCTTCTTGCACCACCAAACTTAGATTAGTGCTTAACTGCAGCTTGAAAGCTCATGGAGCACCGTCTTTGAACGAAGCTGCCTTTGGGGGCGTGGACATGTTAAATCAGCTATTTTCAGTTCTCATAAACATGCGAAGGGATGACTTGCTGATGATGGCAGATATCAGACGCGCTTTTCTGAACATAAAATTGTTGGATGAAAGCGACAGGGATAAATTTTGCATCCTTTGGGTAAAAAATGGAGAGGTCGTAACCTATAGATACACTTCATTAGTATTTGGGTTCACTTCGTCACCCTTCGTGCTCGGTTATGTGATAAACAAACATCTGAATAGATTCGAGGAGGATTCTTGCAATCAATTTTTACGCCATAACATGTACGTTGATAATTTGTTCGTCACTGGTTGCTCTGTGGATGAGTTAAAAGATATTTATCGTACAGCTAGAACGCGAATGCTATCGGGTGGTTTCGAGCTCAGATCCTGGTTGTCCAACTCGGAAGCTTTGCAGGAGGGGTTTGTGGAAGATGGAGTGGTAAACGTGCATGATGGTAGCTACGAAAAGGTTCTAGGATACGAATACGACCGAAAGACTGATCAGCTTAATGTGCATGTGGGAAAGGAAAGTGTTGAAATTACGAGAACCAGCAAGCGTACGATTTTATCGAGGTTAGCAAGAGTTTTTGATCCTCTAGGAGTTATGAACCCGGTCATGGTAAGAGGGAAAAATATTCTTAGGGAACTGTGGAGAAGGAAGGTCCAATGGGACGACGAGATTGACGAAGATTTGATGAGTTGTTGGAAGAAACTGTCAGCAGATCTTGACAGACTGGGAGAACTAAAATTCGCTAGAAAAGCCCTAACTACTGATGAACCTGTTAAAGTTACTATTTTCACCGATGCGTCGAAGTCGAATTATGGCTTCGTGGCATACGCTTTTTCTTCTTCTATGTCTGTACCTATGCTGATCTATAGCAAAACTAAGTTAGCCCCAATGAAGGCTAAGAGCCTCCCCACCTTAGAACTTTTAGCAGTGTTTCTAGCCACGAAAAGCATTTGTACTCTTTTGCAGATGCTCAGAGATGTAACTGTGTCGGAGATCACCGTGGCCTGTGATTCTCAGATTGTCTTGTCGTGGCTACTGAATGGTAAGACTAAGAGTAAGAACTTATTCGCTAGCAACAGGCTCAAGGACATAGCTGAGCATCTATCTGTTTTAGAAAATGTTCACAAATTAAAATGTAGATTTAGATATGTGTCTACGTGCAACAATACTGCAGACCTCTTAACGCGGGGCATTTCATTCCATGAACTTGAAGCAAAGTTTCCGGTCTGGTTAGCCGGTCCTGAGTTCCTTCAGAACGGTGAATGGCCGTCGGCAGACTTGGCTTGTTTATCAACAGATAATAAAATGACCCTCACGAACGCAGTTGCGTCTACAAGGGTTGTGAACGCCGCATCGGGAGATGCAGTTCTATCCCTGGACAAATTTTCTTCCTTGCATAGATTATTAAGTTTAACTGCTCGTATTTTCGAGGCCAAGGCCAAATTTCAGCGCAGCGCTGTTTCCCGTTTAAACAGCTACAAGTCAGCCAGGGACTACTGGGTGAAATTGGAGCAGAGAGGAAATTACCCTGAAATTTTTGAATACCTTGAAAATCCTTCGCTTTCTGCTCCTCACTTGGTGAGGGATCTTAACTTGTTTAGGGATCCACTTGGATGTATCAGATCGAGAGGCAGGTTAAATAATTGTCCCTACGTTAGTTACGATGTGGCAAATCCCGTTCTTTTGCCTCCTAAAAGTCACTTAACTCGGTTATTCATAATAGACGCTCACCAGTCTTGCAAACATTTAGGCGTGCCATCGACCCTCAATACTTTACGGAACAAGGGTTGGTGGATCCCTAGAGCCCGTACAGTTATAAGATCAGTACTTAAAGACTGCGTAATGTGTAAACGTTTCAATTCTTTGCCATTTAGGTACCCGAAGGTAACTGACTTACCTCGGGCTAGAGTAACACACGTGCGTCCCTTCGAGAATGTTGGAGTGGATTATACTTCACATTTCTACGTTGAGTTTGGAGAAAAATTTACTAAAATGTATGTATTACTTTTCACCTGCTTAAGTATTCGCGCGGTACATTTGGAATTGGTTCCAGACTTGACGACTAAATCCTTCTTAAATGCTTTCATTTTGTTCACCAATGCTTATGGTATACCCGACGCTATTTACTCTGATAACGCCCCTACTTTTATCCAGGGTGCAAATTTTTTGAACGAGGCCCATCAAGAAAATCTGTTGACCGAACACTTGGTCAAAAACAACATTCGCCATATCCGTATTCCCGTATATTCCGCTCACTATGGCGGCATATGGGAGCGAATGGTGGGCACTGTAAAGAAATGCCTTCACAAAACCATTGGCAGGTGTAAAAGTTCGTACTTTGAGTTCAAGCTTGTATTGTCGGATATTCAAGAGGCGGTAAACTCCAGGCCCCTCTTAACCAGAGGCGGCGCCGAAGATATAGAGGAACTAATTACTCCAAATTCTTTCCTCAAACCACTAAATTCAGCATTGTTGAATTTCAACTCGTGTTTAAGCTCTGACTTGCAGTTCCCTAATCGCGTTCAATTGTTAAAGTCTTTAGAATTTAGGCAGGAAACCCTTGAAAATTTTAGGGAAATGTACTATGCAAATTATCTCCTTTCGTTGAGGGAGCGACAGTTTGATACTTACCAGCCTAGGTGGTCTGAGAGAATCAGGCCGGGCGATATTGTACTAATTGCTTCCCCTGTTAAGGTGCGGCCGCTGTGGTCCATGGGGAAGGTCCTGAAACTCCATACTGGTACCGACAACAGGACGCGTTCTGTGCAGCTGTTGCGCCCGGACCGGAGTGTTGGGGATTATTGCATCTCCACGTTGTATCCATTAGAAATACACACGGATGACGTCCCAACTTACAGCGTGCCAGAAGGTCCCGCACCCTTGCAAGAAAATCAGGAACTTCCTCGGTCTGCTAGACCGAAGCGAGCAGCCCACAGAAAATGCCTGGAGCGGCTAGCTACTTTACCTTAATTGCGTGTTTATATTTTTTCTCCTGAAGGAATGCTCTGGCATTAAAGTTGTCTGGGCAGGATGTGGAATATTTCCACCCGTAACATTTGACTCTAGACTTTAACTTAATTTAGAAAGCTTACCTCGCCAGCTAGTAATTTTTGGTAGTAGCTTATTCATTTAAATCATCTCAATTTGGAATAGTCAACGAGAATTAACCAGTGAATTTATTTAGAATTTTCAACATAACTTGTTCAACGGAGTGCGGATCCGTACGTGTACCTCGACGGCGATTTCCCGCATCATTTGGAGGCCGGCTTCTGGCTGGCTTGGAACTGTTGTGACTGCGCGGTGCCATGTCGTGTGCACTCTCCTTCTTCTTGTCTTACTTCATCTCAAGCATGTTTATTATCTGCATGATTAATTGTTTTGAATAACTATCTTAATACCTTAATATCTTAATATCTTACTATCTTGCTCCTTGGTCGGAAATTGCTAGCCGTATGGCTGTTGTTGCATGCCCTAAACTTATTGACTCTTCAACGACTCTTACCTGGTAGTAATCTTACTATCTAACCTTGAAGAATCTATTTCCCCTTGCTGTTACCTTCCTACTTACAACGACCGAGGTAGCTATCTTTGAAAAATCTTAAAGTCCTGACGGTGTACACACTGGCATCGCACTGGTCAATTTCGCCTTAGGCATCAATTGATTAGGTTAGTGCGAGTGGTGCGTCAATATGCGAACGGTTGAGAATTTATCTCTATATTGGTAATAGTGAAACATCTTTCACTCGCTAATCCAGTTCTCCGTCATCAGTATCTCTTTCTTTTTGCAGTAAACTCGCCGCTGAGATGGGAAACCTTGTCCCTGGCGTAGATAATCTTATGCTCGTGGATTTTTCTTGTGCTTCAACCTTAGATGAATGCTTTTCGGAGAATATTTCACGACGGTTGGTACAAACTAGAATCAGAAGTGAATAATTCGTAATGTAGGTGGCAGACAATGACAAATACTGAAATACCCATCACTAAGTTTATTCGGTAATTGTATAATTTGACTAATTCTTTTCTGCGTTATTAAATTCCCGTAGAGTCGTGATCATGACGCTAACTGCCGACGAAGTTGGTAACTTCATTGAGGACTCGTTTCCTGACCTCATTTAGTGAGGGAGCGTCGTTACGTCGCGTTCTTATAATTGGGATCTCGCCACCTCTGTTAATGGAATCGTTTTTTTGTTGAGAACCCGACGAACATCCTGAGCGTCAGTCATCTTGATCTTCTCCAGATCTTCAGCAGTTATATCTACTTTCTCGAGCTGCTTTGGTTTGGTGGTCAACAATCTTGATTCTGTAGTTAGTGTTAGAGTTGGCTGTTGCCCAAGTTGAATCTGATTCCGTTGATAAAACTAAATTACTGTTATTCTTAACAGTTAAAAGTGAACTTGCGTTCATCATTGGAATGCGCTTCGTTTCTATAAAAATTAAAATAACATTCGCGTTACAACTCTTTCTTTATTCCTACGTTACTTACGATTAGCGCTGTTAGAAATTTAGTGGCGCTTGTGTGGTGAAACCAGCCTTAGGCGATGATTACATTTACGTATAAATTCCCACAGTATATCTCAACCCTGGCTATGTGTTGATGACAACAAACACTCATAAGTATATCTCAACCCTGGTTATGTGTTGATGACAACAAACACTCATAAGTATATCTCAACCCTGGTTATGTGTTGATGACAACAAACACTCATAAGTATATCTCAACCCTGGTTATGTGTTGATGATAAATATTCATAAGTATATCTCAAGCCTGGTTATGTGTTGATGACAACAAACACTCATAAGTATATCTCAACCCTGGTTATGTGTTGATGACAACAAACACTCATAAGTATATCTCAACCCTGGTTATGTGTTGATGATAACAAATAATCATAAGTATATTTCAATTTTAGTTATGTGTCGACAATAACAAATAATCTTTAGTACATCTCAACCCTGGTTATGTGTTGATGATAACAAATAATCATAAGTATATTTCAATTTTAGTTATGTGTCGACAATAACAAATAATCTTTAGTACATCTCAACCCTGGTTATGTGTTGATGATAACAAATAATCATAAGTATATTTCAATTTTAGTTATGTGTCGACAATAATAAATAATCTTTAGTACATCTCAACCCTGGTTATGTGTTGATGATAACAAATAATCATAAGTATATTTCAATTTTAGTTATGTGTCGACAATAACAAATAATCTTTAGTACATCTCAACCCTGGTTATGTGTTGATGATAACAAATAATCATAAGTATATTTCAATTTTAGTTATGTGTCGACAATAACAAATAATCTTTAGTACATCTCAACCCTGGTTATGTGTTGATGATAACAAATAATCATAAGTATATTTCAATTTTAGTTATGTGTCGACAATAACAAATAATCTTTAGTACATCTCAACCCTGGTTATGTGTTGATGATAACAAATAATCATAAGTATATTTCAATATTAGTTATGTGTCGACAATAACAAATAATCTTTATACATCTCAACCCTGGTTATGTTCTGACATAAACAAAAAACTGATCACAAGAATATCTGAAACCCTCCCTATTTGTGTAACACAAATAGTGAGGTTCTTGGCGAGAATACATTGCTAATATTACAACTTACGAAATCTCAACACTCGACCCTTGTTATGTGCCACACAAACAGCCTTCGTGAGAAAAAACAACAAATAACTCAATTTAGGATAACTCAATTCTTGTTCTGTGTCACACAAACACTAAGAGCCGTCTTTACGGAATAAATCCGTCAGCTACACGACGATGAAAGTAACAACCAAGCATTGGAAAGCACTCTAGGTCTCCCAACATACAGAGATTATGAAGTAAAGCCACCTACCTTGGGCACGGAAGAGCTTTTGACCTTGTCAGGAGCCTCCAGCTGCATCACCATGTCCAAGTCTGACCTGTTGTGCCCGAAGCCATTCACAGACGAGCCAAAAGGCAATGCAGACATGTGAGGCAGCAAACCTGAGAGCACCAATTCGATCTGTCATGGATAAGTTTCAGTCAGTGCACAAGGATAAAATTTTCTGGTCGTATACTTCATGACTTAAAAACCTGAGAGCAGCAATTCGACCTATCATGGATAAGTTTATAAGTTTTAGTCAATACACAAAGGCTACAGTTTCCAGGTGGCATCATATTTCACAACCAAAAAATAGATCACAGCTGCAAACCCCAAAAACTGTAGCTGTGAAGTTTCCGTTGAGTACATGGAAACTTGCTGCGTGTTCTACCAAAATATGGCTCATTATGACAGCATTTAGAATAAAGTATGAGAACAGGAATGCGTAGAGTGGTTCTAACAACAGTAATATTCAACACTTTTACTAGCCTATCCAAGAAGTTAAACAGAATGATAGTTGGTTAAGTCCAGAAAAAAGGAACCTCTAGCTACAGAGATGGAAAATAAAACTTGACCCTTCATTTTGAACAACACAGTTTTCTGATTATGCTGACCACTGATGCAATCAACCTCAAGGTACTTAGACGAGGCTAATAAATTCATAAAAATCTATTCAAAAAAATATGAGGTGATAAGGAGAGTCTACTAGTCACAAACTACCTCCCTATCACACTCACATTTTGGCTCAATAAGCCGATTACCGCATTCTCCTCTCCTCACTCTAGCTTTTGAATGTATCAAATAATTGAAAGTCTCAAATAAACTATAAATGAAATGAGTCAAATCCCACCCATTACTAGTGGTTGCATTGCAACATGACTGTTGCAGCACAGCACCACTACTCATAAGCAATTTTACCTGCCGACAAGTTAAGAACCTCAGTCTGTAGCCCAGATCAGACAGCCTTCTGCGGTCATAGTACAGCTGCATTTGTTCTGATATCTGTAGGAGAGCACCAAGTAAATTACATTTTAATTGGCAGAATTGCAGTTTGTGTTCCAAGATAGTCCAGAATGGTTTTCAGGTCATACAAGTAAACAATATATGCTTTAACTAAAATATAGAATGGTTTTGAGAATATAGCCCATCTAGAGCACCATTTATGCTAGCCTAGAAGAGCTTTATCAAAGACAATGCTTTCAAATTCCTTTAGAAAATTATCCTTCAGTACTGCTGTAGGTTCACATAAACAAAGTATGAAGGCTAAATTGAACAACAAAAATCACATAGGTGTTCATGTCCTTACACTGGAACAAGAAAATAGGTTTTGTTTGAGTTCATCATCAGAAAGAACGTCATCTCTGACAAGAGTGGAGAGAGGTTGACTGTAATCTGCATGAGTTGCAGTTGATGTCTTGGAGGCAAGATTGCTGCTGCCTGCACTGTAGTGGAAGAAGGGAGAGCGAGCAGGCAGGTAAGCGGACGATGAGCTGGGCACTCGGTACATCATCTCCTGCACGCAGCCTGGGTTCAGGAACTCCACCAGCAGCAACTCCTGGAAAATTAAGGAAAGTTTATAGGTGCAAATTACTCAAGAGATAACATGATGCCGTCAACTCCAACAGCAGCATTTCCTGGGAAATGAAGGAAAGTTTATAGGTGCGCATTGCTTGATAGATAACATGACACAGTCAGTCACACATACTACAAAAAAACACAAGCTAAGTGATGTTTATGTTGGGGCGACACACCATCCTGAAACAACATCAAGCTAGTCAGAGTATGGTTGTATTAATTGTCTCACTGAAACAAAATAATAAGCACCAATAAAATAACCAGTATACACATTAAGTAGGAAGCACTTTTGTATACAGAAATATTTTTAATCAATTGCAACCCACAACTACTGGTTGTATGGCAGCTTAGCACCATTACCTTAGGGCACATCCCCCCGCCACATAATTTCATCCAGCCTGCCAAACAAACCCCTGAGTGCTGGCCTTGAAAAAATAATTATCGTTCGACTGGCATTGCGGAATTGAATTTTATTTATATTTTATTCCTTTTGCCCGCATGAGTGTGGGAACTATATATAATGGGGCCCTTACAGTGAAAAGTTTGGAGATCGCTGCTCTAGAGCAACACATGGCTGAGTAACTGCATATCACCTATAAATGCTTGAAATTTCTTGCCAAATTTTACAAAGAACTTTAGTAAAATTTTCAGGTTGTATATTTCACAACTAATAAATTAACACGTTAGTTGCGATGGGTTAAACCGAAGTTCAATATTCAACTTGAATTTAAAGTCAAAAGTGATAAGCAAATTTGTAAATATCAAACATTAACTGGGCCTGTTAAATACCACTAATTTAGAAAGGTTGTTAGAATTTTTCAAAACGACCCATCGATGGGTCGTTTCGCAGCAGGAAAAACCTAAGCACGACCCACCGGTGGGTCGTGTCGCAGTCAACGTGTTAATTATAGCTACAAACTTCAATTGAAAATTATGCATACAATTTTTAGATGGCAAGCATTTTTCATATTTGAGAAATTTTAGAATTACACTAAAAAAACCATGGCACATTAAGCAAATAAACAGAATCGTTAACAAGATAGAATAAAATAATGCCATTAGTAAGTAAATATAACTTGATAGTTCATACACTAGACACATTATGAGCATTAATATAAAAGAACCTTTGACATTGAATGGCTAACCTGTTGCTTGTTGATATATTTATTGAACGTTGTGTAATGGAAGAAAGAACAAACTTGCCCCACAGCCGAGCACTGCCTGAAGATGTGCTCAGCACAGCTGGCTGATGGAACTTGCACAACGATGCTTCTCTGGGCCTCACTGCGGCGACGTAACAGGTGAGCGTCAAAGTTCTCAAACGCATCTGAAAATATTGTAATCATTATTAATGCTCAAAGATATTTGAAATTATTGTAGTCATTATTACTTCTCAAAGGCATCTGAAATTATTATGGTCATTCTTACTTCTCAAAGGCATCTGAAATTATTGTGGTCATTGTTACTTCTCAAAGGCATATGAAATTGTGGTCATTATTACTTCTCAAAGGCATCTGAAATTATTGTGGTCATTGTTACTTCTCAAAAGCATCTGAAATTATTATGGTCATTGTTACTTCTCAAAGGCATATGAAATTGTGTTCATTATTACTTCTCAAAGGAAATATGAAATTGTGGTCATTATTAGTAGTTAGTTTAAGACCTTTCAGCCCATAAATTGTTATTCCAAGAATGCCTAAAAAAGAAACCATTTAGTGTAGATTGTGGAAAACAGAAAAAGTCACAGCATTAAAAGAAGCAAAGAGGGCACAAAAATAGTAGATCTTAAAGCCTGATTTATAGCTAAAGTGAAGCACCTGAAATACTATACAGGATACTATTTAATTTAAAAGCTTTGAGAATAGAATAAAATGAATAATAATACTGCTTTTTATTCAGATGCATAATTTCAAGGCTAACTGTTCAATGCTGCCAAGTTTAGTTAGGCTAATGAAGTCTTATGCATCAGCAGCAGAATATCATGCAATATTATTATATGTTTTTTGCCACTGTTAGCAATTAGGCGTATTGTAAGCATCGGTTATCTAAAATGGAGAAAAACTACACTGGAATCAATAGCTAGTAGCTTTACTCTAACAAACTAATATTTAATTCAATTTTATTGTTTCTCAATTGATTCATTTGTGTTTATTTAAATTTTACTTATCATACATTCCATTTTGTCTTCATCATATGAACATCCTAAAGAAGAATTTCACTTAATTTGTCTTTACTGTATTCAATATTATTTACAAAAAATTTTTAGAATTCCTGTCAGGTTTATTTTAGAGTAGGAACACTAAATATATTTGGTCAATGTTTATTTTTTCTTCGGCAGGGAAATTAAAGATGTCGGTGCTGATAATCAGTAAATGAGCACATTTAAAAATCTTTTACAAGAATGACATTATGCTTGCTGATGCGTTATTTGCGAATTATTTAACTTTGAAGTTGGCGCCGGCGCGCGCCGTAATTTAGTTAATAAGGGTAGTTAACCCGCCTATTACAAACGTAAAGAGGTTGGGTCGTGAGGGGGAGGCACAGTTCTTCTAGTGAAAATTATAAATAAAGCTTCTAACCCACCCATTAGGGTGACGACCGCAATCTTGTTTACATCGGGTCTTAGATGGCGACCACCATGGGCGCCGCCATCTTGGACCCGATGTCAACAAGATTGCGGTCGTCACCGTAATGGGTGGGTTAGAAGCTTTATTTATAATTTTCACTAGAAGAACTTTGTCTCCCCCTCACGACCCAACCTCTTTATGTTTGTAATAGCTTCTGTTATTAATTAAATTCCGTTTCACGCGCTCGCTTTCTTTGGCGCAAAGGCCAACTTCACAGTTCAATTATTCAAAAATAACGCATCAGCGAGCATAATGTCATTCCTGTAAAAGGTTTTTAAATGTGCTCATTTAGTGATAATCAGCACCAACATCTTTAATTTTTCTTCCGAAGAAAAAAAAAATAAACATTGTCCATATATTTTGAGACTTAAAAACTTACTTCTTCATAACATAAGAGAAACACTTAGCATTAATATAGAATTAGAAGACCACAGATGAAAATTCAGTGTATTATATGGTCAATATTGAATATAATGTTGTCAACGAATTTCATAATTTCGTAGGTATAGATAGGTAATATAGTCGATTTTAAGACGTTTCACATGAATGACAATGTGCCCGGAAATGCTTAGTTTAGGAGATATAGGATAAATAACGCCAGGTAAGAATAGCATTAACGGCAGTTTCGATATTGCTCTTCCGGCGTTTTGCGGACGCGGACCACGCCAAGTTTTTCGGCGGGAGTCATCGGCCTCGGTATGGTTGAGTTAAATTAAGATATTTTAGGCTTACTTAGGTTAGGATACTTAACTTAATTAACTTTACCAAACCTAACCTTACCTATCGTTATGTTAGAACCGGATTTCTGCTTATTTACCTCTCCGTTTGTTCAATTTTATAAACGACGTTCCTATAACTTCAAAGTTAAATATCTCCAAAAATAAGCATTTCCGGGCACATTGTCATTCAAGTAAAACATCTTAAAATTGACTATATTACCTATCTATAGGGTAAAGTTCGAAAGTTCGTCCGATTTAAACGGTTCAAACTTCAAACCCTCTCAAACGGTTCTCAAGATCGCTATTGCTGCAGCAAATATCGTCAAAAAAGCGCAAATGCATTGGGTTCATCGTGCTTTGCTCTAAAAAGGATCTTTCAAATCTTGATGTGAAAAAACAACTTGCTTTGTGAACACTTTCTCCAACTGAAATTTTCAAAAGTTCGTACCAAATTCGAAATTAATTTAAAATTTCGACCACGTTTCGAATCTCATTACAAAAGTTCGTACACCCTCTAAAATGAAATTTATATTTTTGTTTAGCGCTAAAGTTACCTGTGAGCGTTCGAATTTTATGTAATATAATAGCGTGTTCATTTTTAATGGATTTGATACGTACGTTTTCATACCGGCAGGCCGCAGCCGAGACGGTTCAAGAAACGGTTTGTGAAAAGTACAGAAATTTCTTGAGTCCTACTTTAAACTTTAACTAGTCCACCACTGGTAACTTTTGAAAAAATGCACCTATTGACTTCAAATTACTCTCAAATGAAAGAACCAAAACATTTTCTACAAAGGTGTTATAAACACATTAAAAAAAATGTCCTGAAAAGTACAGAAATTCTTTGATAGAAATGTTTGATTCGCCTGCCATCGCGAGCGCGAAAGAGTCAACTAAAGTCTTTCGACGGCACGTGAGTCGTACAGGTTCATTGAGAAATTTCTGTACTTTTTAGAAAACTTTCTTGGATGTGTTTATAACACCTTTGTAGAAAATGTTTTGCTCTTTCGTTTGAGAGTAATTTGAAAAAGTCGATATGTGCATTCTTTCAAAAGTTACGAATGGTGGACTTAGGTCTTTCGACGGCGCGTGAGTCGTACAGGTTCATCGAAGAATTTCTGTACTTTTCAGAAACAATTTTGAATGTGTTTATAACACCTTTGCAGAAAATGTTTTGTTCTTTCGTTTGAAAGTAATTTGAAGTCGATATGTGCATTCTTTCAAAAGTTACGAGTGGTGGACTTAGGTCTTTCGACTGCGCGTGAGTCGTACAGGTTCATCGAAGAATTTCTGTACTTTTCAGAAACAACTTTGAATGTGTTTATAACACCTTTGCAGAAAATGTTTTTTTCTTTCGTTTGAAAGTAATTTGAAGTCGATATGTGCATTCTTTCAAAAGTTACGAGTGGTGGACTAAAGTTTAAAGTAGGACTCAAGAAATTCTCAAGACATTTCTGTACTTCTCGCAAACCGTTTCTTGAACCGTCTCGGCTGCGGCCTGCCGGTCTTGAAGCGTTGTTTTTGGAACACCATATTTGTCACTTGCGTTGCGTATACTCAAACTTCCATTTTTTATCTCTGCTAATGCGTGAACGAGATCATCATTGCAGTAGTGGTGTTTTTTACGAGGAGACATAATTTAAGGTCAACATTCGTCCCAATTCATAAACTATTAAATCAAAACCTGAAAAGATATTAAGTATCATAAACAATGAGGAGAAACTTGAAGAAAAAATGTTGTACGAACAAACGAGTTCATAAAAATGATTTTTTCAAAACTCCGTACATGTGTACGAAGTAATAACACAAGCCGTTAATAGATTCGAAATTTAGTACACCTCAGAAACAAACAAAGGGATAAAAAAACTCTGTAAAATGACAGCATTACATCTTTCAACACTCACACAGGTACGACATCGCCCAACACAACAACTTCGTCAACGGAAAAAATTTTAGTCGGCGATGCAAAATGGTAGTCAGTTAAGGTGTGACGACTTCATAAACAACTGAAACGCAGGTCATTCACTTGGGCTGCCATTTTTGTTCAAACAGTGATATTTATTTGCGATGTGTGGCAATTATACAATATTATAAACCAGCAGTTACCACGTGAACCACTTTTCGATGAACTTCAACTCCATATTAGCTTGTTAAAGTAAAATATACCTCGTGTGTACGGAATTTCGAAGTGGACGAATTTTCGGAACTTACCCTACCTACAAAATTGTGAAATTCGTTGACAACATTATATTCAATATTGACCTATTATATTTAGTAATCAATTATAGAGATGGGCTTAGTCTAAACTGAGTATCATTATTTAAATATACTTGAGATAAAGAAAAGTGGACTCAAATATAGGATTCATTTTTTTTTTTACAGAGTCTGCATAGCATGACAGTCTCATATTTGTCAGTGATAAATACATTACATTAGTTATCTAATTTCCTAAACAGTTGGCATACACTTCCTAGTTGATTTAAACTTGGACCATGCAATTAAATAGTTACATTTGGGCCATTCACTTTCTATGCTCTAATTCCACAGATAAAATGAATGACTCATATTCCTACATGTAAATCTCAAATTAAAGCTACTCAGCTCGTTTATATCACAGCCATAAGTCGACCAGGATATAATTTCTTCATGGAAGAAATAAATTGAAAAATTTATCAAAATAGGGTAAATTCAACTAGTTACCTACGTAAACATTACATACCTTGAGTTTTTACAGTATGTGAAGATAAAAATCTTCTGTTTGATCTCAACAAATGCGATGAAACTTTCGATAAATTTTTCATACTTCTTGGTAATTTCTTATTGAAATACGTATGTAAACAGCTGTCTTAATTTGCATATGTAACAGCTAAATCAAGCGCAACTAAAAACAGAGGTTTAGTTTGCACCGGCAGAACGCTTTTCGCTAGGAACATCGGAAGAGTGACTCCTGCATTGCTGGTCCAGTATTACAGAAAAATCAACATTATCCCTGATTCCACTGGGTATTAAAAATTTGTATTTTGTTTTAATGACGTTATTAAACATTTTTCACACTAGTGTTCGGATTGTTGAATCTTTTCCAGATAAGCCCCACCACTAATGCAAGTTGTAAGCTCATCCACTCATAACTTTTGAAATAATGCACCTGTCGACTTTAATTTACTCTCAAGAATGTTTTCATTTCTGTTTTAATTTCTCGTTTTAATGTTTTAATTTCTCGTTTCAGTTACAATTTGCAGTTAATATGTACACTATTTTTGAAGTTGGAGTTGCATTCGCTGTTTTGAGTAAAATAAAAAAAACATATATGATGAAAAAGCTTTATTACTGGTAATCCAGTCTTTAGTTTTATTGTGTTTGGACAATTGCAGTAAGTATGGGGGACTTACCTCAATATCTCCAAAAATAATACCTCAAAATGTGTAACTTCCGCAGACAAAGTGATGAACAATGAACCTCAATGCAGAAAGGTTTGTAGCATTCGCTACAGAGCGTAGGAATTATAAATTTTCCCATTCGTACTTAAATAAAATAATTATTAGCATTGAAAATCTTACTCTAATTTGTTATTATTTATTTTCTACTTCTAATTCGTAATCCTTAAAGTTTTTGTGCAAAAAGCATAAAATTAAAAGTCACGATTGACATGTTCGTGTTTCAAGCCTCTGAATTTGGCATCACTGCGCGTTGGCGTCTCTTTTTGAAACACATTCTCTCGTGCATCACTAGCTCGTGCATACCGCGTTCGTGTAAGTGGAAGATATTTAGTGTTTAAATAAGAAAGAAGTAACCTGGTAATGTATACAAGTGTAAATTCCCTGTGTGCATGGTGATTAACTTAAGGATCTGTTCATCGTCGTGATGTAGGGAAACTTTAAAATAGTGTGAAATTCTTAGACTAGCATGTTCATTTTCGAGTGCTACCTCGACGTGACAAAACGTATAAATTTGCGTTTCACGATTCATTTCCTGTGTTTACGCATTTGGAATAAGATTCTTTTTACAAACATACTGGCAGTAGTTTTTCTTAAATGGGTTTGACGTGTAATAAGTGGGAATGCTTTTTAATAATTTCGTACGAATTAATAGAGTACGCAGATTATTCATGCATATGCTTGCTAAAGTTTTTAGTTTTAATATATATGTCATACTCCTTAAATCTTGCGTTTAATTGCACTTATTTCAATATAAATTACTATCAACAAATTTAAATCAATTCTTCTTATTTTTGCGACAAAAATACATACTAGCATCTGCCTTCGTGAATGCGTACGATGTTATGACGGCGGTTTATAAAATGGCGACGCGTAAAAAAGCCGCCAGGTCATCGTCACCTTGATTTTTCATGTTTCGTGCGCATATTTTCTTTCTGTGCAAGCAAACACGTTTAGTGTTTCCTTTCTCAGTGGAGATATTATTCCTTATTTTTTTATTATTGCAAATGATATTTATCAGTGATTTTCAGTAGGATTTATATCAATGAACTTTAGGATTTTTCTCTGTTATTTCTCGTACAGTTATAGAGATGTTCTAGAGTACTAAAGAAGCATTAATTCTCATTCTATGCAATTTTAGTTGCTGTATTTCTTTTCTTTCTGCTTCATGAATCATGTGTTATTAAGTCATGTGTTTTCCATAACTCTATAAATTTAATCACCGATATTACTGCCTTAAAATCACGGGATTTGCTGTCCTGCAGATTCTTGCGAAAGTTGCAGTTTTGTGGATAATTCATGATATTCCGTAGATCTTGTGCTTAATTGCATTTGGTTTCGGTAATGAATAACGATTGTCATTACCGGAAGTTCTTAAACCTCATGCTCTGATATTAAAGCCAAAGGCATTAGTGAACAAGCTTGCCAGCTACAAAAATCTGTCCTATCTCCTGGAGCTTAACAAAAAGAGAACAAAATTCAAGTAGCTCGTGTCGGATCTGTAGGATTTCTCAGAGAGTTCTACTTTGTGGGAGTTTATCATTTACGATGTTGGGGACTGTCAGTGGTTGAATTTTTTCCTTGATGTCTCCTTGGACTGCTCATCCAGCGTTCGTCTTTCTGCAGACCTCATCGTCATCACCAACGCCAACACACCAGTTTTCCCCTGGGCCTTTCTTGGATTAGTTTTGGTCCTTGTTTTGGACCTTACCTTAACTGGCCTTACCTGAACTGGCCTTACCTTAACTGGCCTTACCTGAACTGGCCTTACCTTAACTGGCCTTGACTTACCAGGATTTACCTTGCCCTGGGCCTCGTTTTGTTCTCGCTTGTTTGGGCCTTAACACTACTTAACTCATCTCAATTTGCCTCAACTTGAGTCGCCCTGCTTGGCATCAACTCAATTAAATTGACACTACCAATCGTCTCGGGTCTTTCAAAGTCTTATAAATTGGGCCCCTAGAAATTCTAAACACACACCCACACTGTCGACTTCGTCACTAGCCGGAGCCGTTTCGCCTGCACGGACTGCGAACCATCTTCAGCCAAGTTCTTCAGAAGCGCAAGACTCGGCGGTCCTTTCCGGCTCCTCTCAAATAAACCACAGACAAAAAGCTGAGTTTCCAGAGTGCCTCATTATCCCTTTCTCGTGTTTCGCAAATACTTATCGAAATAATGTTTAGGTTTGGCTATACCCACGGCCGGCCAATACCTAACACTGGTGACCCCAGTAAAAATAACACTGATGACCCAGAGTTTTAAAACCCCAAACCTTCTTTAAAAACTTAAAAACTATTCAACTCGATAAGTGTTTGAGAAATTGTGAGAGAGGTTAATTTTGGCATATCATTGTAGTGATAAGTTTCCCATGTCGTAGTCCTTGAGAATTTCTATCGATTTAACCGTGTTAATGAATGTTCTCTGAGCAGCTCTAACAAAATTTTTTTCAGCGCTATCCTGTCCTTGTTTGTTTCATGTGCCTCAGCAGGTAGGAAAAATATTTTTTCTCCTATTTCCGTGACTCACGCTTATTTCTGACTACCGTAAAAATTTTCGTTTCCATTCTCTTTCTTTCCGTTTTTCAACGTTATTGATCGATTGAGTAGGTAGAAAAATAATTTTTCTCACCTGTTTTTTTTGTGCCTACGCTAATTGCCGCATACCGCATAAATTTTCGTTTCCAATTTTATATTTTCTTCTTTCCGTTTCAACTTTATTTGAATGATTGAGTAGGTAAAGTAATAACGCAAACCTGCGACACCTTTAATGTAAAAAAAAAAATTATTAGGCGTTGAATACGTAATTCCGAGCAAGCATAGTTTCATTTTCGCATTTCATAAAAGAAAATTGCTAGCATGACTGACTCAGATAATGAAGATCGAGCCCGCACCAAACCTCTAAAGGCCCTTTTACACTGACGGTGTCTTCGCGCTCCACACCGTCGCTCCATACCGCGAGTCAAATAAGCTCCGCCCACAGCAGAGCGAAATGAACCTTATTGCCACGCTCACGGTAAGGAGCGGCAACATTCTGCATGCTAAATATTGGCGGTGTGCACTGCCAGTCGACAGCGTTCAGTTGCTCTTGAGACCATAGAGAGCATGTGTAGTCATGGCTTACATATTATGGAGCAAAGAAGAAATTAAAACTCCAATCGGAAAATGTAAAGAATTTCCATGTTTATGGAATGTTAAGCTCTCGGAGAATAAAAACAGAGCGTCCAAAGAAGATGCTTTTAAAATTATAGCATCTCACTTCCCAAATTATAATATTTCAATGGTTAAAATGAAAATTCAAACACTGAGAGGCCAAGGTAGGTAACAGTTTTCACTATTGCCACGCTCACGGTATCTTGCAGGTATCTTTCACGGTATCTTTCACTATATCTTACTCTTGCAGTTGGAAATGATAAAATTAATGCATCAGAAAAAGTTAAAAATCTGGGTATCTGGTTCGATAGAAATATGTCCTTCAAATCTCACGTTGAGACTACTTGCAACAAAATCTACGGAACTTTAATGTTTTTTCATCGTATAAAAAGTATGCTAGACGAAAAGTCCAGATTATTAGCCATTCAATCCCTTGTGTTAACGCGCATTGACTACTGCAGCCTAGTATGGGGAGACTTACCTCAATACCTTAAAAGGGACTTACAAAAATGCATGAATTTTGCAGCCAAGGTGGTATGCAACGGAAATTTCAAAAGAAGTGATCACGCAACCCCTCTCCTCAATAAACTCGGCTGGATCCCTATCCAAGAAAGGCTCCTCATGCAGAAGGCCCAATACGTATTCTCCTCGTTATATCTTCCTCAGAGCAATGCTGAGATAGTGCGTTTCCATCCACCCACTGTAACCAATCAAAAACCGAACAGGAACAATAATGTCTTAGTCAACTATCGTTCATCTCACTTAGGACAGAAGGCTCTGTCCATTTCAGGCGCCTTACTGTGGAACAAACTTCCCCTGAGTATTAAAGTCCCTCAAAGACCGAGAGAATTTAAAGCCAAAATAACTCGTCATCTTGTGTCTCAATAATAATCCTTAATTACAGAACATACTGAACGAGTACTGACGAATCTCATTTACCTGGTATCTCCATTGCTGAACAATCTCCCTCGCTCATTGTTTTATAATTCAAGACATCACATAACAGTTTTGAAGTATGCGTAGGTATTATGATTTGACCGCCTATACGTTGTCATTTGCAAACATGCTTACTTGTATATGTGTGTACGTATATAGGTGTATGTGCGCATATGGGTGTGTATATGTGCACGTACAACTGTGTGCACTAGAGTAGATCAACCAGTCGAAGGTGCATTTTATGTCATTCCTCTCCGTTTCTGTGTAAGCATTAAACTAGACCGACATGGTACTTATGTGTGTGTGTGTTGATCAATTGCAGACATTCTGCACCATATTAAAAAAAATAATGTGTTTTTTTCTAATATGAAATTGTAAAGCATCCATGTAAAAAAAATAAATTCGTTGTGTGATCATCCATTTATACTGCAGTAATATACTTATTCGGCTTATAGTTATATGCTTATAATAATGTGATACCTATTTTTGTTTATCAACTGCCGACAATTTGCGCCATATTTCAAAGATAATGTGATTTTTTTTTCTAATATGAAACCTTTATAGGACATTAATGTTTTCTTTCTTATTCACGTCCCACAATCGTTTTCATGTTTCCGACTTAAGTGGACTGTTTTGTGCCACTATTTTTAGTACGAAATTTTATAAAATTCATGCTATAATAAAAGATATTTTCTCCGTTTCCCTCGATTGGAATTCTGGTTTATACGAACTAGTTTACGCTGATATTTGCGCACATGCTTACTTGTGTATATGTGTACGTGTCCACGCTATGCGTATGACACTCTGTAGAATGCGTATATGTATTGCCTCGATGCATAGAAATGCATTTGTGTTTGCTTACGAGTTTGGTGTAAGTATGTGCGGGGGTATATGTGTGCATGTGTATGTGTATATATTTACATGTATACGTGCACATATGTGTATACTAGACTGACAACTAGCATTTTACCAGAGATAATGGCCTTTTTCTGTGCACTCTCAACTTGTAACATTACCTAACTCGTCATCTCTTTAGTATTGTGAAGCATTCATGTAAAAACTATACTTTTGTTGTGCGATCATCCATTTATATTTAAATAAAATGCTTGTTAACTAATGACCGTTATGTTAAAATTGTTGAATCAGTAATACAAAACTTATAATCTTCTTGGTCCTCATGCTTATATGTATATATGTATTTGTGTGTGTGTGTATGTGTGTGTGTGTGAGTGTGTGTATGGATATGCACACACATGCATACGTATATGTACATATGTGTGCATATGGATATATATTTATATATATTTTTTTTCATGCTTCCTTAAAACGACACTTGTGAACATTGACCGAAACAAGCGATTTCATATATTATTTCCTGGCGTCAAGAATTGCGAAGTTTTATGTCATGTACATGTAAACTGTCAAAAGTGTTTTCACCCCACAATGAAAATGCATCGTCCATGAAATTGTGTTATCTCTTATAATTATCATTACATGTATTATCAAATGTAGATTAAGCTAGATTAGGAGTTCATTGCCCTCAATCATTTCTTTTCGAATAGTGACACGAGTTTTTCAATACTCGTGTGTGTGTATCATCTAAGTATATTAATTTTAAGATATTTAAAAACCAATGATTGTAATATTGTACAATCTCTATTGGAAATAAACTTTTTTTTTTTTTTTTTTTTTATTCAATTTATTCAAAAAATCAGAGAACACACAGCGGTGTGTGAACGTAAAATTAATTACAGTGCAATTAAAATTATACAGTGTGCATTGCTCTCAGGAAAAGTACTTCAAGTAGACGAAAAACATTCGGAAGGTGTCATTAGATTATTGAAATTAAAGGAGAAGTAAAAATGTACACCTACAAATTAGTAATTGGTATTTATTTTTTCTTTCTATTTTCAGTGTTTTTTTGAAGGTAATTGGGTAGTATTAAAGTTTATTAGAATATTAGCTTTTTACTTCTGAAAAATATTCTGTAAATACTTCTGCAAATTGTTCTGCCAAGTTTTCTGCCAGTATTGCAAGAGCAATACTGACGATCAGGGCTCCCACTGAAAATGTTCAGATAAACCTAGATTGAACATGAAAAAATCCAGATTCGTTAAAAATAAACGTAGAAGTGTAGTTTTACTAAGAAAAAAGTAAAAGTTAACATTCGTCAGTAGAATCAATGACGGTAATGCTGATTTTATTCCTGTATTTCCTCCTAATTCTCTTCTGCAGCGCAAATTTTAATATTAAGTTGACTTTTCTGTTGTCCAAGGCGCTTTTCATAACGCTGGTGACATACTCTGTTGATGACATCTCGTACCAATTTCGGTTTAAGCTTCCAACCGTGACAGGTTTTTCATTCCTTCCATTAACCATTCATCTTTGAAAGACTGCGTATACCTCTTTTTAGACATCGTTTTTGGAGGGCAAGACATTTTGAATACTAGTGCGGCAATAATATGAAAATTTGAATGTTTAAAAAATTAATTTTTAGGCCTCCATTTAAAGGAATGCACGACCAGTTTTACGATCAAAATGAGTGTCATCTCACTGCAACGTGCCAAGCAAATCGAAGCAACGCAAGTGAAGCGCCGGCTATCCCTGGCTTGGCCGGGTTTGCAAGTTCGTAAGATACTCGTTCGTTACGCGTTTTTAAGATCGAGAAACAGATTGAACACGTTCTACCCTATCCGATAGGCGTGGTTTTGAATCAGATATTCATTTGCAAACGGTGTTGAAACAATAATTCTTGACTGCATCATTAAATTTACTGCAGTTAATGATGAATTTACTGTCTGACTTGATTAAAAAAAATATTTAGCAATAGATCAAAAATTAAACCTAGCAACCCAGGAGGGGTCGAAAAAAACAAGATCTCGATGGGAAAGCCCAGGAGGGGGAGCCCTGCGTGACGATTGCTATCTCTCGGGAAGGAGAGTTGTATTGAGCGGCAATGTAAAAGCAAGTCGGTGTGCACTGACGCTCAATCCTCTCGTGGGCGGAGCTATTACAAGTTCACTGTCGCTCCACACCGTCGCTCCACACCGCTAGTGTAAAATGAGCTTTAGTCTGCCACCCTTCATTCCGGAGGACAGCCACACTTGGTTTAACCAGGTGGAGGCCATGTTTAGGTACCATAAAATAACGGATGACACTGATAAGTTTTACGCCCTTGTGTCCGCAGCTCCCACAAAATTGTTAAATGACTCCAATCAATTGCTAGAAAGCCCTCCTGCTATTAATCCGTACGGCACCTTGAAAAGAAAGATATTGCAGAAGTTGCAGATGTCCGATGCGGACAAATTCAGAAGCCTTGTAGACGCCTCAGCAATTCCATCTGTCTCTGTCTCTTTCTCTCCCACTTCGTTGGTTAAGGAGTTACGCAAACTGGCAGCGGGTGTTGCCGTAGCTGAGGGATTTCTGAAGGAAGTTTTCATGAGTAAGATTCCTCCCAATGTGCGTCCTTTTCTATCGCTAGCAAGCCCTGATCAAACTTTAGAGAAGCTTGCAGAGTCCACCGAGACAGTGATGCGCAACTTAAACGTGTCACAAGCACCGCAGGTAGCTTCATTGAATGCAGCAGCTGCAAATTTTAGCCCCTCAAATTAATCCTCAGCTGTGGGAAAAATCCCCCAAAAGTATTTCTGTGGTAACATTTTTCTGTCGACCTGTCAGTTTGAATGTCGCTTGAAGATCTTTTGTTGTTTCGTTGGAGATTGTAAGTGAAGTGGGTAGGGGCTGTTTCCATTGAATTAGAATTAATTTTGAGCTTATACCATTAAAACATTACTCTGGTTATCCGAGTGATGAACATGTTACTTGGGCTTACCGGTTCTTGAACATGCTGGGAAACGTGGCGTCGGTCCCGCGGGCTGAATGGTGACTCTGGACGAGGAGGGTTGTGCTGCTGTTCGAGCGAGCTATCGGGCCGGCGGTGCATCAGTGACGTGGCAAAGTTTTTCTAATTTCTTCCTTAACTGCTTTTTCTCCTATCGTTACGTTTGAGTGAATGTGGTTCTTTTTTTTCCTTACGTGTTTAGTTGGCTCTACTAGGGAGCTTACGATTAACCTCTAAATACTCCATGCAAATTGAATTACATTACCTGCTTTGGTTATGAAGCAAAATTGATGTTGTTGTTGATAGGGTGTGGCTCACTTATTGACGGGTTTCACTTGACCTGGATGAGGGCTGCTCCCGATTACTTTTCCTTGCATTTCTGAGCATTTGAACCTTTGACTTTCCTTCCTGTCTTTCCGCGTGGAGTATTTGCCTTTTCCTGATTTCCGCTTGATTTCTTAAATTGTTTCCTTCTGCCTAAACGTGTTCCACACTGGGTGTACTGCAAACTCAGGTTTGTAAATTTTTAGGGTAAGGTGGGATAACTGGTAAATGATTCATATTGATGATGTTCCATTGGTTGTTAGTAAGTGCTTGAATTTTGATTCGGTCTAATGGTTGTACATTTTTTTTGTCTATTAGTATCGTGGAGCCGCGGCTGAGGTCACGAGCCGGCCTTCTTGTCTCCTGTCTCGTCTTCTACGATCGACTCTAGCGTGAAAATTAACTCCGAACAGTTAGGTACGCAGCCTGCTGCGGTTAGTGTTTTCAATTTGGTCTGGAAAGCCAGGTTAGCCGCATAGATTGCAATGCTTGTTGCTGCTCCTTCATGTAATACGGCTTGAATCCAAAATTAGTAATTTTAGTGACGATAGCGTCATTGGCGGCTGTTTATGGTTATATTGAGTTTTTCCTAAATTAACCGTCAAGTTTGATTACTTTGTTTTTCCTCGACGGTCTTGTTGCCTTGCCACCTCGATTAACGCCGCTCTGCCTACAGCTCGAGAAGTGGTGTTGGCCAGCGCCCGCCGGAGTCCGGGGCAAGCTCGGTCCACCTTGGGGCGAGCCTGTTTATGCAGCCTTGCCTGTTCTCCATCTGAAACTTACTTTCGGTTGTCTTGCGACTCTGGGGGACTGGAGGCACTGCTATATCAGCGGAGCCCGCTCGCTGTTCTGTCCGGGTCTTTCGGACCTTGTCGAGCCGTACGCCCGTGTTTCCCATTTTAACGTTTTTAATTCACTTCTACGGAAGTTTAATGAAAGCTTAATAAATTCAATGCCTTAAAATATTAAAAGTTTAAACGAGTTGTTTGGTTGGTTGGAAGCTCAGTTGTGTTGACAACCATTTTGTTGAAAAGTTCCCTTCGATTAAATAATAAGCTTACAGTTGACTTGTTTCCTTATCGAACGATTGTGTGGAAGAAATTTCCGCACAGCAACAATAGATAGGATGCAGCAAGACATCGCTGAGATAAAGCAAGCTCTCCAGAATTGCCATTTAGGTCAGAGTGTAGCTCACATTCAGCAAGGCCCAGGGAGATTCCAAAGCCACCAAAATGCCTACGACTATCCCTATGACTATCCCTCCAACTATCATCCTTTTCCTCCTCCTCAACGTTTTGATAGAGGTAGATCCTATCATAGGTCAAATCAAGACCGCCGTTTTCGGTCGCGCTCTCGTGATGCCAGTAGTAATTTATGCTGGTATCACCAGAAATTTGGTGACCAAGCGCGCAAATGTGCCTCACGCTTTTGCCCTCGTTATACCGAAATGACTTCGGGAAACGCCAACAGCGACGTATAGTAGCGAGTACTGCGTTGCCTCATTCCCAGACTACTCGCCTCTTGAACATTGTGGATCCCACTACCAAGTATCGATTTCTCATCGATACTGGGTCTAGTGTGTCAATTATCTCAGCAACGGCTAAAGACAAAAAGAATAAACTTGTGGCGACACTACGCGCCGCAAATGGCACTCCAATAGCCTGTTATGGGGAAATAATATTAGAGTGCAGTCTGGGATTGAGGCGAAACTTTCTCTTCACTTTCCTCGTCGCGGAAGTCCAAGAGCCTATCATTGGCGCGGATTTCCTAGCGAAGTTTGGGATTCTTGTAGATGTTAAAAACCGTAGAATTAGGGATGAGGAGACACAGATCTCAATTCCCGCTTGTAGCATAACTAGAGCTAATGTCTTGCATTCCTTCTCTATCGCCTTCAAGGAAGAGTGCATGTTCGAGCAGTTACTCAAAGATTACTCTGCACTGACAAATCCTAACTTAGTTACTAAAACAATGCAGACTAGCACGAAACACCACATCGAAACTACTGGTCCGCCCGTCTATTCCCGAGCAAGGCGACTACCGCCTGATCGATTGGCTTTAGCCAAGAAAGAATTTGCGCGCATGCAAGAATGCGGCATCATCCGCAGTTCCAAAAGTCCTTGGGCTAGCCCTCTTTTGCTAGTACCCAAGGCTAACGGTGAATTCAGACCGTGCGGGGATTTCCGCAGGTTGAATGCCGTTACTCTACCTGATCGCTACCCTATTCCTTATCTTCATGATTTCAGTGCAAATTTAGAGGGAGCTCAAATTTTCTCAAAGATAGACCTTCAGCACGCCTTCCATCAAATTCCACTTGATGAGAGTGCTATCGCTAAGACCGCGGTAATCACTCCGTTTGGTCTCTTTGAATTTCTAAAAATGCCGTATGGCTTAAGGAACGCTCCTCAGACGTTCCAAAGGCACATGGCTGAAATTTTCTCTGATCTCACTTTCGCCTATGTCTATCTAGACGACATCCTAGTGGCATCCACAACCCCGGAGTTGCACAAAGACCATCTTAGGGTCGTTTTTCAAAGATTGTCCGACAATGGACTCCTGGTAAATCCTGCAAAATGTGAGCTCGGAAAGCCATCACTGATTTACTTAGGTCATGAAATCTCTAGCCTAGGTCTAAAACCTTCGCCTTCCAAAGTAGAAGTGATCAAAAACTTTCCTCTTCCACAGACCCAGAAGGAACTAAGAAGGTTCCTAGGTTCTGTTAACTTCTATCATCGTTTCATACGCAACTGTGCTCAAACTTTAGCCCCCTTGTCAGACTTGCTCGAACCGAAACGAAAAGGCAAATCTATTGAGGTAAAATGGACGGAGGATGCGCGAAAAGCGTTTGAGGAGATTAAGCATAAGTTAGCCTCCGCGACTAAATTATCCTACCCTATTGCTAATGCTGATTTCAGTCTAGTAGTGGACGCCTCAAGTACTGCCGTAGGTGCTGTTTTGCAACAACAAGTAGGTACTAATATCTCTCCGCTTGCTTTCTTTTCCAAAAAGCTGTCGCCCACTGAGCGTGCTTATAGCGCGTTCGGTAGGGAACTCCTTGCTATCTATCTGTCTGTGAGACACTTTCGCTATGCTCTAGAGGCAAAGGAGTTCGTGATCTACACAGACCACAAACCTTTGACCTCAGCGATTAAGATGCCGTCTGAAAGACATTCCCCAAGAGAAGCTCGACATCTGTCCTTCATTAGTCAATTCACCACTGATATCCGATATATCAAAGGTCTCGACAACACTGTCGCTGACTGCTTATCCCGTATCAACTCTGTCCAAACCAGTGGTGAAATCACTTTCGGAAATATTAGTAACGCTCAAAAGGAGGATCCTGAACTCCAGGACCTTCTCAAACCTTCTAACACTTCCTCTCTGAAATTAACCTTGGTTGACGGCGTGTACCGTGATGCCGAGCGACTTTCTCGTTTGTATCTTCCTGCGACTCTCCGCAGAGTAGCTATTCTTCACTATCATTCCTTCTCTCATCCTGGTATTAACCGTACATTGCGTTTGATTTCTGATCGTTTCGTCTGGCCAGCGATGCGTAAGGAGGTCAAGCAAATTGTGCAAAATTGCCATGCATGTCAGAGTAGTAAAGTGGTGAAACATAATCGTGCAGCGCTGCAGAGTTGTGCATTCACAGGTCACAAGTTCGACGCGGTCCACCTAGATTTGGTGGGTCCTTTGCCTTTGTCGCGCGGTCATTCTTATTTGTTGACCATCATTGATAGGTTTTCTCGATGGGTTGAGGCCGTGCCTCTTCCCGATACCCAAACTGAGACTGTAGCGCGCGCTTTCATGTCCAACTGGATCTCCAGATATGGGATCCCCTTAAGTGTCACACATGACCGGGGATCACAATTTACCTCCAAATTTTGGAGTGAGCTTAGCACCGCTTTAGGTTGTACTAACACCAGCACTACCGCTTACCATCCGCAGTCGAATGGGCTTATTGAAAGAGTCCACAGAGACTTGAAGGCTGCGCTGCGCTGCCTTAATTGCAGTCACGATTGGACTGACAGACTTCTAGTAGTACTATTGAGCATCCGAAATTTGCATCGTCAGGATCAGCATTGCACAGCAGCAGAGATGCTTTACGGGAAGACGCTTCGTCTCCCCGGCGACATTGTTGACCCAAAACCTTTGCCTGAATTTTCCTCCGCTGACCGTTCCGCATATGTAACCTGTCTCAAAGATTGCATGCGTCAGATCAAGTATGTTGCTCCACGAATGAGTCAAACAAAAGACAAATTAGATCCTGCGTTGCAAGACTGCACACATGTGTACGTCCGAAATGACGCCATAAACCTACACTCACGCGCCCTTATGATGGCCCATTCAAAATATTGAAAAAAAAACGCCCAAATATTTCATCCTTGAAAGATCTGGTTCACATGACCCTGTGAGCATTGATCGATTAAAAGTCGCGTACACTTCCGATCATAGTGTAACTTCTAACTCATCATTCTCTCCACAGATTTCCCTTCCCACTGAGACTCGATCATATCTACCATCTCAGCTTCCTCAGTTGGCTGTATTGTTGCCTAGTCAACTTGAGTGTAATCCTTTCTATGTGCCTGTACATTCAAACCCTATCCCTAAGCCTATCGTAGATTCTAATTCTAGCCCTCTTACTGAAACAGCGACAAGTCTGGATAGACCAGACGAGCCCGCTGCAGTAACTCGTGTTCCTAGAACTCTTGCCGATCTAAATTTGCAGACCCGTTTGGTGAAACTTCCCCGCTTAGGAAGATTTTCCGACCGCCAAACCCGGCATGGTCGCGTTGTTCGAACTCCTTCCCGCTACAAATGATTGCAGCGGGTGGACCTTTCGGTCTGCGCCTTGGGGGGTAATGTAGCATTCGCTACAGAGCGTAGGAATTATAAATTTTCCCATTCGTACTTAAATAAAATAATTATTAGCATTAAAAATCTTACTCTAATTTATTATTAATTATTTTCTTCTTCTAATTCGTAATCCTTGAAGTTTTTGTGCAAAAAGCATAAAATTAAAAGTCACGATTGACATGTTCGTGTTTCAAGCCTCTGAATTTGGCATCACTGCGCGTTGGCGTCTCTTTTTGAAACACATTCTCTCGTGCATCACTAGCTCGTGCATACCGCGTTCGTGTAAGTGGAAGATATTTAGTGTTTAAATAAGAAAGAAGTAACCTGGTAATGTATACAAGTGTAAATTCCCTGTGTGCACGGTGATTAACTTAAGGATCTGTTCATCGTCGTGATGTAGGGAAACTTTAAAATAGTGTTAAATTCTTAGACTAGCATGTTCATTTTCGAGTGCTACCTCGACGTGACAAAACGTATAAATTTGCGTTTCACGATTCATTTCCTGTGTTTACGCATTTGGAATAAGATTCTTTTTACAAACATACTGGCAGTAGTTTTTCTTAAATGGGTTTGACGTGTAATAAGTGGGAATGCTTTTTAATAATTTCGTACGAATTAATAGAGTACGCAGATTATTCATGCATATGCTTGCTAAAGTTTTTAGTTTTAATATATATGTCATACTCCTTAAATCTTGCGTTTAATTGCACTTATTTCAATATAAATTACTATCAACAAATTTAAATCAATTCTTCTTATTTTTGCGACAAAAATACATACTAGCATCTGCCTTCGTGAATGCGTACGATGTTATGACGGCGGTTTATAAAATGGCGACGCGTAAAAAAGCCGCCGGGTCATCGTCACCTTGATTTTTCATGTTTCGTGTGCATATTTTCTTTCTGTGCAAGCAAACACGTTTAGTGTTTCCTTTCTCAGTGGAGATATTATTCCTTATTTTTTTATTATTGCAAATGATATTTATCAGTGATTTTCAGTAGGATTTATATCAATGAACTTTAGGATTTTTCTCTGTTATTTCTCGTACAGTTATAGAGATGTTCTAGAGTACTAAAGAAGCATTAATTCTCATTCTATGCAATTTTAGTTGCTGTATTTCTTTTCTTTCTGCTTCATGAATCATGTGTTATTAAGTCATGTGTTTTCCATAACTCTATAAATTTAATCACCAATATTACTGCCTTAAAATCACGGGATTTGCTGTCCTGCAGATTCTTGCAAAAGTTGCAGTTTTGTGGATAATTCATGATATTCCGTAGATCTTGTGCTTAGTTGCATTTGGTTTCGGTAATGAATAACGATTGTCATTACCGGAAGTTCTTAAACCTCATGCTCTGATATTAAAGCCAAACGCATTAGTGAACAAGCTTGCCAGCTACAAAAATCTGTCCTATCTCCTGGAGCTTGACAAAAAGAGAACAAAATTCAAGTAGCTCGTGTCGGATCTGTAGGATTTCTCAGAGAGTTCTACTTTGTGGGAGTTTATCATTTACGATGTTGGGGACTGTCAGTGGTGGAATTTTTTCCTTGATGTCTCCTTTGACTGCTCATCCAGCGTTCGTCTTTTTGCAGACCTCATCGTCATCACCAACGCCAACACACCAGTTTTCCCCTGGGCCTTTCTTGGATTAGTTTTGGTCCTTGTTTTGGACCTTACCTTAACTGGCCTTACCTGAACTGGCCTTACCTTAACTGGCCTTACCTGAACTGGCCTTACCTTAACTGGCCTTGACTTACCAGGATTTACCTTGCCCTGGGCCTCGTTTTGTTCTCGCTTGTTTGGGCCTTAACACTACTTAACTCATCTCAATTTGCCTCAACTTGAGTCGCCCTGCCTGGCATCAACTCAATTAAATTGACACTACCAATCGTCTCGGGTCTTTCAAAGTCTTATAAATTGGGCCCCTAGAAATTCTAAACACACACCCACACTGTCGACTTCGTCACTAGCCGGAGCCGTTTCGCCTGCACGGACTGCGAACCATCTTCAGCCAAGTTCTTCAGAAGCGCAAGACTCGGCGGTCCTTTCCGGCTCCTCTCAAATAAACCACAGACAAAAATCTGAGTTTCCAGAGTGCCTCATTATCCCTTTCTCGTGTTTCGCAAATACTTATCGAAATAATGTTTAGGTTTGGCTATACCCACGGCCGAACCTAACAGGTTCCACATTCAGAAAGCTCGACATGCGGTCTCGTCTCACAACCTCCAGAGTAATGAAGATGTTGTAAAGCTTTTTCCTTTCCATAATCCGAACACAAAACCAAATAGGAGAAATAATGTCTTAGTAAGTGACTGTTATTATGACGTGGGACAAGAAACTCTCTCAATTTTTGGAGGTCAATTGAGGAATATGCGTTCCCGGAGTGTAAAAAACTTTCAAACTACAATACAATTCAAGGCAAACGTGGCACGCCATTTTGTATATTTGATATAAAAAATAACGTATGGAAACATCTCGTTGCTTTACATTGCCTGACATACACTAAAGGATCGCCAGTTTGCCTTTAGGACTGCTCACTGCTACTCTGAGGTCAGCATTTTAAACTTTGTGAAGCTGAAATATCTATGCCTGAGTTAGTTAATTGTTTTACATAATCATATAATGGCATTTCCTTCGCTAGCATTGAATTTTTTTTGTATCTCAATATCGCTCATTTCTTACTAGTGTTACAACGAAGGCCCTGCCTTGAGCCTGTATAGCTGAGTCGGTTATCATACCAATGTTAAGTTCTTTTGTAATCTGCAGTACCGTAGAAGTTTTGTAGTAATTTGTTACCTTTTATTAACACGTCTACTACATTTTGCGGCGCTGCTTAGGTTAAGCTAGGTTGTAATAAACATAGCTTAAAAAAGAAAAGAAAAGAAAAAAAGTTGATTTCCAAGTTGCCACATGAGATACATGCCAACATATTGGCTTTTAAAAATTTCTTAATATAAGACGTCCTAAAACAAAAGTTCCATACGACGAGTACTAATTGACAAACCATCCGAGGTGTACAAATAGATAAGCCATATTAGGCATAATAATAGACAAACTATACGAGGTATGCTGATAGACAAACTATCAGAGGTGTACAGATAGATAGACCATACGAGGCATATTGATAGACAAAATATACGAGGCATATAATAGACAAACCATACGTGGCGTGCTAATAGTCTAACTTTGTCAAGGGGTAGTTGAATAAGAAATGAGAAATATCATCTCTTGAATATTTTATATTTCAAGAGATGGCTAACAACTTATAAATAATTCGAATACTACTAACGAATTTTTCGGACCTCCCAAGTTATTAGCTGAAATTATCGAAGGAAGAAAAGGACAAAAAACGCTATACCGGAGCAGGTTGAAACACCATCGTAAATGACAATCAAGTATTGAGAAGAGGTTAGTCACTAAGTAATTTATAAAGAACATCGCGCAACACAGCACGCACGTCTAGAAATGCGTAAACAAACTTGCACTCAAAAATAAAATGCATGGCTTATTCGGCATACAAATATAGAGATAATTTTTGCACGAGCTCTTTATTTCATTTGTATGTTTATACTTTTAATTTCTTCTATTCACAGAAATGCCCTTTGGGGCCGTGATAGTGTGAGGATTTCCTCACAAAATTGGTGCACGTCTGCTAATCACATAAAGTAGCAACCTATAGTGACCGATTCACAAGCTAGTCCGGGAGCGGCAGACATGGTAGACGAACCATGGCGGCGGAGCTTAGACTTGCTACCGTGCAGCCCTTCATTGCGCTCTGCTACCAGTCGTAAGCCGCAGTTTCCGGTCAACGCTACCCTTGACGAAGGCGGAGCTGGAAGTCGTTGCGTGGAGACAAACCGTGCTGGCTCAATTTCTTGGCGCTTAGCTCACCTAAGTTCTTCTCCTTATGCTTATCTTAAATTTTCATGAGTGAATGAAAGGTTGAATGTGTGTGCTTAATGAATTCTTTAAACCAGTCTCTACTAAACTTTGAGCTGGTCTTTCCATTTTTCTTGAAACCTCTAAATTAATCTTGAATCAACCTTGAATTAACCCTAAAAAAATTGCATGCTTCAAACTTAACCTGGAAAAGGGGCCTTCTACTAGTGGGCTGAATTCCTCCCCACGTAGCCTTCCTTTTCACTTACTTTTCTGGCGTATACCGGTTCTTCCGGTGTCTCTCTTAATTAACTTCGCGCCTTAAAGTGAGAAGCACACTGGACGACCTAATAAGTTCAGGTGCGCTAATTTTTGCTATTTTGCCGATTTATTATTGCTGTGATTCCCACTTGAAACTTAACACCCGTCGTTGTGAAGAATTATTCTCATGTTCTATATTTTTTCCACTCTACAGTATTAGCCGAGCCAGCGCGCGCCTTCTTGTCTTCCTTGTCAGTAACTGCGGTTCTTCCAAGCAATGTCAAACGCGTCTTTTTATTGAAGGTGAATGATGAATTTCTTACGGTAGTCAACTTATTAATACTGTGAACAATTGCTTAATTGCCACCTTTTCGCATACTTATTTGTATATTAATTATTCATCTGTCTTCCATCTTGATCGTTCAACGTCGCTCTTTTTAACACGAACAGTAGCCTGGCGACGTCTGTTCCTGCCTTACCTGGAGCCTGGCGACGTCTGTTCCTGCCTTACCTGGAGCCTGGCGACGTCTGTTGTTGCCTTACCTGGAGCCTGGCTACGTCTGTTGTTGCCTTACCTGGAGCCTGGCGACGTCTGTTGTTGCCTTACCTGGAGCCTGGCGACGTCTGTTCCTGCCTTACCTGGAGCCTGGCGACGTCTGTTGTTGCCTTACCTGGAGCCTGGCCACGTCTGTTGTTGCCTTACCTGGAGCCTGGCGACGTCTGTTGTTGCCTTACCTGGAGCCTGGCGACGTCTGTTCCTGCCTTACCTGGAGCCTGGCGACGTCTGTTGTTGCCTTACCTGGAGCCTGGCTACGTCTGTTGTTGCCTTACCTGGAGCCTGGCGACGTCTGTTGTTGCCTTATCTGGAGCCTGGCTACGTCTGTTGTTGCCTTACCTGGAACCTGGCTACGTCTGTTGTTGCCTTACCTGGAGCCTGGCTACGTCTGTTGTTGCCTTACCTTGAGCCTGGCTACGTCTGTTGTTGCCTTACCTGGAGCCTGGCTACGTCTGTTGTTGCCTTACCTGGAGCCTGGCTACGTCTGTTGTTGCCTTACCTGGAGCCTGGCTACGTCTGTTGTTGCCTTACCTGGAGCCTGGCGACGTCTGTTGTTGCCTTACCTGGAGCCTGGCGACGTCTGTTGTTGCCTTACCTGGAGCCTGGCGACGTCTGTTGTTGCCTTACCTGGAGCCTGGCGACGTCTGTTGTTGCCTTACCTGGAGCCTGGCTACGTCTGTTGTTGCCTTACCTGGAGCCTGGCGACGTCTGTTCCTGCCTTACCTGGAGCCTGGCGACGTCTGTTGTTGCCTTACCTGGAGCCTGGCGACGTCTGTTGTTGCCTTACCTGGAGCCTGGCGACGTCTGTTCCTGCCTTACCTGGAGCCTGGCGACGTCTGTTGTTGCCTTACCTGGAGCCTGGCGACCGTTTGTCAATTTATTTGAAGCAATCGCTTATGCTGCTCATTAACTTTCCTGTATATTCTTAATTATGCGTAATCCTTCTAGTTCGTCAGGATAAATTTATTCGCTGATGTTTTAGTCGTTCGTGTGTTCGCGTTGCTTGTCGTTCGTGTGTTCGCGTTGCTTGTCGTTCGTGTGTTCGCGTTGCTTGTCGTTCGTGTGTTCGCGTTGCTTGTCGTTCGTGTGTTCGCGTTGCTTGTCGTTCGTGTGTTCGCGTTGCTTGTCGTTCGTGTGTTCGCGTTGCTTGACTACTACCCTCCCCTCTCCTGCCTTCGTCTTGACTACTACTCTCCCCTCTCCTGCCTTTGTCTTGACTACTACCCTCCACTCTCTTGCCCTTGTCATGATGTCATGACTACTACCCTCCCTTCATCTGCCCTTGGCTTGACTACTACCCTCCCCTCTCCTGCCTTCGTCTTGACTACTACTCTCCCCTCTCTTGCCTTTGTCTTGACTACTACCCTCCACTCTCTTGCCCTTGTCATGACTACTACCCTCCCCTCTCCTGCCTTCGTCTTGACTACTACCCTCCCCTCTCCTGCCTTCGTCTTGACTACTACTCTCCCCTCTCCTGCCTTTGTCTTGACTACTACCCTCCACTCTCTTGCCCTTGTCATGACTACTACCCTCCCCTCATCTGCCCTTCTTTTGGCAGTTATCATTTTGGCATCCCCTTCTCTTTCTCCACATTTTCTTTCCCCTCACTTTCCCCTCACTTTCACCATTTTCTTTCCCCTCCGGAGTTCATTGCCCGCATCCCCTCACCCCTCACCCCCTTACCCCCAGCTCGAGTTCAAGTGCGAACTGAAGAAGCTTCTCACGTGTCTGCCTTCGTCCTTCCGTGAAGGCGACGTCAAGAAGGCAAACACAAGAAGGTCAAATAAAGATCATTTGAGAGGGGAATTATTCATGTCATCGCCCTCGGAGCCATTAGAATTATTTCCGCTCCAACGAACTCCAAATTATTGCTGCCGTATTGGCGAGCCTTTTGTCATTTCACGGTGGACTTCTTTTATTTTTCATTTTGGCGAGGGCTGTTGAATTTGTGATATTCTACGTAATTTCGTACTGTTCGTTCTCAAGGGTGAAATCTAAATCGTTTTATGAGAGTTTTTATTTCGTGAATTTTTATGTTATTTCTTTGTTTAGTGTGAAATTCATCAGACTGGAATCCCGTGAAGTTAACGTATCGAAAGTTGACATATCAAAAAGTTGACACATGAAAAGTTGACACATGAAAAGTTGACACGTCAAAAGTTGACACGTCAAAAGTTGACGTATCAAAAGTTGACATATCAAAAGTTGACGTATCAAAAGTTGACATGCCAAAAAGTTGACACATCAAAAGTTGACGTACCAAAAGTTGACATGTCAAAAGTTGACGTATCAAAAATTGGCATCAAAATGAAAAGTATAAAAATTATGTAAGAGGCCCAAGTTGAAAGATTAGAATTCAACTAAAAAGTTGGAAGACTAGTTAGATCCCAATCATACCTTGCTTTTGTGCATGTAACACGGATGTAAAGACTGTACAAAGCAGTTCTCAGTATGTTTACGCAGAGTAGTTTTTTTTATTCGTAGAAAGCCGTGCTCTGTCAGTATAAAACAAATTCCTGTCTGTAAATACTGAATAGTTCTTCGTACATACATAAAGCAGATATATGCGTGGACAAAGCAGTTCTCAGTATCTACACACTGAGTAGTTCTTTGTATTTAAATCAGATCTACATTTAAATTTAAATCAGTTCCATGATTGTATGAAACAGTTCTATGAATGAATAAAGCAGTTCTCTGCACAGAAACTTCCAAGTCTGCACAGAAGGTTCCAAGTCTGCACAAAAGGTCCCAAGTCTGCACAGAAGGTTCCAAGTCTGCACAGAAGGTCCCAAGTCTTCAAAGAAGGTTCCAAGTCTGCACAGAAGGTCCCAAGTCGGCACAGAAGGTCCCAAGTCTGCACAGAAGGTCCTAAGTCTGCACAGAAGGTCCCAAGTCTGCACAGAAGGTCCCAAGTCGGCACAGAAGGTCCCAAGTCTGCACAGAATGTCCCAAGTCTGCACAGAAGGTTCCAAGTCTGCAAAGAAGGTCCCAAGTCTCCACAGAAGGTCCCAAGTCTGCACAGAAGGTCCCAAGTCTGCACAGAAGGTCCCAAGTCTTCACAGAAGGTCCCAAGTCTACACAGAAGGTCCCAAGTCTGCACAGAAGGTCCCAAGTCTTCACAGACGGTCCCAAGTCTGCATAGAAGGTCCCAAGTCTGCACAGAAGGTCCCAAGTCTGCACAGAAGGTCCCAAGTCTTCACAGAAGGTCCCAAGTCTGCACAGAAGGTCCCAAGTCTGCACAGAAGGTCCCAAGTCTTCACAGAAGGTCCCAAGTCTGCACAGAAGGTCCCAAGTCTTCACAGAAGGTCCCAAGTCTGCACAGAAGGTCCCAAGTCTAAACAGAAGGTCCCAAGTCTTCACAGAAGGTCCCAAGTCTGCACAGAAGGTCCCAAGTCTTCACAGAAGGTCCCAAGTCTGCACAGAAGGTCCCAAGTCTTCACAGAAGGTCCCAAGTCTGCACAGAAGGTCCCAAGTCTGCACAGAAGGTCCCAAGTCTGCACAGAAGGTCCCAAGTCTACACAGAAGGTCCCAAGTCTGCGCAGAAGGTCCCAAGTCTTCACAGAAGGTCCCAAGTTTAAACAGAAGGTCCCAAGTCTCCACATAAGGTCCCAAGTCTGCACAGAAGGTCCCAAGTCTTCACAGAAGGTCCCAAGTCTGCACAGAAGGTCCCAAGTCTGCACAGAAGGTCCCAAGTCTTCACAGAAGGTCCCAAGTCTGCACAGAAGGTCCCAAGTCTTCACAGAAGGTCCCAAGTCTAAACAGAAGGTCCCAAGTCTCCACATAAGGTCCCAAGTCTGCACAAAAGGTCCCAAGTCTTCACAGAAGGTCCCAAGTCTGCACAGAAGGTCCCAAGTCATCACAGAAGGTCCCAAGTTTAAACAGAAGGTCCCAAGTCTCCACATAAGGTCCCAAGTCTGCACAGAAGGTCCCAAGTCTTCACAGAAGGTCCCAAGTCTGCACAGAAGGTCCCAAGTCTGCACAGAGGGTCCCAAGTCTTCACAGAAGGTCCCAAGTCTGCACAGAAGGTCCCAAGTCTTCACAGAAGGTCCCAAGTCTAAACAGAAGGTCCCAAGTCTCCACATAAGGTCCCAAGTCTGCACAGAAGGTCCCAAGTCTTCACAGAAGGTCCCAAGTCTGCACAGAAGGTCCCAAGTCTGCACAGAAGGTCCCAAGTCTTCACAGAAGGTCCCAAGTCTAAACAGAAGGTCCCAAGTCTCCACATAAGGTCCCAAGTCTGCACAGAAGGTCCCAAGTCTGCACAGAAGGTCCCAAGTCTGCACAGAAGGTCCCAAGTCTGCACAGAAGGTCCCAAGTCTTCACAGAAGGTCCCAAGTCTGCACAGAAGGTCCCAAGTCTTCACAGAAGGTCCCAAGTCTAAACATAAGGTCCCAAGTCTCCACATAAGTCCCAAGTCTTCACAGAAGGTCCCAAGTCTGCACAGAAGGTCCCAAGTCTGCACAGAAGGTCCCAAGTCTTCACAGAAGGTCCCAAGTCTGCACAGAAGGTCCCAAGTCTTCACAGAAGGTCCCAAGTCTAAACAGAAGGTCCCAAGTCTCCACATAAGGTCCCAAGTCTGCACAGAAGGTCCCAAGTCTGCACAGAAGGTCCCAAGTCTTCACAGAAGGTCCCAAGTCTAAACAGAAGGTCCCAAGTCTCCACATAAGGTCCCAAGTCTGCACATAAGGTCCCAAGTCTGCACACAAGGTCCCAAGTCTGCACAGAAGGTCTGCTGGCCGCTCAGACACCAATTAAAGACAGCTCTATCGAACGAGGCAGTTTTAAGAGACGGTCAAAACTTGAGACTCCACAGAGCGAGTCTTTAGGACCCAGGCTCTAGGAACGCGCGTGACAATCATGGGACTGACAGGGAAAAAGTCTCGAGGAATTAGCTCTCGTAATCAAGTTATTTGAGGGAGAAGAAAAGAATGGAAACTCGGTAATTTCTTCTGCGTCTTTTTCTTCCCGGCCGAGCCTCGGAGCTGCCCGAGGTACGAAGGTGTGTTTCGCGCGTCCTGCCCAGGTCTGGGGAGTGTTGCCTGACTGGGCTTTTTCTGGGAAGAATATATCAATGCTTGGGGATTTGTTGTTGGGGAATGTTGCCAGATTGGGCTTTTCCTGGTTGATTGTCACTTCATGGGAATTTTTTTGGGGGGGAATATTGCCAGACTGGGCTTTTTTCAGGCCAGAATATCAATGCTTGGGAATTTTGTATTTTACCTGATAAAATTGAACATAAAGCGAGCTGATAATTAGGTAGGATTGCCAATTTTATCATGAAGTTTGGAAAAGGAGTAAAGTTTAACACTTTGATCGGAAAGCAGCTTATCTGGCAGATCAAGGCTGAAATATTTTTCATAAAATGCTCATGGCCGTAAAAACAGTCGCGGGATTGATAGGAATAGCCGAAACAACGATATTCCTGACGATTTTCCGGTTATTCAAAATCTGCAGAAATTCCCGAAAACTATTTCAGAAGCCCTTCGATATCTTAAAAAAAATTAAATTAAACCAACTCTACATTTAGATATAAAGAAAAGAAAAACAGCTTATTTCCACTAAACTGTTTTCCAATAAACGAAGAAAAACAGTATATTTCCAATGAACTATTTTTCCTATCAACTGAAACTAATTTCTTATAAACAGACTTGGAAGTGAATAAACTGAACAGGTTGTGGCTGTGAACTTATCAAACCAGGAAGCAAGTTTTGCGCGCTGCTGTCCAGAAAACGTAATTTAAAAAGTTCATCTAGAAATTCACGGGCCTTGTAAAATATTTGAAAATATTTTTCCAGCATTTCTTGCATCTTCTGCGTCACAGAATTTAGGGATTTTCAGAGCAGGTCAACCAAATTAAAAGTTTTATAAACATTGCAAAATGTTTCGGTGAAAACTTCATTAATTTTCATATTTTCAATTATTACTTTCGAAACAATTTTGAATATAGACAAGACTCTCGCAGATGGTTGTAAATATTGATGATATTTCGTAAAGATTGTTTTCACAATCTTTACGAAAACAATGCATCATATCTGAGGCTGCGTGAAAAAAAGCTGGAAGGCTTCTTTTACTTTGAATCTGAAGAAAACTTAAAGCACAAATATACAGCAAAAATAAAGTAAAAATACAATGCAAAAATATAAAGGAAAAATATAAAGCATAAAAATATACAGCAAAAAAATATACAGCAAATAAATATACAGCAAAAAATTTACAAAAAAAAATATGCAGGAAAAATATACAGCAAACATATATGAAGCAAAAATACATTACAAAATACACAGCACAAATACACAGCAAAAATTCCCAGCAAAAATATACCGGAAAAATGCACAGCAGAAAAATATACAGCAAAAAGTATGCAGCAAAAATTTGAGAGTGCATAATTTTCGATTAGGTGCAAACTGGATCAGTGTAACAAATTCACCTCGCGTATCGTAATGAATGCTTTACATGTTACGCCAACTGTGCCCCAAGTGCCCTAGGAGAATGAAAGAAAAACATTTAGTATGCAACAAAGATGATACGAAAACCATCACTAAATTATGAAATGTCTTAAGACAAAGATCCTGAGCTGACACACACATGGGCACCGCAATACCCATGTCAATAATCGAAACAAATGATGGAGAGAAAGGCGTGGAAGAATGTATGCTCTTTGTTGGGCTACCTAGGTTTGATAATGCACGTAAATGCAAGCTAAAAAACCATGAAACAGTATTATTACCCGTGTAACATTTCAAGAGATTAATGGAGGAGCATCACGCAAACTCAGTTCCAAGCAATATCCGTCGTCGTAAGTACTCGTAACACTGGAATCAATAGCGTAAGTCTTCCCAAGTGAACTTACGCACCAGATACACCACTACGACCAAGTACATTCATCACAAACCAGCCCTGCAACATCAAAGAACTCTAGGCCAGATAGAATATCCAAGCCGCTGTTGAGAAACAATTCTTTATTGTTTCTTGGCGGTGGTGCAAGAAGTGGAAGATTTTCCAAGACGAACTGCCAAGGCAATTTTCGCAAGAATCTCCCCTCAGTTCCCCTCATTTCCCCTCAGCTCCCTTCATCTTCCCTCAGCTCTTCTCAGCTCCCATCAGCTTGCCTCAGCTCGCCTCATCTCCCCTCAGCTCTCCTCATTTCCCTTCATTTCCCCTCAGCTCCCCTCATTTCCTCTCAGCTCTCCTCATTTCTTCTTATTTCCCTCATTTCCCCTCGTTTACCCACAATTCACCTCATTTCCTTTTAGCTCCCCTCACTTCCCATCTCACTTCCCCCACTTACCCTTATCTCCCCTCAGCTCCCCTCATTTCCCCCATCTCCCCTCATTTTCCCTCAGTTCCCAACAATTCCCCTCAGTTCCCTTCATTTCCCCTCAGCTCCCCTCAGTTCCCCTCATTTCCCCTCAGTTTGCGCCCAAGAAGCGCTGCCGCCTGCCGTCCATCTCCGGACTCGGGAAGAATTTCTTCCGCCAAATAACAAGTCGCCGGAAACGAAAACTTGAAAGGCGCTCCGCGGTGCTGCGGCATTTACTGCATAGAGTCCTTCACAAAATGCCCGCATTTTTCGGTGCCAATTAAAAATGCAGCGTCTTTTAAGGACGCCAGTTTAGGGTGAGTTTTAGACGAATCTTTTTTAAAAGAAGATTGTTTTAAGGTAAAGTTTAGACGACCCTTTTTTAAAAGGTGTCTTTTAAGGGTAAATATTACGACGGTCCTTCTTTAAGGATGCCTGTTTAGGGTAAATTTCAGACGAGCCTTCTTTTTAGGACGAATTTTCAAGGCAATTTTCGACGAGCCATCTTTCAAGGACGCCTGTTTTGGGTAAATTATGGACGAACTTTCTAGAACCTGCGTTGGGAATTGCTTTTTAAGACTCACTTTTTTTGCAGGCTATTTAAGTTGACAAAGATAAGCTGTATTAAAGTTTTATTTGACCAAAATAAAGACGCTCGATTTATTATTGTTTCCTTTTAAATAATAATGAATCATAGTAGCCTACATCAATTCAGGAATGTCGGCTTTAATTAAAGATGATTACCTACGCGTCGTATGAGGTAAAATTTAGTTATAGAAAATTACGCAATCGTATTCTGCAGCTGCAAAACATCTGTTTCAGTTCATGTTGCAACTGTAAAACATCTGACTTTATTTTACTGCTGGAAACCATTCGCTTTATTTTAATGCGTTAACTGTTAATTATGGCACCACACTCCACACACCCTTTTTTTACCACTCAGTGTATTGTAATACATTCCATGTTTAAATTTTTCTTTGGAAATAATTGTTGTTTGTACTTTCTTCTTCTTCATTCTCTCACCCGCCCTTGTTCCCCCATGCTTCCACCGAGGAGCCATTTTCCAAGCCATGCTTTAACCATCATTTTTTGTTCTTTTCAACATTTTACGCAGGTACTACGATCCAAATGTGTTATCAGTTAAGGATGTTAATGTTAAGGTGTTTTAAAAACCAATGTATAAACATTTAATGTTTATACTTTACTGGAAATAAACTGTTTTTCTTTTTCTTTCTTTCCTTTCTTACGTAACCTAACGAATTTATCAACAGAAATTTCAAACGTTTGACAAGTCAGGAGAATCATCTATGTAGGCCTTTATACAGGAACTCATTTACAGAAAAATTCCAGTAGGTCTCCGAGTTTTGAAAGCTCAAATAAGTTGGTGCTTCGTTGAAATGTGGAATGTAGGAATGTTTCCCATTGGGGCATGTGTTCCATGCCACCACGTGTAGTTCCGTCACGCCACCTCACATGGGCATGTGTAGCATGCCACCACGTGTACTTCCGTCCTGCCACCTCACATGGGCATGTGTACCATGCCACCACGTACACTTCCGTCATGCCTCACCACTTCCTTCATAAATTCGTCTGCGCGGACACGGGAGTGGCCGCTGGATTTAGTCTTCCGGTGCCTCTACATAACTTGGGAAGGTGTGAGGGGAGTGAGAGGAGTGAGGGGAGTGAGGGGAGTGAGGGAAGCCAGAGGGAAGTGAAGGAAGTGAAGAGAGTGAGAGGACTGAAGGGAGTGAGGGGAGCGAGAGGGGAGTGAGGGGAGTGAGAGGGGAGTGAAAAGTGCGAAGAGAGTGAGAGGACTGAAGGGAGTGAGGGGAGCATTAGAGGAGTGAGGGGAGTGAAGGGAGTGAGAGGAGAGTGAGGGGGAGTGAGGGGAGAGTGAGAGGAGTGAGGGGGGAGTGAGAAGGGAGTGAGGGGGGAGTGAGAGGAAAAGGATGCTGACAAAGTGAGGGGAGTGAGGGACGTTAAGGGGGAGTGAGGAGAGTGAGGGGAGTGAGGGACGTGAAGGAAGAGTGAGGAGAGTGAGGGGAGTGAGGGGGAGTGAGGAGGGAGTGATGGAGTGAGGTCGGAGTGAGGGGAGTGAGGGGAGTTAGGGAAATGAAGGGGGAATGAGGGAGTGAGGGGAGAGTGAGGGAGGAGTGAGGGAAGTGAAGAAGTAGAAGGAAGGGATTGAAGGGAGAGTCTGAACCCAGACAAACTTGTTTAACCCTCTAGCGTCCCAGTGGACCACACAGTCTACTTTTAAAAACAGCCTAAATATATTGTATATCTTGATCAATTCCTTTCCCAATTTTGTCCTTAAAGTTCGCCTCCGAGTGGAAGTTTGTTGCTTACCTTGACGTTGGTGACAACCTGATGCCAACAGCCCCGTCGAATGATGGTAGTAGTGATGATGTTAATATGAATGCAAAAAAGGCGATATAAAAGGGTTGAGCATCAATGCGGAACAGAGGGTGATTGATGTCATTGGTATTGTGTCTGTGCACACATCGCTATATAGTGACACAATTGTTGGTCGAAGCTGCAGTTTATCTTCATAAATAAAACTAAATTAACAAACAAAATAAATATAATGAACATTTAAAAATAAAATTGCGTAAACAACCATCGGCATCTAAGGATCGCCACCAGCGCCGGGATTCCAAAGATTAGAGTTGACGACAAGTCCTGGGACGGATGTGACTATCCGGTGCCAAGGAAGCAGACCAAGGATGCAAACCAAGGATGCAGACCGAGGATGCAGACCAAGGATGCACACCAAGGATGCAGACCAAGGATGCAGACCAAGGATGCACACCAAGGAAGCAGACCAAGGATGCAAACCAAGGATGCAGACCGAGGATGCAGACCAAGGATGCACACCAAGGAAGCAGACCAAGGATTCAAACCAAGGATGCAGACGAGGATGCAGACCAAGGATGCACACCAAGGATGCAGACCAAGGATGCAGACCAAGGATGCAGACCAAGGATGGAGACCAAGGATGGAGACCAAGGATGCAGACCAAGGATGCAGACCAAGGATGCAGACCAAGGATGCAGATCAAGGATGCTGACCAAGGATGCAGACCAAGGCTGCAGACCAAGGATGCAGACCAAGGATGCAGACCAAGGATGCTGACCAAGGATGCAGACCAAGGATGCTGACCAAGGATGCAGACCAAGGATGCAGACCAAGGATGCAGACCAAGGATGCAAACCAAGGATGCTGACCAAGGATGCAGACCAAGGCTGCAGACCAAGGATGCAGACGAAGGATGCAGACCAAGCTAGAGATAAATTTTGACCCAGCCAGCGTCACTCAGCATTAGGCAGCTCCGCAGGTCAGAATTTAATTTGAGCTCTGCAGAATTGCATCGGGACGAGAACTACAGGGCAGTAAATGCTCGTCTCTGGCTACTGCGGTACTCTTAATTTCTGCGAGAAAGAAAGAAAGAAAGAAAGAAGGAAAGAAAGAACGAAGGAAAGAAAGAAAGAAGGACAGAAGGAAAGAAAGAAAGAAAGACAGAAAAAAGAAAGAAAGAAAGAAAAATAAAAAAAACGCTCATTTAAATAAGTTAACACATGAAATGTATTACAAAATTTTGGGGTTCCCTGCAGCTTTTCGGGAATCTCTACACGTATAAATCCGTCGGGTTTGACTTGTATCATCTCTCATTTCTTATTTGACATGCTTAGTTATTTCCTTGTATCGAATGATGGAATATTTGAAGCATGGGCATCCAGGTGCAAATGACAGTCTCAAATGCTGCAATTTGACGGTTGGACTTTTTCCGACAAACACCAGGCAGTTACTGAGACTAGGCAATTATCAAGAATACAATGAGCAGTTCAGAGCCTAGTAAGACCATTCTTTTGATCTACAAACTTTTGATCCATTTCCCGAGCTTTGTTGCTTTACCGTTGTTCATTTATTTGGCAAGAGCTGGTTCTTGAGTCGACGTGTAGTGTCTGTGCCTGCAAATTTAGACAATTTATTTACCTCAAGAGATACAGCAGCAGATTGTTTCTTATGTCTAGTACAATGGACACATTTGAGTATAGCTGCTGGTGGGACCGAGTAAGTTCAGAAATTTTGGGTTCATTCACAGTCCTGCGTGTAGAGTGCTTATGGTTTGTGTGCAGACGACGGGCAGAGCATGCAGATGACGTGCAGAGCATGCAGACGAAGTGCAGAGCATGCAGACGACATGCAGAGCATGCAGACAAAGTGCAGAACATGCAGACGACGTGCAGAGCATGCAGACGAAGTGCAGAGCATGCAGACGACGTGCAGAGCGTGCAGAAGACGTTTAGAGCATGCAGACGACGTGCAGAGCATGCAGACGATGTGCAGAGCATGCAGACGACGTGCAGAACTAAGAAAGAATGCTCTCAGCGCACATCAAAAATAGATCCCTGTGGAACTACGCGGTCGCCATTTTGAGTGGCAGAAATTCAAAAATTCTCCCGATCGAGGAAATTTATTTTCCAGGAGCGGCAGCAGGAGAACGCTCCGGTCGAGTTTTACGGTCCGTGCGTGCACGTTAGAACTGCGCTCTTTAAATGCGAATGCATTTTCTGCCCTCCGTTCTCTCCTTTTTCAAAGAAAAAAGGATGTTTTTTCACCGGCCCCGGAGTGAGCGAAGTCACTTCTAACTTTGGTAGAAAACGATCGTTTGAGATGGCTTTGAATATTCCGAGTAGTGCGTGGGCTGGTGACTGGTATAAAAGTGACTTGAAATTGTCTTCAGGCTTTTGCTGGCTGATATTTTCTAGAGTATTTATAAAAAAATTAAGAACATCACTACTGGAAGCCTCTTGACAGCCATTTAAATAAATAACAAACAAAGAAATTTAAATAACAAATAAAGAAACATAGAAGCATGGGGGGGGGGGGGGGGGGGGGGGCGCAGAAAGAACGCATGGATTTGACTTCCGTAGTATCAGTGGTGGAAATGGTATACCTAATTATATCAGTTGTAATAATAACGAGTACAATTATATGGTAGTTATATGTAGTATAATTATATTAGTAATAATTATAACTAGTATAAAAAACGTAAACATTACAACTAGTTATAATTTTAACTGTACTAGTAAACTAGTAATAATTATACTATTATAGTATTCTAGCAATTTATACTATAAACAATTATAACTAGCAAAATTGTAAAAAATCAACTATACCACTTGGAAATCTATACGTTCTTTTTGCGCCACCCCGTAAGTTGTTGCAGCGCAGGCGAGAACGTTTTCCTCAGTGTGCGTGTGCCCTATATGCGTAAAATACCGCCTGTTTTATCCTGAAGTACATCAACCTTGCTAGCATTTAAATGAATGATATTGTATCCTAGATACTCAAAATACCGGCAGCTGTGTCGTTAAGGCGAACAGTCATACAAGTATTTAGCGTAATGCGCTCGTATCATACATACTCAAAATACCGGCAGTCCCAGCTCATTCATGAGGCATAACCGTCGCACAAGTATTTATTTTAATGTATTTTTAATACATTGCATGTGTTCTACTGCAACATCAAATGGGCGTCGAACAGCGACGCAGATTTGATGGAAGGCTAGTGAGCTCTAATGGAGCGGGAAGCGAGGCTTGATGGAACAGGATGTGGGATTTGATGGGAGAGCTTATTGCTCAGCTTCTCGTGTAAATATACGGAATGTGATTATCTGCAAGTATAAGTAATATTATATTCTGCAGAAATACGGAATATTTTTTTCATAAATACGGAATATTATTTTCTGCAAATATACGGAATATTATTTTCTGTAAATATACGGAATATTATTTTCTGTAAATATACGGAATATCATTCTCTGCATATTTACGGAATATTATTTTCTGCAAATATACGGAACATTATCCTGCAGATATACGGAATATTTTTTTCTTCATAAATACGGAATATTATTTTCTACAAATATTCGGAATATTATTTCCAGCAAATATACGGAATGTGATTTACCTGGCGATGAACCGTAAGCCATTAGACAAACAGACCGGGCAGCAGGCCATCAACAAACAATTCGATGAGACAAAAACATCGATGTTTATTGTTGACATTTTTGCCTCATTTCACAGCATTTGATTTTTCCCTCATACTTCGCTCGTTGTTTTAAAAAAATTTCTGTAGTTTTTTCCGAACTTTCGTTCGAAGCATACGTTGTATAGCGAAATTTAGGTTTGCAAGAATATACGAGTAAATTAGCAAGATCGAGACTAGTGACAAAAAAATATCACGTATTCAAGATACCGAGAATTAAAGTTTGCTAAACCTAAAATTGACAAAATTTCAAGTTGGCAAAAATTGAACGCTTATTAAAGTTAGCGAGGAGTGAAGCTGAGGAAGTTTTCGCGTGAAATAAAGGTTGCAATGCAGAACTTAAGTTGGCGACAAGTTTGTCCCCCTGTGCCCTGAAGTTCGTGCTGCTCCGTCGCTGCCGGCTGCAGAAACTCAAATTTTAATTCAGACGTCACGAGGCGAGCGGCCTGGAGGCAGACGTTTAAAAGAGGACAATTAATTCGGCAACCAGTTTCATTTTAAAGAGAAGAAAAGATAGAAGAAATCCTAAGCCAAAAAGGAATTCAATTTGCAAATGAAGAATTGATTTAGGAGATGGCTAAGCCAAAAAGTAATTTTTAAATGCAAATGAAGAAATGATGAAAGAAAACCAAAGGCAAGAAGTAATTCAATTTGCAAAAGAAGAAATGATAAAGGAATAATTAAGGCAAAAAGGAATTTGACTTGTAGAAGTAGAAAAGTTAAAAGAAAGATGGTCCAAAGGAACTTCTTTGAGAGCATTACAGAACTGTCACGGTAAATGGCAGTTATTCGTAAGTTGGTGAACCATTTGTAAGTTGGTGAACCATTCGTAAGTTGGTGAACCATTCGTAGATTGGTGAATCATTCGTAAGTTGGTGAACCATTCGTAGATTGGTGAATCATTCGTAAGTTGGTGAATCATTCGTAAGTTGGTGAATCATTCGTAAGTTGGTGAATCATTCGTAAGTTGGTGAATCATTCGTAAGTCGGTGAATCATTCGTAAGTTAGTGAATCATTCGTAAGTTGGTGAATCATTCGTAAGTTAGTGAATCATTCGTAAGTTGGTGAATCATTCGTAAGTTGGTGAATCATTCGTAAGTTAGTGAATCATTCGTAAGTTGGTGAATCATTCGTAAGTTGGTGAATCATTCGTAAGTTAGTGAATCATTCGTAAGTTGGTGAACCATTCGTAGATTGGTGAATCATTCGTAAGTTGGTGAATCATTCGTAAGTTGGTGAATCATTCGTAAGTTGGTGAATCATTCGTAAGTTGGTGAATCATTCGTAAGTTGGTGAATCATTCGTAAGTTGGTGAATCATTCGTAAGTTGGTGAATCATTCGTAAGTTGGTGAATCATTCGTAAGTTGGTGAATCATTCGTAAGTTGGTGAATCATTCGTAAGTCGGTGAATCATTCGTAAGTTGGTGAATCATTCGTAAGTTGGTGAATCATTCGTAAGTTAGTGAATCATTCGTAAGTTGGTGAATCATTCGTAAGTTGGTGAATCATTCGTAAGTTAGTGAATCATTCGTAAGTTGGTGAATCATTCGTAAGTTGGTGAATCATTCGTAAGTTAGTGAATCATTCGTAAGTTGGTGAACCATTCGTAGATTGGTGAATCATTCGTAAGTTGGTGAATCATTCGTAAGTTGGTGAATCATTCGTAAGTTGGTGAATCATTCGTAAGTTGGTGAATCATTCGTAAGTTGGTGAATCATTCGTAAGTTGGTGAATCATTCGTAAGTTAGTGAATCATTCGTAAGTTGGTGAATCATTCGTAAGTTGGTGAATCATTCGTAAGTTAGTGAATCATTCGTAAGTTAGTGAATCATTCGTAAGTTGGTGAACCATTCGTAAGTTGGTGAATCATTCGTAAGTTGGTGAATCATTCGTAAGTTGGTGAATCATTCGTAAGTTGGTGAATCATTCGTAAGTTAGTGAATCATTCGTAAGTTGGTGAATCATTCGTAAGTTGGTGAATCATTCGTAAGTTAGTGAATCATTCGTAAGTTGGTGAATCATTCGTAAGTTAGTGAATCATTCGTAAGTTAGTGAATCATTCGTAAGTTGGTGAATCATTCGTAAGTTAGTGAATCATTCGTAAGTTGGTGAATCATTCGTAAGTTGGTGAATCATTCGTAAGTTAGTGAATCATTCGCAAGTTAGTGAATCATTCGTAAGTTGGTGAATCATTCGTAAGTTAGTGAATCATTCGTAAGTTAGTGAATCATTCGTAAGTTGGTGAATCATTCGTAAGTTGGTGAATCATTCGTAAGTTGGTGAATCATTCGTAAGTTAGTGAATCATTCGTACGTTGGTGAATCATTCGTAAGTTGGTGAATCATTCGTAAGTTAGTGAATCATTCGTAAGTTGGTGAATCATTCGTAAGTTAGTGAATCATTCGTAAGTTAGTGAATCATTCGTAAGTTGGTGAATCATTCGTAAGTTAGTGAATCATTCGTAAGTTTGACTAACGTTGAGTTGAGACTAAAAGAAGGCTGACAGACTGAAAAAAACTGATTCCGGAGTCTGAGTAAAAATCCTAACTGACAAAATCGACATTTCAAAAAAAGTAATTTTCAAACAGCTCTACAGCATTTAAATGTATTAAAATTTCACATAGTTATAAAGTTTGGAAGTGCATACTCAGACTCAGATAAAGAATGACGAAATATCCCAAGGACGTTGAGAGTGTTGAATTTAGATCGTTATTTTGGATTTGTTTCTGAGACTGACCCACGGCAACGAGCTGCGACCGTGGCTGTAACTTCATACATACAACTTCTAACTCATCTTGGAGTTGGAATTCAAACCACATAATTCCTATCCCTCCCCCCGCAACTCCCAGCACCCCGTAACTCCCAGCACTCCGAACTCCCAGCACCCAGCAACTCCCAGCACCCCGTAACTCCCAGCACCCCGAACTCCCAGCACCCCGTAACTCCCAGCACCCTGAACTCCCAGCACCCAGCAACTCCCAGCACCCCGTAACTCCCAGCACCCCGTAACTCCCAGCACCCCGTAACTCCCAGCACCCCGTAACTCCCAGCACCCCGTAACTCCCAGCACTCCGTAGCTCCCAGCACCCCGTAACTCCCAGCACCCCGTAACTCCCAGCACCTCGTAACTCCCAGCCCCCGTAACTCATAGCAGCCCGTAACTCCCAGCACTCCATAACTCCCAGCACCCCGTAACTCCCAGCACCCCGTAACTCCCAGCCCCCCCGTAACTCATAGCAGCCCGTAACTCCCAGCACTCCATAACTCCCAGCACCCCGCAACTCCCAGCACCCCGTAACTCCCAGCACCCCGTAACTCCCAGCACACCGTAACTCCCAGCCCCCCGTAACTCCTAGCAGCCCGTAACTCCTAGCACCCCGTCTCTCCCAGTTACGGGGACAGGCAATGGGCCAATCAGGCGGCAGATGAGGCCGTATTCGTGTCACGTGGGAGGCCTGGGCTGGCCAGCCAATCACAGCTCGTCTTCGGAACTGCTCAGCCAATCACAAATTTTTTCCCAAGCCATCAGGTCAATTGGGCCTTCAATAAAATCAAAAAGGAGATTTGCCAAACGGCGTGCGTTCAAACAACAGCCAAATCCAAATCTGTTCCCTGTTTTTCTCGCGGCTGTGCAGTCGATCTCGCGGCCTATTTTGCTCTGTAAATACGTAAGAAAGGCATTTAATTTCGCGAGCGCATCTTGCTTATCAAATGACAGGAACGCGAAATTTAAACATGCACGCGGAGAGGGAAGATTAAAAGAATATTAAATGCTGGTGAACAGACGGCGGTGGAAGCAGATTCTTCCTTGCATGCAATTGATCATGTTTATTTATGTTTATTTTTGTTCATTCAGACAAAGGGAAAGAATTACATTTAGGAATGGGACTTACATTTAGGAATGTAGCAAAGATAGCGTTAAGGAATGGGGCACGAATTACATTTAGGGATGGGACAATAATTACATATAGGAATTCGACAAGAATTTCGTTTAGAAATGGGGTTTACATTCAGGAATGGGTCATGACCTGAATAGGTAACTTTACAAATATTAAGATCAGTTTTTCGCTCACCATTTTTGCATTTCATTTTAGAAAACTATTGTTTGAAGGCTAGTGTATTAAAAAGTATTTTAAAATATCTCTATAATACATACTAAGTTCTTATTTTATATTTTGCGTACATGCGTAGTCCAAGATTGTGTCTTTTTCGTCCAACGTCTGTCCAGATTGTGTCCTTCCCTTGGTTACCCTACGACGCGATTGCGGAGATCGTGGAACCCCGACGAGTAATTTTGATAGCACTCCCCACTGCAGATGGGTTACATAACTATAAAAATTGTGCTGTTCTGACTGCTTTTTATTCCCTCAAATGTTTGCAGTCGAACGTTTGAGTTAAATATGACAGGAAATATCAGAGCGAGACTCAGACGAAAGCCAGTAGTCCAAATTATTTGATTTAGTCGCCATTAAAGTTATGAAAGTCCTAATTCAGCGTGAACTTTGAAACTTTCCCTGTGTCCCACAGCAAATAAATTTGTAAATTCAATATCGCGTGCCCCAATTGTCCCACAGCGAATAAATTTGTTAAATACAATGTCCTAATTCTTTAATTGCTACTGAATGGACTGAGCGCACTTTCGACGTACGCTAGATTGGTTTAGAGCGCAGAGAATTAATGCAAACTTCAGGCAGATGAGTTAATGCATAATTAGCTGACGCATCAGCGGCATAAACATGTATATTGGACGCCGTGAAGTTTCAAAGACCTCATTATTGTTCGTATTAATTCCCATTTTTGTTGGGAGGTTTATTCGATTATGAGCCGGTATTTTGATGGGGAGTCTTGTTGAATGAATGGTCCGAATTTCATTTGAATATTGAATGATGTGCCAATATTTTGTTGGGTAATACTATTGAATGATGAGCGAATATTTTGTTGGGTAATGCTATTGAATGATTAGCCAATATTTTGTTGGGTAATACTATTGAATGATGTGCCAATATTTTGTTGGGTAATACTATTGAATGATGTGCCAATATTTTGTTGGGTAATACTATTGAATGATTAGCCAATATTTTGTTGGGTAATACTATTGAATGATTAGCCAATATTTTGTTGGGTAATGCTATTGAATGATTAGCCAATATTTTGTTGGGTAATACTATTGAATGATTAGCCAATATTTTGTTGGGTAATGCTATTGAATGATTAGCCAATATTTTGTTGGGTAATACTATTGAATGATGTGCCAATATTTTGTTGGGTAATGCTATTGAATGATGAGCGAATATTTTGTTGGGTAATGCTATTGAATGATGAGCCAATATTTTGTTGGGTAATACTATTGAATGATGTGCCAATATTTTGTTGGGTAATGCTATTGAATGATGTGCCAATATTTTGTTGGGTAATGCTATTGAATGATGTGCCAATATTTTGTTGGGTAATACCATTGAATGATGTGCCAGTATTTTGTTGGGTAATGCCATTGAATGATGTGCCAATATTTTGTTGGGTAATGCTATTGAATGATTAGCCAATATTTTGTTGGGTAATACCATTGAATGATGTGCCAATATTTTGTTGGGTAATACCATTGAATGATGTGCCAATATTGATGCATTGTTCAAACACAAAAGTTAGAGCAAAATCAAATAATGAAAAATTATCAACTAATTCTTTGAATTTGTGTTGATTAAGTGTTACAGATGTGTTGTGCAACATATTACAGCACATTGCAACACAAACACAACACGGTGCCAGTTCACACAAAAGAATTACAAACATAGACACAAATTTTACAAAAGTTTGTGAGAAGAAATATAGGTATAAGAACAATCTAGAAATAGATCTTTTTCGGAATTTTCTCTATAGGCCTGCAGTCTTGAATATAAATTAGTGTTACTCTACGTCACATTTCTATGTTACATTACACATTACGTTATTTATGTTACGTTACATTAGGCCTATGCAAACAGCACTTGGAATTTTGTTCAACATATGTACCTGGTTTACATAACCAATACCTGTAATTAGCGTTTGTCGGTTATAAACTATCATTTAGTTATTCATATCTCAAATGAATAAAATTAAACCCATGGAAAATCACAGCCTCAATAAATCACTAATTGTATAGAGTGGCCCTGGCGAGATCAGGTGTAGGTGAGCCATGTGGCGCATTAGTGACGTCATCGGACACCGATATCGGTGATTGGTTGAGAGCGGCAGGTGTTACGGGGGTGTCGGCGGCATGCTGAGCTGTCATTGGTCAAAACTATTGAGGGTTACGGAGATTGTTTGTGCTCAGATTGTTCGTACGATATCCAGGCTAAGATTGTCGCAGGGACATTCACGGTAAGATTGCCTGGGGGATCTCCACGGTAAGATTGCCTGGGGATCTCCACGGTAAGATTGCCAGAAGGACCTAATCGGTAAGATTGTTCAGATGTTTGAAGAGTTTACTAAGCAAGATTGTTTGAATAACCTTCTTGGCAAGATTGCCCGAATAATGTTACCGGCAGGATTGTTTGGAGGATATCCTTGAAAATAATTAAGTCTTTTCTGTACAATCACATGGATCGACTTAGGGACTTTTTCTGTTTCTGACAGTTATCGCCGGTATTGTTGTAAGAACTCCACTTTTTGAATTTATACTCTATGCTGATAATACATGTTTTCTTTGAGTTATTCATAACAAAAACTCAGATGCGACTGCAAACAGAGTGAATGGCAGGCTAGTAAAGGTTTAAAGTTAGTTAGTTAGTAAAAGGTAGTAAAAGTCTAAAGTTAGTTAGTTAGTAAAAGGTAGTAAAGGTTTAAAGTTAGTTAGTTAGTAAAAGGTAGTAAAAGTCTAAAGTTAGTTAGTTAGTAAAAGGTAGTAAAGGTTTAAAGTTAGTTAGTAAAAGCTAGTAAAGGTTTAAAGTTAGTTAGTTAGTAAAGGCTAGTAAAGGTTTAAAGTTAGTTAGTTAGTAAAAGGTAGTAAAAGTCTAAAGTTAGTTAGTTAGTAAAAGCTAGTAAAGGTTTGAAGTTAGTTAGTTAGTAAAAGCTAGTAAAAGTCTAAAGTTAGTTAGTTAGTAAAAGCTAGTATAAGTCTAAAGTTAGTTAGTTAGTAAAAGCTAGTAAAAGTTTAAAGTTAGTTAGTTAGTAAAAGCTAGTAAAAGTTTAAGTTAGTTAGCTAGTAAAAGCTAGTATAAGTCTAAAGTTAGTTAGTTAGTAAAAGCTAGTAAAAGTCTAAAGTTAGTTAGTTAGTAAAAGCTAGTAAAGGTTTAAAGTTAGTTAGTAAAAGCTAGTATAAGTCTAAAGTTAGTTAGTTAGTAAAAGATAGTAAAAGTCTAAAGTTAGTTAGTTAGTAAAAGATAGTAAAAGTCTAAAGTTAGTTAGTTAGTAAAAGATAGTAAAAGTTTAAGTTAGTCAGTCAGTAAAAGATAGTAAAAGTTTAAGTTAGTTAGTCAGTAAAAGATAGTAAAAGTTTAAGTTAGTTAGTTAGTAAAAGATAGTAAAAGTTTAAGTTAGTTAGTTAGTAAAAGATAGTTAAAGTCTAAAGTTAGTTAGTAAAAGCTAGTATAAGTCTAAAGTTAGTTAGTTAGTAAAAGATAGTAAAAGTCTAAAGTTAGTTAGTTAGTAAAAGCTAGTAAAGGTTTAAAGTTAGTTAGTTAGTAAAAGCTAGTAAAGGTTTAAAGTTAGTTAGTTAGTAAAAGCTAGTAAAAGTTTAAAGTTAGTTAGTTAGTAAAAGCTAGTAAAAGTCTAAAGTTAGTTAGTACGTAAAAGATAGTAAAAGTTTAAGTTAGTTAGTTAGTAAAAGATAGTAAAAGTTTGAGTTAGTTAGTTAGTAAAAGATAGTTAAAGTCTAAAGTTAGTTAGTAAAAGCTAGTTAAGGTCTAAAAGATGTAGTTAAAAGCAAATGAAGCGTGTTCCAGTACAGATCAACATATCCTGTTCTGCAATGAGCGAACTGCCTTTCTTCCTCTCACCATCAAAACAGGTGTCGGCCAAATTGAAGAAACAGATTTGTTGAATTTCTAAATATTTTCAATGATGAGGTTTTGAATTTTCCAGAGCAAATCTCGTATATGAGTACTGAAATATGCAAATCCATTAAAATTATGAATAAAGGAACGAATACATAACTCGTAGAAAATAATTCAAAAACAACTTATAGACGCGGGAGAACCCAAAAATAATAATAAAAACTTATAGATGAGGGTCCAATCAATCATACAATACCGAGTAGGAGCGTATCAAAAATAAAATATAAAATAATCTAATATGAAAAATAGAAAATATAATAAAACAATAAATCAAAGCCCATACAAACGATACGTTCAATTACCTGGTAATATCGCATTAAAGCTCTCTAACCTCTTACAGTTTTTCCATTGTAATATCTGTCATAACCATTCTGATGATGTTTTGCTCTAGGAGACTAGCAATTTTTATATTGTTTAAATTATTTTAAGATTTGTCTGGTAGATCTTCATCGTTAGATTTTCTGAAGGATCTCGTCTGTAGAATTGCATCAAAGATCCAGTGATAAAACTATTTGGAGAAAAAATTTTTTGCTAAGATTATTTGGAGGCTATTTTTGAAAAGATTATTTGGAGGCTATTTTTGCTAAGATTATTGGGAGGATATTTTTGCTAAGATTATTTGGAGGATATTTTTACTGAGATTATTTGGAGGATAATTTTGCTGAGATTATTTGGAGGATATTTTTGCTAAGATTATTTAGAGGATATTTTTGCTGAGATTATTTGGAGGATATTTTTGCTGAGATTATTTGTAGAATATTTTTGCTGAGAATATTTGGAGGATATTTTTGCTGAGATTATTTGGAGAATATTTTTGCTGAGATTATTTGGAGGATATTTTTGCTAACATTATTTGGAGGATATTTTTGCTGAGATTATTTGGAGGATATTTTTGCTGAGATTATTTGGAGGATGTTTTTGCTAAGATTATTTGGAGGATATTTTTGCTAAGATTATTTGGAGGATATTTTTGCTGAGATTATTTGGAGGCTATTTTTGCTAAGCTTATTTGGAGGATATTTTTGCTGAGATTATTTGGAGGATATTTTTGCTGAGATTATTTGGAGGATATTTTTGCTAAGATTATTTTGAGGATATTTTTGCTGAGATTATTTGGAGGATATTTTTGCTGAGATTATTTGGAGGATATTTTTGATAAGATTATTTAGAGGATATTTTTGCTGAAATTATTTGGAGGATATTTTTGCTGAGATTATTTGGAGGATATTTTTGCTAAGAATATTTTGAGGATATTTTTGCTGAGATTATTTGGAGGATATTTTTGCTAAGATTATTTGGAGGATATTTTTGCTAAGATTATTTGGAAGATATTTTTGCTGAGATTATTTGGAGGATATTTTTGCTGAGGTTATTTGGAGGATATTTTTGCTGAGATTATTTGGAGGACATTTTTGCTGAGATTATTTGGAGGCTATTTTTGCTAAGATTATTTGGAGGATATTTTTCCTTAGATTTTTTGTAGGATATTTTGCCTAAGATTATTTGGAAGATATTTTTGCTAAGATTATTTGGAGGATATTTTTGCTGAGATTATTTGGAGGTTATTTTTGCTTAGATTATTTGGAGGATATTTTTGCTGAGATTATTTGGAGAATATTTTTGCTGAGATTATATGGAGGATATTTTTGCTAAGATTATTTGGAGGATATTTTTGCTGAGATTATTTGGAGGATATTTTTGCTAAGATTATTTGGAGGATATTTTTGCTAAGATTATTTGGAGGTTAATTTTGCTGAGATTATTTGGAGGATATTTTTGCTAAGATTATTTGGAGGCTATTCTTGCAAAGATTATTTGTAGGATATTTTTGCTGAGATTATTTGGAGGATATTTTTGCTGAGATTATTTGGAGGATGTTTTTGCTAAGATTATTTGGAGGATATTTTTGCTAAGATTATTTTTAGGATATTTTTGTTAAGATTATTTGGAGGCTATTTTTGCTAAGGTTATTTGCAGGATATTTCGCTAAGATTATCTGGAGGATATTTCGCTAAGATTATTTGCAGGATATTTCGCTAAGATTATCTGGAGGATATTTTTGCTAAGATTATCTGGAGGATATATTTGCTAAGATTATCTGGAGGATATATTTGCTAAGATGATCTGGAGGATATATTTGCTAAGATTATCTGGAGGATATATTTGCTAAGATTATCTGGAGGATATATTTGCAAAGATTATCTGGAGGATATATTTGCTAAGATTATCTGGAGGATATATTTGCTAAGATTATCTGGAGGATATATTTGCTAAGATTGTTTAGAAGAATCCTCACCTCAGGATTGTGGGAGAACCTCCGCTCAAGATTGCCTGACGAGTTTCCACTCCCAGATTGCCTCGGGCGTCCAGGTAAAGATTGCCTGATCATCCCGAAGATTGTTCGATCATCTCAGAAGTATTGGAGGGCCGCCACACATTTCTGCTGCCCGCAACTCTCTTTTGGGACGCCCCATATCTCGTGCTCTATATAGAGTTATGTTGTTCGGCGTATATATATATATATATATATAAATAGAGTTATAGTATTTATTTATTGAGATATGTTATTTGGCTTATATATATATATAGCAACATTATTTGGCTTATATATGCATAGATATATCATTTGGCTTATATATATAGCGATATGTTGTTTGGCGTATGTATATATATATATAGAGCTATATTTTTCATTTATAGAGCTATATTATTTGGCTTATATATATATATATATATATATATATATACAGCTACATTTTTATTTATAAAGCTATATTATTTGGCTTATATATATAGAGCTATATTATATGGCTTATATACATATAGCTATATTATTTAGCTTTTATATATAGAGACATGTTATTTGGCTTATATATATAGAGAAATATATGTTATTTGGCGGATATATATATATATATATATAGAGTTATATTATTAATTTATAGAGATATGTTATTTTGCTTATATATATAGAGATATATATTATTTGGCTTATATATATAGAGGCATATTATTGGAGTTCTATATATATAGTTATATAATTTGAGTTATATATAGAGCCGTATTATTTCTTTGTCATACAAAGAGCCATATTATTTGAGTTATACATAGAGGCATATTATTTAATTAATTCTGTGCCTATAAGGCCACACAATTGCCTTGTTATCTATTGAGCCATGTTATTTTTTGTTTTTTATAGAGATATGTTATTTCAGAGCTACATTATGTGTCTCTAAAATGTAGATTAAAATAATTTTTTCAATATATTTAAAGCCATATTGCATATTGTTCTGGAGTTAAAGCCACAATGCTTTTAGGTCACAAAATACCCTCCCCCCCTCCTCCGTGAGGTCAGAAGCGGGGAAGTCTTCCCCCGTGTGGGAAAAAAAACATTTTTAACTCGTGTGCATGAATATTTATGTGGATGTCTTCCTTACTTAATCCTGGGGCTTTGTGGGGATTGTGGGGATTGTGGGGAACTTCTCTCGGTGCCTGGGACATTCCCCAGCTGACTGGGGCATTCCCCATCTATTCCCCAGCTTTCTGGACATTCCCCATTGATTCCCCAGCTGACTGGACATTCCCCATCTATTCCCCAGCTGACTGGACATTCTTCATCTATTCCCCAGCTGTCTGGACATTCCCCATCTATTCCCCAGCTGACTGGACATTCCCCATCTATTCCCCAGCTGACAGGACATTCCCCATCTTTTCCACAGCTGACTGGAACATTCCCCATCAATTCCCCAGCTGTCTGGACATTCCCTATCTATTCCCCAGCTGTCTGGACATTCCCTATCTATTCCCCGGCTGACTGGGGCATTCCTCATCTATTCCCCAGCTGACTGGGACATTCCTCATCAATTCCCCAGCTGCCTGGGACATTCCCCATCAATTTCCCGGCTGACTGAGCATTACCCATCTATTCCCCAGCTGACTGGACATTCCCCATCTATTCCCCAGCTGACTGGGACATTCCTCATCAATTCCCCAGCTGCCTGGGACATTCCCCATCTATTCCCCAGCTGACTGGGCATTACCAATCTATTCCCCAGCTGACTGGACATTCCCCATCTATTCCCTAGCTGACTGGGACATTCCTCATCTATTCCCCAGCTGACTGGGACATTCCACATCAATTCCCCGGCTGACTGGGCATTACCCATTTATTTCTCAGCTGAATGGACATCCCCCATCTATTCCCCAGCTGACTGGGACATTCCTCATTAATTCCCCAGCTGCCTGGGATGTTCCCCATCAACTTCCCGGCTGACTGGGACATTCCCCAGCATTCCCCCACAGCGCATGGCAGTATATCAGGCTATAATGAGACTAGGACTTACGCTAAGATTAGCCCTGCACAGCAATAACTCTTGAGAACAAAGCAAAAGAAGCATCTTGTGATGCTCCGACGCTGCTTTTGCAAGACGCCTCTCAAGGTGGAGAATTTGTTCATATTTTTGTTGAAAATGCGTGGTATAGAATTTGTAACGGGAGTAATACTGTCATTGGAAATGGTAAATTGCGTTGGAATTGAATGCTTTTGGAGAAGTTATGATGTTAGAGAAGTTGCATGGTATAAACATCGGCATCTTTGGATGCTTTATTTCCAATCAAGCCTGATACATATGATCTTAAGCATTGGTTTTTCAAATGTCTTATAACTAACCCTATATATAGGACACCATGACGGTTCCTTCGTAAAGCCGGTACCCATTTCCGACACCTGGGCCGAGTGGGGTATTGTGCTTGAGCTTTCCCTTATACCCAACGGGGAAAATCTCCGCGCCAGCGCCGGGATACGATACCTCGTCTCCAACATACAAGGCTGATCCCTTAACCACTGTGCCACGGAGAGCACTGTATACTGTTAGAGTTATACTTTTTCTCAGGTTAGAGTTATACTTTTTGTTTTGTTAGAGTTACACTTTCGGAAAAGTTATAATAGCGCAAAAAATTAATGCTATGCATGTAAGAACCGAACGATCGACGTTTTAATGAACAAGAATTTACGCAGAAATATTTGTTAGATATATTTCATGTTTCTCTCCATGTGAAAGAATGCGCTAAAAACATTTGAACCGCCGTAGAAATATTAAAGAAGTGTTCCGATTTAAAGAAAAATATTGTAATATGTAAATCAACATTTTCCTGGTGGTTTTAAAATTGGTTTTGTATAAAATTCGGACAGCAGCTGAGCTGTACAATGCTGACGCGTTTATTTGGGCCTCACGGATATTGCAGACAATACAGAAATGACAGGTGAAATACAAACAATACAGACTGGAAAATAAAAATGACAGCGAAAATACAGACAATACAGAAATAACAGGTGAAATACAAACAATACAGACTGGAAAATATAAATGACAGCGAAAATACAGACAATACAGACTAGAAAATAAAGACAATACAGACAAGACAAACATAATAACCTACAGACCAGAGTGTTTAGACAAAACAGACTTGAGGACAAAATGCAGACAAAGCACACTAGAAAATAAGAACAATAAATACATGGCAGACAAAATACAGACAATACAAACAATACCACAAAGTACAGACAATTCAGACTAGGCGATATAGATAATGGACAATACAAGTGAAATACGAGCTAGACAACACAGACAACATAAACTAGACAATACAGACAATACAGACAACACAAACTAGACAATACAGACAATACAGACAACACAAACTAGACAATACTGACAATACAGACAATACAGACAACACAAACTAGACAATACTGACAATACAGACAATACAGACAACACAAACTAGACAATACAGAAAATACAGACAACACAAACTAGACAATACTGACAATACAGACAACACAAACTAGACAATACTGACAATACAGACAATACAGACAACACAAACTAGACAATACAGACAATACAGAAAACACAAACTAGACAATATAGACAATACAGACAACACACTAGACAATACAGACAATACAGACCACACAAACTAGACAATACTGACAATACAGACAACACAAACTAGACAATACAGACAATACAGGCAACACAAACTAGACAATACAGACAATACAGACAACACAAACTAGACAATACTGACAATACAGACAACACAAACTAGACAATACTGACAATACAGACAACACACTAGACAATACAGACAATACAGACAACACAAACTAGACAATACAGACAATACAGACAACACAAACTAGACAATACTGACAATACAGACAACACAAGCTAGACAATACAGACAATACAGACAACACAAACTAGACAATACTGACAATACAGACAACACAAACTAGACAATACAGACAATACAGACAACACAAACTAGACAATACTGACAATACAGACAATACAGACAACACAAACTAGACAATACAGACAATACAGACAACACAAACTAGACAATACCGACAATACAGACAACACAGACAATACAGACAGCAGCTCCAGCTGCTGCACTGCTCTATTAAATCAAGGACAAATTATGAATCTCGTACGGCGCATCACATTGTGCCTCGTGGTGTAATTATCCGGAGGTTGTGGGGCCCTGAGGGGAGATGTAGAATGTATCATTACCAGTTCCGGCGTACCAGTACCGGCGTACCAGCACCGGCGTACCAGTACCGGCGTACCAGTACTGGCGTACCAGTACCGGCGTACCAGCACCGGCGTACCAGTACCGGCGTACCAGTACCGGCGTACCAGTACCGGCGCATCAGTACCGGCGTACCAGTATCGGCGTACCAGTACCGGCGTACCAGTACCGGCGTACCAGTACCGGCGTACCAGTACCGGCGTACCAGTACCGGCGCATCAGTACCGGCGTACCAGTACCGGCGCATCAGTACCGGCGTACCAGTACCGGCGTACCAGTACCGGCGTACCAGTACCGGCGTACCAGTACCGGCGTACCAGTACCGGCGTACCAGTACCGGCGTACCAGTACCGGCGTACCAGTACCGGCGTACCAGTACCGGCGTACTATAAATGATAGCTTCAGTATCTATATCTTTGCTACAAACCAACGCAACAATAATTGAAAAAAAAAATTATCTCACTCATGAGCGTTTTTTTTGGTTGGATTGATGAATTGAGGGACTTTTTTTACTTGGATCACTGGAAAAAAGTTTCTATTTTCGTGCAATAAAAATTACCTCGTATGAAGTTCAATCGTTAATTTAAGTAAGTTTAAATTCTGAAGTACGAAAATTTAATTTTTTTAAGTTTTACGCTTTCAGTTTTCAAGCGTGAGCAAGCAAGCAAGCAAGCAGGCACGCAAGCAAGCAAGCAGGCACGCAAGCAAGCAGGCACGCAAGCAAGCAAGCAGGCACGCAAGCAAGCAAGCAGGCACGCAAGCAAGCAAGCAGGCACGCAAGCAAGCAAGCAGGCACGCAAGCAAGCAAGCAGGCACGCAAGCAAGCAGGCACGCAAGCAAGCAGGCACGCAAGCAAGCAAGCAGGCACGCAAGCAAGCAAGCAGGCACGCAAGCAAGCAAGCAGGCACGCAAGCAAGCAAGCAGGCACGCAAGCAAGCAAGCAGGCACGCAAGCAAGCAAGCAGGCACGCAAGCAAGCAAGCAGGCACGCAAGCAAGCAAGCAGACACGCAAGCAAGCAAGCAGGCACGCAAGCAAGCAAGCAGGCACGCAAGCAAGCAAGCAGGCACGCAAGCAAGCAAGCAGGCACGCAAGCAAGCAAGCAGGCACGCAAGCAAGCAGGCACGCAAGCAAGCAGGCACGCAAGCAAGCAAGCAAGCAGGCACGCAAGCAAGCAGGCACGCAAGCAAGCAGGCACGCAAGCAAGCAGGCACGCAAGCAAGCAAGCAGGCACGCAAGCAAGCAGGCACGCAAGCAAGCAGGCACGCAAGCAAGCAAGCAAGCAGGCACGCAAGCAAGCAGGCACGCAAGCAAGCAGGCACGCAAGCAAGCAGGCACGCAAGCAAGCAAGCAGGCACGCAAGCAAGCAAGCAGGCACGCAAGCAAGCAAGCAGGCACGCAAGCAAGCAAGCAGGCACGCAAGCAAGCAAGCAGGCACGCAAGCAAGCAGGCACGCAAGCAAGCAAGCAGGCACGCAAGCAAGCAAGCAGGCACGCAAGCAAGCAAGCAGGCACGCAAGCAAGCAAGCAGGCACGCAAGCAAGCAAGCAGGCACGCAAGCAAGCACGCACGCAAACAAGCAAGGAGGTCAGTAAGTTATTAAACAGGTTTGGGGCTAGCAGTGTTGCCAGATGCAATATGAGCGCTGCTATTGGTTCGTTGTCATGACGTCACCATTGCCACACAGTCGACCAAAAAAGACTGGTTTGACCCTACCTTGTTTCTTCTACCGTGATTATTTCCAGTCTAACCTTTTTGACGGAGCATCTATGTTTTACGCCGCCTTTCTGTTGCTTTAAAAGCTCCATTCAAGATGTTGGCATAGCGCTAATGACTTTGTTCGGAAGATCGCGAGCAATACGACGACGTTTCGTCGTCGTATTGCGTCGTATTGCTCGCGGCGGAAGTCGTCTTTGGAGCGGCGGAAGTCGACGATATTTTACTGCCAACAAGTGGCTGCCAACGCCATGGCGGACAGTCCATCAGTTGTGTCCGCTGCTTTGGCCATCGATGTTTCTTCGTCCATTGCTGCAGATTGACGAAAACGACGATCGATGACCCACGAAAATGACGGTGGGCGATTCACAAAAATGACGATCAATTGAGAGAGTCTCAGAAAAGTAGACCGAGTGAGAGGAGTTCCTTCTTTGCGGTTTTGAGCAGAGGCGCAACCAGCTGATTTTTTTTTGGGGGAGGGGGGAATTTCTGGGGGGGGGGGGGCAGGGGGGCATCCCCCCGTGGCATCCCCCCCTGCCTGCGGTACTGGTAGGGAAAATATTTCATTTAAATTGATTGTTGTACGTCATTCTAGCACAGTGCTGTGCATCTTGTGTGCCAGCATCCCTGTGTGCATCTGTACGTCATTCTAGCGCAGTGCTGTGCATCTTGTGTGCCAGCATCCCTGTGTGCATCTGTGTATTCTGTTTTACAGCGGTCCTGTGTGCTGCTGAATATCCTGTATACCAACAGATCTGTGTGTGCTGCTGTGTATCCCGTATAGCAGCAGTCGTGTATACTGCTGTGTATTATGCATACCAGCAGTCTTGTATCCTGTATGAATGTATTGCCGTGTATCCTGTATACCAACAGATCTGTGTCTGTTGCTGTGTATCCCGTATACCAGCAGTTGTATATACTGCTTTGTATCACATATACCAGCAGTCCTGTATCCTGTATGAATGTATTGCCGTGTATCCTGTATACCAACAGATCTGTGTCTGTTGCTGTGTATCCCGTATACCAGCAGTTGTATATACTGCTTTGTATCACATATACCAGCAGTCCTGTATCCTGTATGAATGTATTGCCGTGTATCCTGTATACCAACAGATCTGTGTCTGTTGCTGTGTATCCCGTATACCAGCAGTTGTATATACTGCTTTGTATCACATATACCAGCAGTCCTGTATCCTGTATGAATGTATTGCCGTGTATCCTGTATACCAATAGATCTGTGTGTGCTGCTGTGTATCCCGTATACCAACAGTTGTATATACTGCTTTGTATCACGTATACCTGCTGTCCTGTATCCTGTATGAATGTATTGCCGTGTATCCTGTATACCAACAGATCTGTGTCTGTTGCTGTGTATCCCGTATACCAGCAGTTGTGTATACTGCTGTGTATTATGGGCACCAGCAGTCTTGTATCCTGTATGAATGTATTGCCGCGTATCCTGTATACCAACAGATCTGTGTGTGCTGCTGTGTATCCCGTATACCAGCAGTTGTGTATACTGCTGTGTATTACGCATACCAGCAGTCTTGTATCCTGTATGAATGTATTGCCGTGTATCCTGTATACCAACAGATCTGTGTGTGCTTCTGTGTATCCCGTATACCAGCAGTCGTGTATACTGCTGTGTATTATGGGCACCAGCAGTCTTGTATCCTGTATGAATGTATTGCCGTGTATCCTGTATACCAACAGATCTGTGTGTGCTGCTGTGTATCCCGTATACTAGCAGTTGTATATACTGCTTTGTATCACATATACCAGCAGTTCTGTATCCTGCATGAATGTATTACCGCGTATCCTGTATACCAACAGATCTGTGTGTGCTGCTGTGTATCCCGTATACCAGTAGTTGTATATACTGCTTTGTATCCCGTATACCAGCAGTCGTGTATACTGCTGTGTATTATGCATACCTGCAATCTTTTACACTGCAGTGTATCACCCAGTCAAACGTTTTTCCCGCCTGCATGCAAGGTTTTCGTTGCCTGAGTGATTTGGGCGGCGAAAAACATGCATGCTCTGGAGAGAAAATTAGACTGGGAATGCATCCTACGGTCTAATTTTACGTGCAGAGAAACGACCGAGGACTTCTTGGAGGTACTTTATTGGGTGGTCCGTAGCAGGTGAGGTACAGACGAGATACGTGATCGATTGAGCGCAGGCCCAGTGAGCTCTCTGCTTATAAGGCCTCTGAGGCGAACGGGTTAGGGGGCGAGTGTGGCGCATGGCGCACATAGTCACTTAGGAGACTGGCAGAGAATACTTGAACCCTGCCATCACAAATGTTTGGGGATCCGAGCTATGCAGAAGCAAGAAGTGTACGAATAATTCCAAAGGAAATAGAGTGTCATATAAGAAGAGATTAATGCTTAGTTAACTACTAAGTAATAAGTTAGTTAACTAAGTACTTAGTTAACTTAGGAAACTTAGTTAACTTTGTTAACTTAGTTAACTTAGTTAATTTGGTTAACTTAGTTAACTTATTTAACCTAGTTAACTAATTAGTACAGTACTTTTTAAATGACATGGGCATCGTTTAGCTTTGTCAGCTGAAAGTTAGATCTGAAATAAAAATTTCCCACTTGATATACATGTTTGCGCGACCTGCGTCGCTTTAACTCTTCAAGTGAGGCGTGACCCACCGGTGGTCACTGAGGGGATTTTCATAATGCTGCTGACCGACCAGTAGTCTCTAACTCAATTTCGATAAATGCTCAAAGAAAACTGAACAAAGACGCGATCTATTTAATGTTCGGTATTTTCAAAATTGATCTTCAAAATTAACTCTAATTTGAGTTGAATATTGACATTTAGTTCATCCCAACAAAGTTGACGTGTTAGTACCCAAAAGTATGATGCGTAGGGGTATAATAAGACATACATGTACCAGCGACCAACGACAATTAGATTTAAAAAATGGTAATCGTAATTCAAATAATTTATTATTCGCAAAGTCATAAAATAGTAATCATAATTCATGACCTTCTAACTGATCCGCTTCAATCCTGCACCGCGCAAAAGCCGCACATATTGCTTGCGAACGTAAGCCAGAATTGCTCTTTTCAAAGCAAGCTTCGCAGCATTAAGTATTGAAGCAAAGTGGCACAACGAGTATTACTGTTTTAAATACAAATTGGACGGCGTTTTGTAATCGCCTTATAGAGATTCTGAGTTCTCACGGAAAAAGGGTGGAGTTCAGGGGAGTTGGGGGGTCATCTCTGTCGGAGCAGATCTGGGTACATTCTTCTGTTTATTTCACTAATTTATTCATGAGCTTACTGCGTGAGTATTTACAACTTTTTTAAGAGCTTTGGTCATTTTGTGAGCCGAGACTTGTATTCGAACGCAATACTTTTGCAGTGCCACTCAGTATTTGAAAGGAAAGATCAATACAGTAAATTCAGTAAAAGTTCAATACAGTAACTGCAGTAAAAGATCAATACAGTAAATACAGTAAAAGATCAATACAGTAAATACAGTAAAAGATCAATACAGTAAATACAGTAAAATACCAAACAGTAAATACCGTAAAAGATCAATAAAGTAAATTTCGTTAGTGTATTGATATTGATATTGGTGCTGTTGTTGTTCTGTTAGCCTGGCCATGCATGACGCAAATTGTACTCTCATTGTATTCTACTGAATGTTTTCGAAGCGTTATTATTGTATTGTATTGTACTGCTCGCTTTCAGGGCGTTATTATTGTATTGCGTTGTATTGTACGTCTTCAAGGCATCATTATTTCAATGTTTTGTAGAGTAAGTCCCCATATTCTCATTGTATTGTACTATGCATTTGTGAGGAATTATTATGGTATTGTATTACAGTGTGTGTACGCTCTCATTGTACTCTCATTGTGTTGTATAGAACGCTATCATGACACAGCTATTGTTTTCCACTACGTGCTGCCGCAGCTCTCTCTTCAACCAACACTATATAATGAAACGCCAAGTGCCTCCTTAAATAAATAGATGAATTTTTAATTTTTTTTGGGTAGTTTTTCCCATGTTACCAAAATGTGCACCTGCGTGAACGCATTACGTCGGTTGGTGCGTGTGTCTGTGACGCTCACAAGGACGCTCAATGACCGTATCTGTGATACGAGTTTCACCAGTGCACAAGTACAAGAATATTTTGATGGCGGGTACTGTTGGGATGGATATATTTGTTAGGCATCCACATCTGGAGGATTTATTTAATGGCGGGTACTGTTGGGATGGATATATTTGTTAGGCATCCACGTCTGGAGGATTTATTTAATGGCGGGTACTGTTGGGATGGATATATTTGTTGGGCATCCACGTCTGGAGGATTTATTTAATGGTGGGTACTGTTGGGATGGATATATTTGTTGGGCATCCACATCTGGAGGATTTATTTAATGGCGGGTACTGTTGGGATGGATATATTTGGTAGGCATCCACGTCTGGAGGATTTATTCAATGGCGGGTACTGTTGGGATGGATATATTTGTTGGGCATCTACATCTGCAGGATTTATTTAATGGCGGGTACTGTTGGGATGGATATATTTGTTGGGCATCAACGTCTGGAGGATTTATTTAATGGCGGGTACTGTTGGGATGGATATATTTGTTGGGCATCCACGTTTGGAGGATTTATTTAATGGCGGGTACTGTTAGGTTGGATATATTTGTTGGGCATCCTCGTCTGGAGGATTTATTTAATGGCGGGTACTGTTGGGACGGATATACTTGTTGGGCATCCACGTGTGGAGGATTTATTTAATGGCGGGTACTGTTGGGATGGATATATTTGTTGGGCATCCACGTCTGGAGGATTTGTGAGAGGAATATATCGAGTCCCGTCATTTGTGACGGGCCGTGTACACTAGTAACAAATATTACACATTTTAGAGAGCTATCCTTTTCAGATCTTCACCGAGTTTCGGCCTTTAGGTTTCCATAGCCATAGTCATGCGTCTTCCTTAAACTCAATTTATGCCTACTGATTATGCTAATGCTATTTGCTATCTTAATCTTAATCTTAATCAATCTTAATGAGATGCAGAGCGCTCGTCCCTTGCTTTTGGTTGGGCAACTGCAGCTCTAGTGAACGCTTTGTTGCTTACCCTCCAGTTACTTTAAAACATCTCTAGTTATATATAAAACGTGAGCAATTACCTAGCAATAGTATTGAATTCTCTGTGTACATTTGATGTTGGGTCAAGGCCCGGAGCGTTCGTTTTAATATTGACGAAATATAATATAAATAATGTGGACTTCTTTGGCCTGTGTCTTTAACTTTTTATTTTAGTGTTCCATAACAAGGATGTCCTCCTTTACAATGCACTACAGAATAGGGTAACAGAAAGCTGCTCATATCGTGGATAAATACAAAGCGCAATCTCCACAAAAAGTCTCCAAATGACACTTAATGTATCTACTGGGTACAAGTGGAAGCATTTTGAATATCTGTGATACAAGTCCAAAGGATTAAATACTTGTGGGGTTGATCAGCTGCAGAGCACAACTGGAAGTATTATGAGTATCTACGATACAAGCACATTGAGTCAAATGCATGTTTGACTGATCAACATCAGGGTACAGAAAAGTTATTTTTTCAGCATTCAAGATACAAACACATTGAAATGATTATTTTTTTGTGTAATCAGCTCCAGAGCACCGTGAATGAATGTTTTAGTGTCTAGGACGCCTTCACTCTGTCTACACTACGGTATAGCAAACAATGGAGGCTCAAACCAGTCTTTTTTTCGTTGACGGTGGGGTTTTGCTGACGTCACGGCAACGAACCAATAGCAGCGCTCATATTGCATCTGGTAGCACTGCTACCCCAAAATCTGGCTCCACTATTGGCCTAACGACATGGTGTTTTGGTGACGTCATAAAGTTTGTTTGAAATTAAGCCTTTTTATTGGCTAGCCGAACAAGAGGAGGTGTATTTTCTCCCATAGAAATGGCCCTACCTTGTTTCCTTTACCGTGGTCTACACACAGCGTAAACACAGGTAAACGTCACTAAATTCTGGAAGAATTTGTGTCTACGTACAAAATAGTGTACAAGTACCAACATTTGCACAGCGTACCCTGCGAATGGCACAGAAGTTCACTGTGACAAAAGCAGACTGGACTCGACCATAGCCCCCTATTTGCATGGGCTCTACCTTCTCTCTGCCGCAATTTATGTAAACTTCACCACAGACATGCAGACAAAGCGTCAGGGTCCAAAAATGCAAGGAGCATCTGCATCCATTTGGTCCAGGTCTGTGGGACGAGTGGTGCTGGAATGAGGACAAATATGGAGGATTTCCAGATCTCCGCCTACGGTGCAGTATTTTAATATAGTATACAAGATTTCTTTATGCTGAAATACAAATGAAGAGGATTTCCAGATCCACGCCTATGGTGCAGTATTTTTATATAGTAGACAAGAATTCTTTATGCTGAAATATAGATTAGAATTATATTCCTATTATAATTATTTTATATTTTCATTGGAATGCAACCCTGACGCTATTCTAATGTAGCGACAGACAGTGTTGCTGAGAGCGAGACTCTGTATCGAATTATTTCTTGCTCGACATGGGAAAACATACGAAAATTTCCGTTAGCAATTCGAGCGAAGATTCCAGTTACTCAATATTGATAAACGTGCTTCCAAAAAAATCTACGGTAATTACTACGAATATTTAAATTACTCAACAATGATGAATGTAGTGTCAAAAATCTACGGTAATTACTACGAACATTTAAGTAACTCAACAATGATTACCGTAGTGTCAAAAAATCCACGGTAATTACTACAAATATTTAAGTAACTTAATAATGGAAAACATAGTCTAAAAAAAAAATCTACGTTAATTGCTACGGAGATTCAAGTAACTACTAAAGGCTGAGGTAAATGGAATTCCCAACGCGGGAATAAATTTGTGTTCAGCTTTACGACGCAACGAAAAGTCTTATAAATATAATGTGTCAGTCATTGTACAAAATAAATATCTGCTCCACATAACTTATAAGTAATTGTACATGATGAATGACTCATACACATATCGTATAATTCATTGTACAATAAAAATGTGTCACATACATAATAAATAAGTCGTTGTACATAATAAATGTCTAATACGCATGAAGTATGTCGAGTTAGTGGTCGATTTGAAAAAAAATACTGATTTGCTCGAACGATGCACCTGAAAAAAAATCAAATTACGCCCGAACAAAACCTGCGAATTACCAGCCTAATTCAGAAAATTTTTCGCGTTGCCGTTCAAATTGCAAGCCAATTGCCGCCGATCAAATTGCAACTCGCAGAACTAAGCCGATCGGAAAGCCCAATAGCAAAGCCGGCTTTGCATCAAAGCCCACCCAAAAGAGAACAAACAAGCGCCAAATTTTGCCAAAAAAAGAAAAAAAAAAAGAAAAAAGGTAGTTCTTCGTTGATAAAGATGATTCGAAGAGCACATCATTGGATTTTAAAATGACTGGCGTTAACGATGGAAAAAATAGTCACAAGCTCATCATTTTCTGGCAAAATTCGATGTTGGCATCGGTCTTTGACTAGTGGGGCACGAAACTGTATTTTGTTTCATGTTGCGATAGTGAGTTGAAGCTTCAGTAACATCAGCTCGCTCATCGTACGAGATTGGCTTTGCTCAATGAGCGTGGCAAGTTCAAAGTGAGCAAAGTAAAGTTTTAGAGCGGAGGACAATATTAGAGACAACTCAATTAGGTGAACAAAAAAATCACCTCTCGACTCGAGAAAATGTTTTAAAATAATTTGATCGACTTTTAGTAGAACTGAGCCTCAATTTTACAGCCTGATAGTATTGTGTGTGTTGATTTTAGAGCCTGGTAATACTGTGTGTGTTGATTTTAGAGCCTGGTAATACTGTGTGTGTTGATTTTACACCCTGGTAGTACTGTGTGTGTTGATTTTACAGCCTGGTAATACAGTGGGTGTTGACTATCGGCATAATGTAGTTATTTCACCGCTCTCTGATGCACAAACAGCACAACTCTTTTTTCTAGATCCTTCAGTAAGCTTATTATCTTAGTGCATTTACGATATATCGATTAAGCATCATACTAGGCAAATTTGGTGTAGTAGTCCAACTCTGGAAGTTTATGGATAAAATATTCAGGCGTATTGCAACACATAGTGTAGATTATTATTATTATTATTTTTCGGTTATAGTGTAGGCTGAATGCACAGATGAATGAACGAACAAGTTTGCGCTCGTTAGCTAACATTGAAAAGATAAGTTGCTGACTAATTTGGATCTATTTGTGAGGTCACAAACTCTAAACAAGGCTCCGTAGTTTGCTAGGAGGTGTTTTGTATGGAGTTGAAATTGGGCTAAAAGTAGTATTTCTCAGTGGATATGCTTTCAACTCAGATAATAATCTTTGAACCCACAGCATTGAATGCTACCCTACTTTATTAAGTAAAGAAGCATAAAAACTTGTTGCCTAATTGTACAAACGACACATCAAAGTCACGTTGAAAATTTCAATACAATCAATTTTCAATGCTACTTCAAAAAATCCAGGTTTGAAACCAAAAATGAAAATTTCCTAATTTTCACCTTCTGAAATTTCATATGAAAAAGTTTCAAATGCAAGAAAATTGCTCGTTAGCACACCAATTCATCACTCACCGCAACATTTTGCATCGATAAAGTAGCAACTCTGTTTTACTCGTACAACTCTATCGATCTTGAAATTCATCACTGGGCTGCGGAGGATTTGGTATCAGTAATATGGTGGAAGGGTAAGTCTTTAATGAGGCTCAACTGCACAGGATTTGGTATCAGTGATACGATGTCCAGATAGGGCTTAACTGCACATGATTTGGTATCAGTGATACGATGCCCAGATAGGGCTTAACTGCGCATGATTTGGTATCAGTGATACGATGCTCAGATAGGGCTTAACTGCGCATGATTTGGTATCAGTGATACGATGCCCAGATAGGGCTTAACTGCGCATGATTTGGTATCAGTGATACGATGCCCAGATAGGGCTTAACTGCGCATGATTTGGTATCAGAGATACGTTGGGCAGGTAGGGCTTTCCTGAACAGCTGTAGGGCTGCACCAAGAAGCCCGAAAAGCCCTCTCAGATACGCCAGTCCCAACCCAATCTGCAGGAGTGTTTGCCCAAGCTTCTGATGCAACTGCCAAATCCCGGCATTCCATTCCAGATCCTAGAAAGTGCATTTGATTCCCGATCCCTGGGAATCCTTCAATTGAGTCCGACGCTGCACTTCCTCCTCAAGTGACATAGCCTAGGAGATCAAGGGAACGCAAAAACGGCTTGTCTTTTGCAATTTCTTTCGTTCAGAGGATTCCTGAGCGCTAAATTGCAATCAGTTTTGGCCTGTTTTGCACAAAGTGACTTTGGAAGCGAGAAAATTCCTCGCAAAATACGAAGGAAAAAAGCAGAAGTTCTAGCTTCCTAACAATTAGGAATGAATCTTGAGTGAACCTGTTAATAGATCAGTCTATAGTAGTACTTATAGTAGACAACTTTATGTAGTTATAAGAATTTATTTTTGTCGTTTTGGGTTTGTCTTTTCTTCAGACATTAAATATCTTATTCATGACTCTAAAAACATTTTATTTCATCCAGCACTGAAGATTGAATAGTTTTATTCCGAAACGTTACCGTCGATAAATGTTCTCTATAACGTTGGTTCGTCTTTTTATTTTGATCAGTCACGTGCGCAGCTAGGTTAAGTGAATTATAGGTTAAACATAATTATTGGACACCTTAGAGTAGCGTTGATGGTAGGATGCCCCAGAAGTCGCTGAACTTATTCGGGCCCACAGGTAGCTATACTCAAATGTGTCCGTTGTACTAGACTTAAAACAATCTACGGCTGTTTCCCTTGTGCTAAATAAATTGTTTATAAAATTTTTAAAATTTCTATACTCAAATATGTCTATTGTACTAGAATTAAGAAACAATCTACTGCTGTACCGCTTGCGGCAAAAAAACTGTATAAAATTTCATAAAATGTTGCATCCAGAAATAGTAACGTCACAATAATTGTTCCAGCTGCAGTTCTGTTTAAATTGCTGCAGTTTACCCAATGTTGCAATTTACTCTCACTTTGGCACGCACCAATCAACATCCATCCAAGTTGTGGCCGATTTGGCCGAGCAAGAACCCTATCACACTCAGCAAAACTCTCCTCTGCGAACTTCTATAAATTGGCGAGTACATTGTAACGGTTCCAGAGCTCGGTTCGCTTAGACCGTCGGGTATTCAAACACTAAAATGGAATTGATTTCCCTACGGAGAGGCGGCTGCTTGCAGTCCGGAATGTTGTGTTTTGGCGCCCTGAAGGGTCGCTCTGCAGCCGCGTCGGCAGCGCTCCTGAAAGTGCCGCTATTTTCAAAAGTGCTCTTCAGAACGATGCTGCATTTGCCGAATGTTCAACGGGCAATTCTGTGTGTGCGCAGCATTGCGATTTTCATTTTTGTTCACATTCTCTGCTGGTGTGGTTATGATTCTTAAAATTTGTCCTACACGCATGCTACAAACTGCATAAAACTACAGAACTTTTAGGCATAAAATGACTTCATTGTATCTTTAAGCATAAAATGACTTCATTGTATCTTTAAGTATAAAATGACTTCATTGTATCTTTAAGTATAAAATATCGTCATTGCATCTTTAAACATACAAAGAACTTATTTGTGAGATAAGGAGTGTGTGTGCAGAATCTGTCGAACTTCTGAGGTGCACATGTCCGTTGTATTCCATGTGTACACCGTCAACATTGCGCTTGCACATGTCTATTGAACACCTGCACGGGATATGCGGGGAAAATATTCAAAATGTGTTTTCATGTTCTTTGAAATTTGAAAATTTCCAGTGTATTTTAGAGTTTAATCTCTTGCAGTTAGCTCACGCTTAATTTTAACTCTTAAAGTAACATTTGCCATACCGTCACATTTGTGCATGAAATTGAGCCTATTGCATCTCTCATTCTAAAGTTTAATTTTATTTTGCATTTTGCATTTAATTTTGCATTCATTTAGTTTAATAAACTAAATGGGTGCAAATTCTGAGAAGGAACTTGAAACTGACTCATCAAAGTTGGACTTCAGGTTACGACGTTTCACCCAAACTTCCAGGATAACTTAGTTTTCACTGAGGAAAACCAACACAAAAACTAATTTCTGCAAATTCACATTTGTTTGCGTCTTTACCAGTGTATCAGATTTGATAGTATGATTCTGTTCATGAACATTTAACTTCATAAAAAATGATGTATTAACCTGAAATTGATGAATAAAATGAAAATTGAACGTCAAATTGAAAAAAAATCCCAAAAATGTACCCACTGACCGATTTAATTATATATTTGACTTACTTTCGGCATCATACACGCCGATATCGTTCAATAGTTGCATTTTTTGGACACCCTGCACAGTAGCGCAAATGGCCGAAAATTAAAGGAAAGGAATAGAGCTTTGATTTGAGCCCTTAATTTAATCCAGATGCAATGGTTCAAATTCGCTAGAAAATACCGAAACAAGACAGCCACTTTGAAAAAAACACTGAAAAAAGACAGCCACTTTGAAAAAATGACCGAACAAAGACAGCCACTTTGAAAAAAACACTGAAAAAAGACAGCCCTTTTGAAATAATGACCAAACAAAGACTGCCACTTTGAAAAAATGACCGAACAAAGACAGTCACTTTGAAAAAATTACTGAAAAAAGACAGTCACTTTGAAATAATGACCGGACAAAGACAGCCACTTTGAAAAAATGACCGAACAAAGACAGCCACTTTGAAAACAAAACAAAAAAGACAGCCACTTCGAAAAAAAGACCGAACAAAGACAGTCACTTTGAAAAATGACTGAAAAAAGACAGTCCCTTTAAAAAAATGACCGAACAAAGACAGCCACTTTGAAAAAATAACCGAACAAAAACAGCCCTATTAAAAATGACCGAAGAAAGACAGCCACTTTGAAAAAATGATCGAACAAAGACAGCCACTTTGAAAAAATGACCAAACAAAGACAGCCATTTTTAAAAAATTGAAAAAATGTTCGAACAAAGACAGCCACTTTGAAAAAATGACCGAACAAAGTCAGGCACTTTGAAAAAATGACCCAACAAAGGCAGGCACTTTGAAAAAATGGCCGAACAAAGACAGGCACTTTGAAAAAATGAACGAACAAAGTCAGGCACTTTGAAAAAAATGACCGAACACAGTCAGGCACTTTGAAAAAATGACCGAACAAAGACAGGCACTTTAACAAAATGACCGAACAAAGTCAGGCACTTTGAAAAAATGACCGAACAAAGTCAGGCACTTTGAAAAAATGACCGAACAAAGACAGCTACTTTGAAAATATGACCGAAAAAAGACGGCCACTTTGAAAAAAATGGCTGAACAAAAACATGAGGCCACAGAAATTCTGTGAGTCGCTAAAAAAATTACGACTCGAGTATGACTTTTCGAATGGAAATTGAATGGACTCCTGGAATGAAATTGCTTCAATCAAATAAACAGAAGCGGAAATTTCTAGGGCAAAACGAGGGTGTTTTTGATTTCCAGAGCAGAATCGGAACATTAAAGCCGACCTAAAGTTGCGTATTAAAATGTAAACGGACTGCGGGTATTGCTGCAGTCACATCACACGAACAGACCAGGAAGTTTACGGAGCAAAACAGGCCTTTTTTTTTTGAGCTTAAATTCTTTTATTTACCTGGCCAAAAATGAAGTGTTAAAAGACTTGGCAAAAAACAGCAGTGAAAGCAGGCCCTATGACATATATATATTATTTTATACCTGTGGAAAATATATAATGAAATATACTTGTATAAAATAAAATAAAATAAATATATCTACGGAATATAGACAAAAAACTACAAAAGTTAATATAAACGTCGTTAAATCGGGGTTCTCATGTTAACGACATTACGACAAATGGTTGTTTACGGCACTCACGGCACCAAAACTACTCGTGAGTTGCGAAAGCTATTTCCTTGAGCAGACCTACTTTCTACGTCACCGCCAGAACTGTTAACGACAGCAAACGTTCTCTTTACGACATCATGAGAGCTATTAAATACATCAAACAGTCACTTTACGACATCATGAGAGCTATTAAAGACATAAAACATTAACTTTACGACATCATGAGAGCTATTAAATACATCAAACATTCACTTTACGACATCATGAGAGCTATTAAATACATCAAACAGTCACTTTACGACATCATGAGAGCTATTAAAGACATAAAACATTAACTTTACGACATCATGAGAGCTATTAAATACATCAAACATTCACTTTACGACATCATGAGAGCTATTAAAGACATCAAACATTCACTTTACGACATCATGAGAGCTATTAAATACATCAAACATTAACTTTACGACATCATGAGAGCTATTAAAGACATCAAACATTCACTTTACGACATCATGAGAGCTATTAAAGACATCAAACATTCACTTTACGACATCATGAGAGCCATTAAAGACATCAAACATTCACTTTACGACATCATGAGAGCTATTAAAGACATCAAACATTCACTTTACGACATCATGAGAGCCATTAAAGACATCAAACATTCACTTTACGACATCATGAGAGCTATTAAAGACATCAAACATTCACTTTACGACATCATGAGAGCCATTAAAGACATCAAACATTCACTTTACGACATCATGAGAGCTATTAAATACATCAAACATTCACTTTACGACATCATGAGAGCTATTAAAGACATCAAACATTCACTTTACGACATCATGAGAGCTATTAAAGACATCAAACATTCACTTTACGACATCATGAGAGCTATTAAAGACATCAAACATTCACTTTACGACATCATGAGAGCTATTAAAGACATCAAACATTCACTTTACGACATCATGAGAGCTATTAAAGACATCAAACATTCACTTTACGACATCATGAGAGCTATTAAATACATAAAACAGTCACTTTACGACATCATGAGAGCTATTAAAGACATCAAACATTAACTTTACGACATCATGGGAGCTATTAAAGACATCAAACATTCACTTTACGACATCATGAGAGCTATTAAAGACATCAAACATTCACTTTACGACATCATGAGAGCTATTAAAGACATCAAACATTCACTTTACGACATCATGAGAGCTATTAAATACATCAAACATTAACTTTACGACATCATGAGAGCTATTACAGACATCAAACAGTCACTTTACGACATCATGAGAGCTATTAAATACATCAAACATTAACTTTACGACATCATGAGAGCTATTAAAGACATCAAACATTAACTTTACGACATCATGAGAGCTATTACAGACATCAAACAGTCACTTTACGACATCATGAGAGCTATTAAATACATCAAACATTAACTTTACGACATCATGAGAGCTATTAAAGACATCAAACATTAACTTTACGACATCATGAGAGCTATTACAGACATCAAACCGTCACTTTACGACATCATGAGAGCTATTAAAGACATCAAACATTAACTTTACGACATCATGAGAGCTATTAAATACATCAAACATTAACTTTACGACATCATGAGAGCTATTACAGACATCAAACAGTCACTTTACGACATCATGAGAGCTATTAAAGACATCAAACATTAACTTTACGACATCATGAGAGCTATTAAAGACATCAAACATTCACTTTACGACATCATGAGAGCTATTAAAGACATCAAACATTCACCTTACGACATCATGAGAGCTATTAAAGACATCAAACATTCACTTTACGACATCATGAGAGCTATTAAATACATCAAACATTAACTTTACGACATCATGAGAGCTATTACAGACATCAAACAGTCACTTTACGACATCATGAGAGCTATTAAATACATCAAACATTAACTTTACGACATCATGAGAGCTATTAAAGACATCAAACATTAACTTTACGACATCATGAGAGCTATTACAGACATCAAACAGTCACTTTACGACATCATGAGAGCTATTAAATACATCAAACATTAACTTTACGACATCATGAGAGCTATTAAAGACATCAAACATTAACTTTACGACATCATGAGAGCTATTACAGACATCAAACAGTCACTTTACGACATCATGAGAGCTATTAAATACATCAAACATTAACTTTACGACATCATGAGAGCTATTAAAGACATCAAACATTCACTGTACGACATCATGAGAGCTATTAAAGACATCAAACATTAACTTTACGACATCATGAGAGCTATTAAAGACATCAAACATTCACTGTACGACATCATGAGAGCTGGCTAAGACACTAAGACAAGTGTGCAATTCACTAACCTGTTTGAGTCGCAAATACTGCTTACGACATTGTGGAGCTGCCTACGTCATTAAGAATGCCCTTTACGAGGTCAATGTTTACATTATAAATGCCGTTAACGACATTGCGGTGGCTTACGACATTGCGGTTGTATACGACCTGACGACCGCTATTTACCTCATGCAGGAGCCATGAGTCCGTTTTACGAAGGCCACAATGGCGGTTGAGGGCTGTTTATTTAGCAAGGGCTTCACACACAACTCATACAGCCTCGTATATGAGGCTCATGCAGGCTTTCCTCGGGTATTGCACAGGCTTTACAAGGGCTTTGCACGCTGGTGGTGTGAAGACTTTCTCATACCGGCTCCAGCTGATATATTTTTGTGCTAAATTTGTGGTCCCAAATTCGTGTTGTTACTCGAATTTTTTTCTTTTAGTACTCTGATGAATTCTTTCAGTATTCTCATGAATTCTTTTAATACTCTCATGAATTCTTTTAAAACTCTCATGAATTCTTTTAGTACTCCCATGAATTCTTTTAGTACCATCAGGATTCATTTTAATACTCTCATGGAATCATTTAGTACTCCCATTTAAATATTAATAGTACTCTCTTGCGAGTTAGCCAGCAGTGATTCTTAAATCTTCGTAGTAAGCTCCATAGAGTATTGTAACGCTTAGTTTTAGACGAAGGAGGTACTTAAATCTTGGAAGCACTTTCCGTAGACTTTTGTTAAACTCAGGTTCTCATCTGCATTGGAGTTACTTAAATTTTCGTGGCAATTACCGTAGAGTTTTTTCCATTGTGTGATTTCAATTCTAAAGTTTCTTGAATTTTCGCTGCAATTACCAAAGAAAATATTCTGATTTTTTGCAAAGCGAGCAAGAAATAATTAGACACATTTCACTACGGTGATCAGTCGAAGAGTACAACAGGGAACAAAATCAACCGCACAACCTGAAACGGGGGGACAAAAAGGTAAAATTTATTTGATAAAAAGCGAGGGAATTTACATTTACATCTCACACATACAGGGTATATTATTCTTTTAATGGCACATGTTCAGACATTCTTGGATGTGCCTCTAAATGAATTAAATGTTGGTTGTCCTCCAAATAAATTTAGCGAAAAGGAATCACAACTGACTTCATTTAATCTGTTAAACAAAGTCAGCAAAATATAATATAAGGAAACTGTTTAATTTTACATTTCACACGCCAAGAGCTGCTGAATTTCATTAGGTATTTCTTCGTTTGAAGGATCAGGTAGTTCCATATGTTGATATAACAATAAATAAAACAATACGACCAGGCTAATATTTTACACAAATATTAGGCTGGTTGACTGCCAGCCTAGCCTAATATACGAAAAGCCTTCAGATACTTAGGTAATCATCACTTACCAGCCGTGACTGAAAGACCAAACGTGACCAACCGACATGACTAAGTGGTCAATGGTGCAGAATTATTTAATTGGTCGAAACTATCCTCCAATTAGCAGTCTGTCCTTCACTGAGAGCTATCGGCCGGATATTCTCACTGGAGGGCTGTAGAGAGGGACTGGAGGTCACTGGAGGGCAGTAGAGAGGGACTGGAGGTCACTGGAGGGAATAAAAAGAGGTCACTGGAGTGCAGTAAAAAGAGGGACTAAATTGACCGCTTCTCTGACCTCATTGTTTGGACCTCGGCATGAGGGGCTCGAAGAAGATTAAATCGAAGTCAATGACCTCTTTCTAACTTACCTATCGTGACACGTCAGTTTTTATTTTTTCTCCGAATGAACTCCTTTCATTGACCTCACTTAAGAGACCTCATATCAACACCTTCGTACATTTGACCTCACTTTACAGACCTCATATCAACACCTTCATACATTTGACCGCACTTTACAGACCACCTTACTTTAATCCTTAACCTATACTCCAAGGTCTTCACTTGACTTTTTTCACTTTAATAGATTTTTTACCTAAATTCATTCACCTCCTTACTGAACACATATAACTCTCATTGACCTCTATCCAGAACACATATAATTTAAATTAACCTCCTTCCCGAATACATATAATTCACACTGACCTCCTTCCCTACCACATATACCTCACATTGACCTCCTCACCGAACGCACTATAACTCACAATTACGTGACTAGAGTGAGACGTTGTCTCTTGCTTGAACTTACAGCCTGAAGCGCTAGGTCAAATCATTACATTAGATATCACAGTCGTGACTTGGTGGAGTGGAGGCATTAGCGCTGGACATGCACGCTTATGTGCTTGGCACTCTGCTGCTATGGCTGCTGGAATCTTTGTCTGGATAATACGTTCGTTCTTGAAGGTTTTGTTTAAATTACCTGCATTCCCGATGGTTTGTTGAAATTACCTTCATTCCTGAGAGGTTTTGTTTAAATTACCTTCATTCCCGAGAGGTTTTGTTTAAATTACCTGCATTTCCGATGGTTTGTTGAAATTACCTTCATTCCTGAGAGGTTTTGTTTAAATTACCTTCATTCCCGAGAGGTTTTGTTTAAATTACCTTCATTCCCGAGAGGTTTTGTTTAAATTACCTGCATTCCCGATAGGTTTTTTTTTAAATTAACTTCTTTCCAGATAGTTTTTTTTAAATTACCTTCATTTCCGAGTGTTTTTTATATTACCTTCATTCCTGATAGAGTTTTGTTTAAATTACCTTCATTCCCGATAGGTTTTTTAATATTACTTTCATTTCTTATAGTTTTTTAAACTAGCACACTCATTTGTGTAGTTAATACTATCAAATACTATTACTGCCGCCAAATACTATTAAAATATCATCTGTGTACTATTGAATAAAAGGCCCTTATAAATTAAGAAATTCTGAAGCCAAAATGGACTATTGTGTCAACTTTCTGGAAATTACCTGTTTTTCCTTATTTTCGGCATTAATTTTTTCTTTAAATTATGCGCTTTTTGTTAAAACTTTTTCTTATATTTTTATTAACATCACAGACATTTGCATCAACAGCAATAATCACCAATACCTTCAACAACGTGGACCAACAAAGCCAACAACACAACTAATTAACATAACTAATTAAGATCACAAATTAATATAACAAAATAACGTAACAATTAACATGCCTAATTAACATGACTAATTAACATAACTATTTTACATAACTAATTAACATAACTAATTCACATAAATAATTAACTAAACTAATCAACATAAAAAAGTAACATAACTAATTAACATAACAACTAACATAACGACATTGTGCGTCAGTTTACGACATGTGGGCCTTACGACATTGCGGTAAACTACGAGTTCCAAACACGATCTCCGGCAGCAGCAATAATATCAACTGTCTACGAGAGAACGAAAAATAAAATGAACTTAAAAAAAATCAAATGGAGTCAGCATTGATGTAAAATAGCAATATCAACAACACAAAAAGCTTATAGCTGCACCAATAACACAAACATATTACAGCTATAACAATAGCCATAAAGCCTACAGCTGCATCGCAACATTCACTACGTTTGTAACAACGCCAATTGTGTCATGGAACTGATCAGTCTTGTAAAAATTTATCACATTCACTTGGTATCGTAGTTACCCAAAATGCCGCCTAATGTGCCATGACATTCATCAGTCGTAGAAGCATTTATCACATTCACCTTGTGTCCTATTCACCCAAAATTGCATCTAATATGTCATCAATCGTTCAATCATTTATCACATTGACCAGGTATCCCAACTAGACAAATGCTGTCAAATGGCTCACGGTTAATAGCATTTATCACATTGACCTGGTGTCCTTGTTACCCTAAATACCGTCAAATGGCTCACGGTTAATAGCATTTATCACATTGACCTAGTGTCCTAGTTACCCAAAATACCGTCAAATGGCTCTCGGTTAATAGCATTTATCACATTGACCTGGTGTCCTAGTTACCCAAAATACCGTCAAATGGCTCACGGTTAATAGCATTTATCACATTGACCTGGTGTCCTAGTTACCCAAAATACCGTCAAATGGCTCACGGTTAATAGCATTTATCACATTGACCTGATGTCCTAGTTACCCAAAATACCGTCAAATGGCTCACGGTTAATAGCATTTATCACATTGACCTGGTGTCCTAGTTACCCAAAATACCGTCAAATGGCTCACGGTTGAGCACGTCTCGTCAAATGGCAGTCAAATGACCGCTTTCAAATGTCAGGTTGGCACACAAATCCCGAGTTACAAGAAGCTAAAGCGCGGAAGAAGCAGCAAGAACAGGTTACGGCGGAAGCCCTGGCACAAGAGGCGCTGTCGCATATTCATGGGCCTCATTTTAATGCAGTGTGCCTCGTTAGCGCAGCGTTCCATGGAGGCCGAGGCCCTAAATTGGCCCTCAGTTCGTGACTGTCGCGGCCTCATAATGGCCTCATTCTTTGCAGGCCCCGCGACGCTCGCTGCGACTGCCCGGACGTTGCCAGCTGTGAGTGGGCCGGGTGCTTACTTAAGGCTTTGTTTTTTTAAATATTACATTTATATTTTGTTGATGTTATATGTTATTTATATATTATATATCATGATACATTTCATATTTTATTATAATTTGTATTATATTCTATGATTAATTTTATACTGCATATGTGCTCCTTCTCATATGCTATATACGAGAACACTATATACCGGCTATACATATGCAGTATAAAATATAGCATAAAATATAATACAAAATATAACAAACTATGAAATGTATGCTATATATATATATATACATATATACATATATGTATATAATATACATATATATATATACCAGTGACGCACCCCGAGACTACCAGGACGATGACAGCAGAAATTTGATGAGAAACACCTCTACAATTTTTCAATCTGTAGACTGAGAAATGGACTGAAGGATCAACTGCTGGATATAAATACACAGACAAACTAAATGAGCTGGCATTGTGTAGTCTGAAATAGCTTGCGACAGACTGTACGACTGCAGCATTAAATAAAAATGTATCTCGTTATTCATTCCTCACTACAAGCCTAAGTTTAAGCGTAAGTTCAAACGTAAGTTCAAGCTAGAGTTCACTGCTTTATTTGTTTGTTTGTTTCCTTCTCCAACTTTTTTCCTTCTTTGCGTTACTACATCGTTGGAAAATAAATTTTCCCTTATACATTTTTTCATTTTAATTTTCTGGTTTTAGTGGAACATTCTGTGTGAAACTCACAACGTACCGTACGGTACAAGTAACACTCACTCATTGTCTGCCAGTACTGCCAGAAACTCACAACGTACCGTACGGTACAAGTAACACTCACTCCTTGCCTGCCAGTACTGCCAGAAACTCACAACGTACCGTACGGTACAAGTAACACTCACTCCTTGCCTGCCAGTACTGCCAGAAACTCACAACGTACCGTACGGTACAAATAACACTCACTCCTTGTCTGCCAGTACTGCCAGAAACTCACAACGTACCGTACGGTACAAGTAACACTCACTCCTTGCCTGCCAGTACTGCCAGAAACTCACAACGTACCGTACGGTACAAGTAACACTCACTCCTTGTCTGCCAGTACTGCCAGAAACTCACAACGTACCGTACGGTACAAGTAACACTCACTCCTTGCCTGCCAGTACTGCCAGAAACTCACAACGTACCGTACGGTACAAATAACACTCACTCATTGTCTGCCAGTACTGCCAGAAACTCACAACGTACCGTACGGTACAAGTAACACTCACTCCTTGCCTGCCAGTACTGCCAGAAACTCACAACGTACCGTACGGTACAAGTAACACTCACTCCTTGTCTGCCAGTACTGCCAGAAACTCACAACGTACCGTACGGTACAAGTAACACTCACTCCTTGTCTGCCAGTACTGCCAGAAACTCACAACGTACCGTACGGTACAAGTAACACTCACTCCTTGTCTGCCAGTACTGCCAGAAACTCACAACGTACCGTACGGTACAAGTAACACTCACTCCTTGCCTGCCAGTACTGCCAGAAACTCACAACGTACCGTACGGTACAAATAACACTCACTCATTGTCTGCCAGTACTGCCAGAAACTCACAACGTACCGTACGGTACAAATAACACTCACTCATTGTCTGCCAGTACTGCCAGAAACTCACAACGTACCGTACGGTACAAGTAACACTCACTCCTTGTCTGCCAGTACTGCCAGAAACTCACAACGTACCGTACGGTACAAGTAACACTCACTCCTTGTCTGCCAGTACTGCCAGAAACTCACAACGTACCGTACGGTACAAGTAACACTCACTCCTTGCCTGCCAGTACTGCCAGAAACTCACAACGTACCGTACGGTACAAGTAACACTCACTCCTTGCCTGCCAGTACTGCCAGAAACTCACAACGTACCGTACGGTACAAGTAACACTCACTCCTTGTCTGCCAGTACTGCCAGAAACTCACAACGTACCGTACGGTACAAGTAACACTCACTCCTTGTCTGCCAGTACTGCCAGAAACTCACAACGTACCGTACGGTACAAGTAACACTCACTCCTTGTCTGCCAGTACTGCCAGAAACTCACAACGTACCGTACGGTACAAGTAACACTCACTCCTTGCCTGCCAGTACTGCCAGAAACTCACAACGTACCGTACGGTACAAGTAACACTCACTCCTTGCCTGCCAGTACTGCCAGAAACTCACAACGTACCGTACGGTACAAGTAACACTCACTCCTTGCCTGCCAGTACTGCCAGAAACTCACAACGTACCGTACGGTACAAGTAACACTCACTCATTGTCTGCCAGTACTGCCAGAAACTCACAACGTACCGTACGGTACAAGTAACACTCACTCCTTGTCTGCCAGTACCCGTTTACTCTCTCTTGATGTAGGTATTCACGCACATATGTAGGTGCGAGTCGACTGAGTTAAATCCAAGAAAAAAACATTGAAAACATTGAAAAAATTTACTGTCACAATGAAAAATGTGCGGCACCTGAAACAAAATAAAGAAATACGTGAGTAATCGTCAGTGCAAGGGATGCGTCAATATCTTTAGGGACGCCTTGTATTCATGCTGAATGTACTGCCTGGTCCTGGTCCTGGTCCTGTCATAGCTAAAAGTCATAAATAATTTAAGTATATAAACAATCTACGTACATAAACAATCTACGTACATAAACATTTTACGTACATAAACTGTCTACGTACATAAACATTTTACCTACATAAACAATCTACGTTCATAAACAATCTACGTACATAAACATTTTACGTACATAAACAATCTACGTACATAAACAATCTATGGAAATAAACTACGCACATAAACAACGTACACAAACTAGCTACGTACATAAACTACGTACACAAACTAGCCACGCACATAGACAGTCGGCCATCAAACGGCCAGTTCAGAAGACAGTCCACCATCAAAAAACCCTCATGTTTTCCGTCTCAAAACAGCCCTTCCATCAGGCCGAACACTCATCAAAAAACTCCACTTTTCCAGAAGAGAAGTGCAGTAGACATACGAGAAATTGTTGAAGCTTCTCTGACCTTACGAAACGTGCCTTGTAAAATTAGGAGCTCGTTCGCTGCAGTGAAACACGAAGTGATTGTATTACGGACTCTCTGAAGGAACGCAACTTTATTTCCGGCCAATTTCATCTCCGTCAACCCACGCGCCACTGAGGGGAGGTCTTGGGGTACTGGAGACTTGAAAATAACTCCGTGTGTCTAGGTCATGCCCTCATGTCTTGCCCTCATGTCTTGCCCTCATGTCTTGCCCTCATGTCATGCCCTCATGTCATGCCCTCATGTCTTGCCCTCATGTCATGCCCTCATGTCTTGCCCTCATGTCATGCCCTCATGTCATGCCCTCATGTCATGTCATGCCCTCATGTCATGCCCTCATGTCATGTCATGCCCTCATGTCATGCCCTCATGTCTTGCCCTCATGTCTTGCCCTCATGTCATGTCCTCATGTCATGTCATGCCCTCATGTCTTGCCCTCATGTCATGCCCTCATGTCTTGCCCTCATGTCATGTCATGCCCTCATGTCATGCCCTCATGTCTTGCCCTCATGTCATGCCCTCATGTCATGCCCTCATGTCATGTCATGCCCTCATGTCATGTCCTCTTGTCTTGCCCTCATGTCATGCCCTCATGTCATGTCATGCCCTCATGTCATGTCCTCTTGTCTTGCCCTCATGTCATGCCCTCATGTCATGCCCTCATGTCTTGCCCTTATGTCATGTCATGCCCTCATGTCATTTCCTCATGTCATGTCATGCCCTCATGTCATGTCCTCTTGTCATGCCCTCATGTCTTGCCCTCATGTCATGCCATGCCCTCATGTCATGCCCTCATGTCATGTCATGCCCTCTTGTCATGTCCTCATGTCTTGCCCTCATGTCATGCCCTCATGTCTTGCCCTCATGTCATGTCATGCACTCATGTCATGTCCTCATGTCATGTCATGCCTTCATGTCATGTCCTCTTGTCATGCCCTCATTTCTTGCCCTCATGTCATGCCATGCCCTCATGTCATGTCCTCATGTCATGTCATGCCCTCATGTCATGCCCTCAGATCATGTCATACCCTCATGTCATGTCATGCTCTCATGTCATGTCATGCCCTCAGGTGATGCCCTCAGGTCATGCCCACATGTCATGTCATGCCCTCATGTCATGTCATGCCCTCATGTCATGTCATGCTCTCATGTCATGTCATACCCTCATGTCATGTCATGCCCTCATGTCATGTCATGCCCTCATGTCATGTCATACCCTCATGTCATGCCCTCAGGTCATGTCATGCCCTCATGTCATGTCATACCCTCATGTCATGTCATGCCCTCATGCCATGTCATGCCCTCATGTCATGCCATGCCCTCATGTCATGTCATGCCCTCATGCCATGTCATACCCTCATGTCATGTCATGCCCTCATGCCATGTCATGCCCTCATGTCATGCCATGCCCTCATGTCATGTCATGCCCTCATGCCATGTCATACCCTCATGTCATGTCATGCCCTCATGTCATGTCATGCCCTCAGGTCATGCCCTCTGGTCATGCCCTCATGTCATGTCATGTCCTCATGTCATGTCACACCCTCATGTCATGTCATGCCCTCATGTCATGTCATGCCCCCATGTCATGTCATACCCTCATGTATTGTCACACCCTCATGTCATGTCATGCCCTCATGTCACGTCATGCCCTCAGGTCATGCCCTCAGGCCATGTCCTCATGCCCTCAGGTCATGTCCTTATGTCATGTCATGCCCTCATGTCATGTCATGCCCTCATGTCATGTCATACCCTCATGTCATGTCATGCCCTCATGTCATGTCATGCCCTCGGGTCATGCCCTCATGCCATGCCCTCATGTCATGTCATGCCCTCATGTCATGCCATACCCTCATGTCATGTTATGCCCTCATGTCATGTCATGCCCTTGGGTCATGCCCTCATGCCATCCCCTCATGTCATGTCATGCCCTCATGTCATGCCCTCATGTCATGTCATGCCATCATGTCATGTCCTCAGGTCATGTCATACCCTCATGTCATGTCATGCCCTCATGTCATTTCATACCCTCATGTCATGTCATACCCTCATGTCATGTCATGACCTCATGCCATGCCCTCATGTCATGTCATGCCCTCATGTCATACCCTCATGTCATGTCATGCCCTCATGTCATTTCATACCCTCATGTCATGTCATACCCTCATGTCATGTCATGCCCTCATGCCATACCCTCATGTCATGTTATGCCCTCATGTCATACCCTCATGTCATGTCATGCCCTCATGTCATTTCATACCCTCATGTCATGTCATACCCTCATGTCATGTCATGCCCTCATGCCATACCCTCATGTCATGTCATGCCCTCATGTCATGCCCTCATGTCATGTCATGCCATCATGTCATGTCCTCAGGTCATGTCATACCATCATGTCATGTCATGCCCTCATGTCATTTCATACCCTCATGTCATGTCATACCCTCATGTCATGTCATGCCCTCAAGTCAATGACTATGGAGATCAACTTGACGTATTGTCCCCTCTTCAGAATGAAATATTCTCAATCTTCCCATTTAATACTCACAAAGTTAGGCCTCACCTGCAAGTGCATTTATGCATTCATGTATTGAGCTGCATATTTACAAAGACATTGCTGTAAATAACGAGAGAATATAGATCTTACCCCTAACAACAATTTTAGCAAAGTCAAATCATACACACAACTCTAACAGCCCGAATGGTTGCTAGGGCAAGTTTTTGTTCACATGTGCATGTGTGTTCCACACACGAGTGTTGTTTTTGTGTTCCACACACGAGTTTTGTTTTGTGTTCCACACACGAGTTTTGTTTTTTGTTCTACACACGAGTTTTGTTTTGTGTTCCACACACGAGTTTTGTTTTGTGTTCCACACACGAGTTTTGCTTTGTGTTCCACACACGAGTTTTGTTTTGTGTTCTACACACGAGTTTTGTTTTTGTGTTCCACACACGAGTTTTGTTTTGTGTTCCACACACGAGTTTTGTTTTGTGTTCCACACACGAGTTTTGTTTTGTGTTCCACACACGAGTTTTGTTTTGTGTTCCACACACGAGTTTTGTTTTGTGTTCCACACACGAGTTTTGTTTTGTGTTCCACACACGAGTTTTGTTTTGTGTTCCACACACGAGTGTTGTTTTGTGTTCCACACACGAGTTTTGCTTTGTGTTCCACACACGAGTTTTGTTTTGTGTTCCACACACGAGTTTTGTTTTGTGTTCCACACACGAGTTTTGTTTTGTGTTCCACACACGAGTTTTGTTTTGTGTTCCACACACGAGTTTTGTTTTGTGTTCCACACACGAGTTTTGTTTTGTGTTCCACACACGAGTTTTGTTTTGTGTTCCACACACGAGTGTTGTTTTGTGTTCCACACACGAGTTTTGCTTTGTGTTCCACACACGAGTTTTGTTTTGTGTTCCACACACGAGTTTTGTTTTGTGTTCCACACACGAGTTTTGTTTTGTGTTCCACACACGAGTTTTGTTTTGTGTTCCACACACGAGTTTTGTTTTGTGTTCCACACACGAGTTTTGCTTTGTGTTCCACACACGAGTTTTGCTTTGTGTTCCACACACGAGTTTTGTTTTGTGTTCCACACACGAGTTTTGTTTTGTGTTCCACACACGAGTTTTGTTTTTGTGTTCCACACACGAGTTTTGTTTTGTGTTCCACACACGAGTTTTGTTTTGTGTTCCACACACGAGTTTTGTTTTGTGTTCCACACACGAGTGTTGTTTCTGTGTTCCCCAAACGAGTGTTGTTTTGTGTTCCACACACGAGTTTTGTTTTGTGTTCCACACACGAGTTTTGCTTTGTGTTCCACACACGAGTTTTGCTTTGTGTTCCACACACGAGTTTTGTTTTGTGTTCCACACACGAGTTTTGTTTTGTGTTCCACACACGAGTTTTGTTTTTGTGTTCCACACACGAGTTTTGTTTTGTGTTCCACACACGAGTTTTGTTTTGTGTTCCACACACGAGTGTTGTTTTTGTGTTCCACACACGAGTTTTGTTTTGTGTTCCACACACGAGTTTTGTTTTGTGCTCCACACACGAGTTTTGTTTTTGTGTTCCACACACGAGTTTTGTTTTTGTGTTCCACACACGAGTTTTGTTTTGTGTTCCCCAAACGAGTGTTGTTTTGTGTTCCCCAAACGAGTGTTGTTTTGTGTTCCACACACGAGTTTTGTTTTTGTGTTCCCCAAACGAGTGTTGTTTTGTGTTCCCCAAACGAGTGTTGTTTTGTGTTCCACACACGAGTTTTGTTTTGTGTTCCACACACGAGTTTTGTTTTGTGTTCCACACACGAGTTTTGTTTTGTGTTCCACACACGAGTTTTGTTTTTGTGTTCCCCAAACGAGTGTTGTTTTGTGTTCCCCAAACGAGTGTTGTTTTGTGTTCCACACACGAGTTTTGTTTTGTGTTCCACACACGAGTTTTGTTTTGTGTTCCACACACGAGTTTTGTTTTGTGTTCCACACACGAGTTTTGTTTTTGTGTTCCCCAAACGAGTGTTGTTTTGTGTTCCACACACGAGTTTTGTTTTGTGTTCCACACACGAGTGTTGTTTTTGTGTTCCACACACGAGTTTTGTTTTGTGTTCCACACACGAGTTTTGTTTTGTGTTCCACACACGAGTTTTGTTTTGTGTTCCACACACGAGTTTTGTTTTTGTGTTCCACACACGAGTTTTGTTTTGTGTTCCACACACGAGTTTTGTTTTGTGCTCCACACACGAGTGTTGTTTTTGTGTTCCACACACGAGTTTTGTTTTGTGTTCCACACACGAGTTTTGTTTTGTGTTCCACACACGAGTTTTGTTTTGTGTTCCACACACGAGTTTTGCTTTATGTTCCACACACGAGTTTTGTTTTGTGTTCCACACACGAGTGTTGTTTTTGTGTTCCCCAAACGAGTGTTGTTTTTGTGTTCCACACACGAGTTTTGTTTTGTGTTCCATACACGAGTTTTGTTTTGTGTTCCACACACGAGTTTTGTTTTGTGTTCCACACACGAGTTTTGTTTTGTGTTCCACACACGAGTTTTGTTTTTGTGTTCCACACACGAGTTTTGTTTTGTGTTCGACACACGAGTTTTGTTTTGTGTTCCACACACGAGTTTTGTTTTGTGTTCCACACACGAGTTTTGTTTTTGTGTTCCACACACGAGTTTTGTTTTTGTGTTCCACACACGAGTTTTGTTTTTGTGTTCCACACACGAGTTTTGTTTTGTGTTCCACACACGAGTTTTGTTTTGTGTTCCACACACGAGTTTTGTTTTTGTGTTCCACACACGAGTTTTGTTTTTGTGTTCCACACACGAGTTTTGTTTTTGTGTTATACACAGGAGTTTTGTTTATGTGTTCCACACACGAGTGTTGTTTTTGTGTTCCACACACGAGTTTTGTTTTTTGCGCACGTGTATTCCCCTCACTTACATATTCACGTGAGCTGTATTTCTCATTCTAGCTTTATTTAAATATCACGCCAGCACCGTGCACTCCTCCCCCCTTTGCTCTGATCAAATACGTCACGGAAATGAATGGCACTATCACCAGACAGCGATAAAGCGAAGGAAATAGAACAGAAATGAACAGACAACAGCAACAAAAATGAGTCAAGCGGCCAATTCTCGGATTGTCCACAAGCCCCGTATGTCACACACCAGTCACGCACAGGCATCAACGAAACACACTTAGAAGCACATTTTCACCCTCATGCTCAAGTACATCCATGTTAACACCATGAAATTGCAAATATGTTTCAAGAGCGAAAATTGAAATATAAATGTCATTGACTTTATACCTTACATACTTAAAATGACGTCAGTTGTGCCATGCAGCTGATCGGTAGTACAAACATTTACCATATTCACCATGTATTCTAAATAGCTAATATACTGTCAGTTGTATCATGCAGCTGAACAGTCGCACAAGCACTTTTCACATTCATCATGTATTGTAGACCCAAAATATCGTCAACTGTATCATGCTGCTGATCAGTTTCACAAGCATTTATCCCATTAGCCTCGTATTCAAGATATAAAAAATGATGTAAATTGTATCATGTAGCTGATCTGTCGTGGAAGGATTTATCACATTCACCTTGTATTCTAGATACGTAAAATACCATTAATCGTATTCTGCATGCATTTAATCAGTCGTAGAAGGATTTATCACATTCACCCTGTATTCTAGATACCCAAAATGCAGTCCACTGCGCCTCAATACCGATCAGCCATGCACCTGATATGATGAACATTGCTGGGCAAGCAGGTAACTTTAGTGCACGTTGAGTTCTTAACAAACTTCCTTCTTTTGCATTCGTGCAGATAATGGTGCTCCTTTTATTCACTATACCGATTCCGCGACGTCGATGGGAGCGTCGCCGGGCACTATTTGCAGAGCGATAACATCGACAACTTTCGTACCCTTTCACCAACTTTTAGCGAAAAAATTTCAAGCCGAATGAGGAAGAATCTCGCTGGTTTTAAAATTTCGCCCGCAAGGCTCCTTTTCTATCAAGCCATGTAAAGAAAAAGCTCACCTTGCTTTAAAATTTTGCGACTTTTTCTAAAGAAGTTTTAATAATATCTTACGGGAGGCATAATTATGGTAACGGGGGACGCCATCGGACCGCGGCGATGCTTTGATAAAAGCCTTAATTAACAACAAAGAAATAAAGGGAAAGGGTTATGAAGGGAAGTACCCCATCGGTGCTGGCTCCACGGTGGGGTAGAATCATTAGAGTCATTTCTATTGGGAAAAATACACATCCTCTTGTTTGGCTAGCCAATAGAACGGCTTTATTTCAAAAAAACTTTATGACGTCACCATTGCGACATGTCCTTAGGCCAATAGTAGAGCCAGATTTGGGGCTACCAGTGTTGTCAGATGCAATATGAGCGCTGCTATTGGTCCGTTGCCATGACGTCACCATTGCGACATGTCGTTAAGCCAATAGTGGGGCCAGATTTGCGGCTAGCAGTGCTACCAGATGTAATATGAGCGTTGCGATGCTATTGGATCGTTGTCGTGACGTCAGCATTGCCACACAGTTGACAAAAAAAGACTGGTTTGACGCTCCCTTGTTTCTTCTACCGTGGCTGGCGCGTCTAATTACGGCGAGGGGTGTTTTTGCACCTGTCCCGCTTTTGAAAACGCTGATTAAAAACAATCAACCCAGACCGAGACAGGCATTTGATTATTGCCCCAACGGAGGGGGGGGGGGGGGAGGTTGTGGTCAGTTGCGGAGCCTGTTCTGGGGGGAATGTGGAGGATTTTGTGTGGTGGTATGTGGGGAGTGAGAGTGTTGACGGATCGTGTGCTGGCTGAAGAACAGTGTGGTTTTAGGTGTGGTAGAGGTTGTGTGGATCAAATGTTTGCTGTGAGGCAGGTAAATGAAAAATACTTATTAAAGGGAAAAGATGTATATTGGGCATTTATGGATCTAGAGAAGGCGTATGAAAGAATGGATCGCGAGGCTTTATGGCAAGTGGTAAGTTTGTATGGAGTGGGTGGGAGACTGTTGAATGCGATCAAGAGTTTCTACATTGATAGCAGAGCATGTGTGAGAGTAGGGAATGAGGTGAGTGAATGGTTCCCAGTTGTGACAGGTGTGAGACAGGGATGTGTGATGTCGCCGTGGTTGTTTAATTTGTTTATGGATGGTGTGGTGAGAGAAGTGAATGCCAGAGTGTTGGGAAAAGGTGCGCAGTTGGTGGGACGAAATGGTATGTATTGGGAAGTGTGTCAGCTGTTGTTTGCATTTGATACAGCGTTTGTGGCTGATTCAGAGGAAAACTGAGGAGACTGGTTGCAGAGTTTGGTATAGTGTGCGAAAGGCGGAAATTGAGGGTAAATGTGAATAAAAGTAAGGTGATGAGATGTTCAAGAGGTGGAGTGTTTGGAACTTTGGATGTGAGGTTGAATGGTGAAGTTTAGAGGAGGTAGAGCATTTTAGGTACCTCGGGTCGGAGGTGACTGTTAAGGATAGTATGGAAGTAGAAGTGAAGCATCGAGTGAGTGAAGGTTGTAAGACATTGGGTGCAATGAGGAAAGTTTTTGAATGCAGGAGTTTGAGTATGAATGCTAAGAGGGGACTGTATGAAAGTTTGATTGTGCCAGTTTTGTTGTATGGAGCAGAGTCCTGGGGGTTGAGAGCAGCTTAGAGGAGGAAGATGGATGTGTTTGAGATGAAGTGTTTGAGGAGCATGTATGGAGTAACAAGAAGAGATAGGATCAGGAATGAGTTGGTTAGGGGCAGATGGGTGTTATCAAAAAGTTGAGCAGGCGAGTGGATGAAAGAGTGCTTGGATGGTTAGGGCATGTTGAAAGAATGAATGTTGAGCGGCTGGTGAAAAAGATATATATGTCGGCAGTGAGTGGTCTTCGAGCGCGAGGTAGACCACGGATGAGTTGGATGGATGGGGTGCGACGTGCTTTGTATGAGAGGGGTCTGACTGTGGACGTGGCGAGAGGGATGGCTGCGGACAGAAGTGAGTGGGGGCAGTGTATAAGGAGGTAATTTTATTTTTACGCGGTACTGGAAGTTGCCCGCGTGTGATGGGGTTGACTTGTCCTGTGGGGGAGGGGCTGCACTGAATGAAGAGGTCGGGGGTAAACCAGCTTTGGCTGTCGGGCCTGACTGTGGAAGGTGGTTGTGCTGGGCTGCTGCTGATCCTGGCAGTTCCGGTGCGGCCAGTGCTGCCTCTCTCGCCTCCAAGTGCCTAAGTGTGGTGATTGTGGCCTGCTGTCGGCTACCCTCCCATAGGGAGGACAAGCCCGGTATATGTATGTATGTATGTATGTATGTATGGTCTGTGGGGAATGTGGAGCTTTGTGTGTGGTGGTATGTAGGGAATGTGGAAGTACAGACAGATGACAGCTGTTTTAACGCAGTTGGCAGTAAAAATGGTATTCTGAATAATTACCGCTAAGTCAGATTCGAAAATCTTTGACAGCGTATCTTACGAAAGCAACGCTGCAGTTATGTGACGCAGTCTAATTGTAGGTGGGAGAATTGGGGTGGGTGAGTGGGAGAAGTGAATGCTAGTCCCCCCCTCACCCTTTCCCACTGCTAGTCCCCCATTCCTAATGCTAGTCCCCCATTCCCAATGCTAGGCCCCCATTCCCACTGCTAGTCCCGCCATTCCAAGAGCCAGGCAAAGCACTTCCGTTCAGGAATCAAATATTCCAGGCCGGGAATTACAGGAGCTGCGCTGGAGTAATTCGCCTGGGCGCTCATATAAATTATTACATTAAATAATAATTGAGTTTAGGACTCTCTAACAATAACAAAGGCGTTCGCGTGAGAGGAAGGATGAAGGCACCTTTCGTATAGTTTGGGATTAAGGAAACATGGATTCTATTCACTAAGTGTACGGAGAGAATAAGACTGGTGGAATTTATGAAACGAGATAAAAGTAATAAAAAGTTCCGTGAAAAAAGGAAAAGGGTATGAAATAAGGACCGCAGTGAACTTTAAATTAAAGGTCCGTAACAAATCAAGAATCTTGTCTGTTTCAACCAAAGGAAGGTCTACGAAACCTTCAACTCGGGACCTGACATCTTCCCCTTAATAGTATTATCCCTCACATATTCAATAGATTTATCCCCCAGTGGGGGCATGGCAAAGATTAAAAACTTTACTGCATATCACAAACGCTGGATGGAGGGGAGGGGCTTGTTTACATAGCTCAGTTTACATAACTCAGTTTAAATAGCTCAGTTTACATAGCTCAGTTTACATAACTCAGTTTAAATAGCTCAGTTTACATAGCTCAGTTTACATAACTCAGTTTACATAGCTCAGTTTACATAGCTCAATTTACATAGCTCAGTTTACATAGCTCAGTTTACATAGCTCAGTTTACATAGCTCAATTTACATAGCTCAGTTTACATAGCTCAGTTTACATAGCTCAGCTTACATAGCTCAGTTTACATAGCTCAGTTTACATAGCTCAGATTACATAGCTCAGTTTACATAGCTCAGTTTACATAGCTCAGTTTACATAGCTCAGTTTACATAGCTAAATTTACATAGCTCAGTTTACATAGCTCAGCGCACATAGCTCAGTTTACATAGCTCAGTTTACATAGCTCAGATTACATAGCTCAGTTTACATAGCTCAGTTTACATAGCTCAGTTTACATAGCTCAGTTTACATAGCTCAGTTTACATAGCTCAGTTTACATAGCTCAGTTTACATAGCTCAGTTTACATAGCTCAGTTTACATAGCTCAGTTTACATAACTCAGTTTACATAGCTCAGTTTACATAGCTCAGTTTACATAGCTCAGTTTACATAGCTCAGTTTACATAGCTCAGTTTACATAGCTCAGTTTACATAGCTCAGTTTACATAGCTCAGTTTACATAGCTCAGTTTACATAGCTCAGTTTACATAGCTCAATTTACATAGCTCAGTTTACATAGCTCAGCTTACATAACTCAGTTTACATAGCTCAGTTTACATAGCTCAGTTTACATAGCTCAGTTTACATAGCTCAGTTTACATAGCTCAATTTACATAGCTCAGTTTACATAGCTCAGCTTACATAACTCAGTTTACATAGCTCAGTTTACATAGCTCAGTTTACATAGCTCAGTTTACATAGCTCAGTTTACATAGCTCAGTTTACATAGCTCAGTTTACATAGCTCAGCTTACATAGCTCAGTTTACATAGCTCAGTTTACATAGCTCAGTTTACATAGCTCAGTTTACATAGCTCAGTTTACATAGCTCAGTTTACATAGCTCAGTTTACATAGCTCAGTTTACATAGCTCAGTTTACATAGCTCAGTTTACATAGCTCAGTTTACACAGCTCAGTTTACATAGCTCAGTTTACATAGCTCAGTTTACATATCTCAGTTTACATAGCTCAGTTTACATAGCTCAGTTTACACAGCTCAGTTTACATAGCTCAGTTTACATAGCGCAGTTTACATAGCTCAGTTTACATAGCTCAGTTTACACAGCTCAGTTTACATAGCTCAGTTTACACAGCTCAGTTTACATAGCTCAGTTTACATAGCTCAGTTTACATAGCTCAGTTTACATAGCTCAGTTTACATAGCTCAGTTTACATAGCTCAGTTTACATAGCTCAGTTTACATAGCTCAGTTTACACAGCTCAGTTTACATAGCTCAGTTTACATAGCTCAGTTTACATAGCTCAGTTTACATAGCTCAGTTTACATAGCTCAGTTTACATAGCTCAGTTTACATAGCTCAGTTTACATAGCTCAGTTTACATAGCTCAGTTTACATAGCTCAGTTTACATAGCTCAGTTTACATAGCTCAGTTTACATAGCTCAGTCTATCAAAAAGAAGTGATAAACAAATGCAATTTTTGGCTTAAAACACACCCTAAAATATGCATTGATCCTCCCAGCCCTCCCATCCCTCCTCCCAGCCCTCCTCCCAGCCCTCCCATCCCTCCTCCCAGCCCTCCTCCCAGCTCTCCCATCCCTCCTCCCAGCCCTCCCATCCCTCCTCCCAGCCCTCCTCCCAGCTCTCCGCCCAGCCCTCCCATCCCTCCTCCCAGCCCTCCCATCCCTCCTCCCAGCCCTCCTCCCAGCCCTCCCATCCCTCCTCCCAGCCCTCCCATCCCTCCTCCCAGCCCTCCTCCCAGCCATCCAATCCCTCCTCCCAGCCCTCCCATCCCTCCTCCCAGCACTCCCATCCCTCCTCCCAGCCCTCCCATCGCTCCTCCCATCCCTTCTCCCAGCCCTCCCATCGCTCCACCCAGCCCTCCTCCCAGCCCTCCCATCCCTCCTCCCAGCCCTCACATCCCTCCTCCCAGCCCTCCCATCGCTCCTCCCAGCCCTTCTCCCAGCTCTCCGCCCAGCCCTCCCATCCCTCCTCCCAGCCCTCCTCCCAGCCCTCCCATCCCTCCTCCCAGCCCTCCTATCCCTCCTCCCAGCCCTCCTCCCAGCTTTCCTCCCAGCCCTCCCATCCCTCCTTCCAACCCTCCTCCCAGCCCTCCCATCCCTCCTTCCAGCCCTCCTCCCAGCCCTCCAATCCCTCCTCCCAGCCCTCCCATCCCTCCTCCCAGCCCTCCCATCCCTCCTCCCAGCCCTCCCATCACTCCTCCCATCCCTTCTACCAGCCCTCCCATCGCTCCTCTCAGCCCTCCTCCTAGCCCTCCCATCCCTCCTCCCAGAACTCCCATCCCTCCTCCCAGCCCTCACATCCCTCCTCCCAGCCCTCCCATCGCTCCTCCCAGCCCTCCTCCCAGCCCTCCCATCGTTCCTCCCATCCCTCCTCCCAGCCCTCCCATCCCTCCTCCCAGCCCTCCCATCCCTCCTCCCAGCCCTTCTCCCAGCTCTCCGCCCAGCCCTCTCATCCCTCCTCCCAGCCCTCCTCCCAGCCCTCCCATCGCTCCTCCCAGCCCTCCTCCCAGCTTTCCTCCCAGCCCTCCCATCCCTCCTTCCAGCCCTCCTCCCAGCCCTCCAATCCCTCCTCCCAGCCCTCCCATCCCTCCTCCCAGCCCTCCTATCCCTCCTCCCAGCCCTCCCATCGCTCCTCCCATCCCTCCTCCCAGCCCACCCATCGCTCCTCCCAGCCCTCCTCCTAGCTCTCCCATCCCTCCTCCCAGCCCTCACATCCCTCCTCCCAGCCCTCCCATCGCTCCTCCCAGCCCTCCTCCCAGCCCTCCCATCCCTCCTCCCAGCCCTCCCATCGCTCCTCCCATCCCTCCTCCCAGCCCTCCCATCCCTCCTCCCAGCCCTCCCATCCCTCCTCCCAGCCCTCCTCCCAGCACTCCTCCCATCGCTCCTCCCATCCCTCCTCCCAGCCCTCCCATCCCTCCTCCCATCCCTCCTCCCAGCCCTCCCATCGCTCCTCCCATCCCTCCTCCCAGCCCTCCCATCGCTCCTATCAGCCCTACCATCGCTCCTCCCATCCCTCTTCCCAGCCCTCCCATCCCTCCTCCCAGCCCTCCCATCCCTTCTTCCAGCCCTCCTCCCAGCTTTTCTCCCAGCCCTCCCATCCCTCCTCCCAGCCCTTCTCCCAGCTCTCCGCCCAGCCCTCCCATCCCTCCTCCCATCCCTCCTCCCAGCCCTCCCATCCCTCCTCCCAGCCCTCCCAGCCCTCCCATCCCTCCTCCCAGCCCTCCCATCCCTCCTCCCAGCCCTCCTCCCAGCCCTCCTCCAAGAGGGATTTAACATTCAAGGAATTAATCTTCCATTCGGTAGCAAAATCACCACCAGCACCAATCACCTAATGCAACAAACTACTAAAATATCACAAGTACCAAAAACCTAAAACAACCAATGGCAAATAAAACATAATTTTTGATAGCCGACTTTCCCCAAACGAAGAAATTCCGTCCCTACAAACACCTAAGGCAACCGTCGACCCCTACTCTTTGATACCAGATTTTCCCAAACGAAGATACCCAGTCTCTACAAACACCTAAAGCAACCGTCGACCCATAATCTTTGATACGCGATTTTCCCGAAACGAAGATACCCAGTGCCCGCAAATACCCTCCCGTAAAAGACAACCGAGGGCTAACCGAATTTTCCAGGTCTTTGGTTCTCCAAATTCCGGACCTGATGGAGCCTCGTCTGATCCGGGGCTTCTCGTCGGCATTCAATTAATCGCGGCCCGCAAAAAGGGGGGAAGATGTGAAGTCGATTTACGACCTGTCGTGAATTGGCGGGGTGATCATTTGTTGTGAGGTGGTTGTGAGTGTCTGCCTTTGTGAGGGTCTGCCTTTGTGAGGGTCTGTCTTTGTGAGGGTCTGTCTTTGTGAGGATCTGCCTTTGTGAGGGTCTGCCTTTGTGAGGGTCTGTCTTTGTGAGGGTCTGCCTTTGTGAGGGTCTGTCTTTGTAATGGTCTGTCTTTGTGAGGGTCTGCCTTTGTGAGGGTCTGCCTTTGTGAGGGTCTGCCTTTGTGAAGGTCTGCCTTTGTGAGGGTCTGCCTTTGTGAGGGTCTGTCTTTGTGAGGGTCTGTCTTTGTGAGGGCCTGCCTTTGCGAGGGTCTGTCTTTGTGAGGGTCTGCCTTTGTGAGGTTCTGCCTTTGTGAGGGTCTGCCTTTGTGATGGTCTGTCTTTGTGAGGGTCTGTCTTTGTGAGGGTCTGCCTTTGTGAGGGTCTGCCTTTGTGAGGGTCTGTCTTTGTGAGGGTCTGTCTTTGTGAGGGTCTGTCTTTGTGAGGGTCTATCTTTGTGAGGGTCTGCCTTTGTGAGGGTCTATATTTGTGAGGGTTGAGGGCTATAGCTGCAGGCTGCAGATGTAGACTGTAACTGTAGGCTGTAGTTTTGAGCTGTAGGCTGTAACTGTAGGCTGTAGCTGCAGCTATGTCTGAATTCGAGAATTTTCTTCTATATGACCACCCTGCGATACGTCAGTTGCAACTGGCAACACTGGCAAACGGCGACTCCGTTGCCTTAATTAACCTCTAAGTAGTTGGTAATGAGTAATGTGAAATTTTGGAATATATAAAAAACATAAATTTGCTTCTGTACAAGCATATGCATATTTTTATTCGTATATTATTAAGCTTTCTAGAGAAGGAAGTTTCTCTCGTAGAATGCGTGCATCTTACACACTTACTGGTCCGTGCATTAGGCGTACGTTTAATTAAAGTAGTCATATGTGTGTTTGTCATCACGCGCTCATGTGTGTGCATGCATCATGTAAGTTATAAGAGCAGATCTACATCACCTTCATAGCTACGAATCTTCCCAAAACTTAACAAACCTCAAACGCACAAAACCAGACACTTCAAACCTAACACTCAATAAACTTCAAACACTTCTAACCCAAAACTTAACAAACTTCAAACGTAAAAAAACACACACTTTAAACCTAACTCAACAAACTTCAAACACTTCAAACCTAGCACTTAACAAACTCCAAACGCAAAAAAACGCCCTCTTCAAACCCGGCGCTACAAAATATCCAAGCGCGCAGTTACGCGCAACACGGAAGCGGCGATTTAGGGTAAAAACTCGCAGCAATTCCCCGAGGCGGAGGTAGAGATATAAGAATTTCAATAGAGCCCATGAAGCGGCCGCATCTTTCCAAAGCACTCATTCAATTCCGAGCAAGCGACCGCTCGGTCCATCAATGGGATCCATTCCTTAAAAAAACTTTAACAGCTCAGATGGGGAGCGAGAGGGGAAATTCAAGCCTCCCAAGGGTAAAATAAGTCGAGGGTAGCCCCTCGCAATCGGGGAAAGGGAGATTGATGGGTACCCAAAGAATTCGTTAGTGCGTGGCGGTGCTGTGGGGCATTTGAACGATCGTTCTAGGCCTATTGCAGCCCTCGTAGGCCTACGTTCAATCAAAACAAACGAGATCATTCAGGCTCTCCAAACTTGAATGCCGGCCTTTAATTTCTGAAGTATGAGCTTCGGTGAGTTTTTTGGGTGATGCGAGTGGTCGTTTGGGTGATCTTCTGCGTGATGCAAGATGATCCTTTGCATGATGCTAGATGATCCTTTGCATGATGCAAGATGATCCTCTGCATGATGCAAGATGATCCTTTGCATGATGCAAGATGATCCTCTGCATGATGCAAGATGATCCTTTGCATGATGCAAGATGATCCTCTGCATGATACAAAATGATCCTCTGCATGATGCAAGATGATCCTCTGCATGATCAACGACAAGACCTGTTGAGGATCTAAGTATTAGTGCTTTCAGCTTGCCTAATAGTATCGTTTTATCATATGAGAAAAAGCACCTGCAGAAAAATTATTTTATGTATAAAACTGAGAGTTATTTCAAGGTTTTGCTGCAATATTTTTGGCCTACGCTCGTCTTCGGACATACTGTACCAACACTAAGCGTCCCTGTGAAAATGTACTCTTTAACTGCCTCTGCATTTGGTTTTTATAAGTGTCTTAGCACAGACACTACATGTCTAATGATTTAAAAATGTGGAAAAAAACGGTCTTACTACATACAACAGACAGATGAGGACGAATAACATTTGAATAAACGAAAGCATTGAGACAATTCTATGCCAAACCTATGACCACGCAGACGTCCACAGGACTTCTTGGCTGGAAGGCATTCTGAAAATGAGCTTCCCATTATACTTCATAAAGCCCATTTCTGACCAACTCCAAGAATCTAATAACAGACTTCCTGATTGTGTCAGCGAAGCCATTAGCTCGAGTGAGCTGACGGTCTCAGAAGGAACGGAGTATAACCCGAAGAAAGGGATTGTAGCTGTCATAAATCAAAGAAAATGATGCTGCAATCCATTAAAAGATCATCAGTAGAGAACGCTCTCATTAAAACTTGGGTGTTTAACCTTAATGGAGGTTCTGAACCCCTTCCTTTCGCTTTCATCGAACCCTTCGTGGTTGGAAAATGAAATATGTTATTTTTGTCTTCAAATTCAAAACATATGTATTTAATTATTAACTCTATTAGTGCACAAACTGCACCAAGCGAAACTCAGATTTGAAAAAAGGGCTGCAATGAACTTGAAAAGAAACAAAAAGGTCCGTCTCAAAACAAGAACGTTTTTTGATTCAACAATAGGAAGGCCTGCGAAGCCTTCAGTTCGGGACCTCACATCTTCCCCTAAGCGAAATCAAATTCCTTCAGCTCGGGACCTGACATTTTCCCCTTAGGGAAAATAATTTCTACGTGATCAGTAGTTGCATCCCTCTGTAGGGGCATACCAAATATCGTACCCAGGTTAATAACCGCAGCATTGAAGGGTTGACAGTCCAAATGTGACTTCGATTGGATGTAAATTGGTTTTACGCACATTGGTTTGGATGTAAATTGGTTTTACGCACATTGGTTTGGATGTAAATTGGTTTTACGCACATTGGTTTGGATGTAAATTGGTTTTACGCACATTGGTTTGGATGTAAATTGGTTTTACGCACATTGGTTTGGATGTAAATTGGTTTTACGCACATTGGTTTGGATGTAAATTGGTTTTACGCACATTGGTTTGGATGTAAATTGGTTTTACGCACATTGGTTTGGATGTAAATTGGTTTTACGCACATTGGTTTGGATGTAAATTGGTTTTAGGCACATTGGTTTGGATGTAAATTGGTTTTACGCACATTGGTTTGGATGTAAATTGCTTTTACGCACATTGGTTTGGATGTAAATTGGTTTTACGCACATTGGTTTGGATGTAAATTGCTTTTACGCACATTGGTTTGGATGTAAATTGGTTTTAGGCACATTGGTTTGGATGTAAATTGGTTTTACGCACATTGGTTTGGATGTAAATTGGTTTTACGCACATTGGTTTGGATGTAAATTGGTTTTAGGCACATTGGTTTGGATGTAAATTGGTTTTACGCACATTGGTTTGGATGTAAATTGGTTTTAGGCACATTGGTTTGGATGTAAATTGGTTTTACGCACATTGGTTTGGATGTAAATTGCTTTTACGCACATTGGTTTGGATGTAAATTGGTTTTAGGCACATTGGTTTGGATGTAAATTGGTTTTAGGCACATTGGTTTGGATGTAAATTGGTTTTAGGCACATTGGTTTGGATGTAAATTGGTTTTAGGCACATTGGTTTGGATGTAAATTGGTTTTAGGCACATTGGTTTGGATGTAAATTGGTTTTAGGCACATTGGTTTGGATGTAAATTGGTTTTAGGCACATTGGTTTGGATGTAAATTGGTTTTAGGCACATTGGTTTGGATGTAAATTGGTTTTACGCACATTGGTTTGGATGTAAATTGGTTTTACGCACATTGGTTTGGATGTAAATTGGTTTTACGCACATTGGTTTGGATGTAAATTGGTTTTACGCACATTGGTTTGGATGTAAATTGATTTTACGCACATTGGTTTGGATGTAAATTGGTTTTAGGCACATTGGTTTGGATGTAAATTGGTTTTACGCACATTGGTTTGGATGTAAATTGGTTTTAGGCACATTGGTTTGGATGTAAATTGGTTTTACGCACATTGGTTTGGATGTAAATTGGTTTTACGCACATTGGTTTGGATGTAAATTGATTTTACGCACATTGGTTTGGATGTAAATTGGTTTTAGGCACATTGGTTTGGATGTAAATTGCTTTTACGCACATTGGTTTGGATGTAAATTGGTTTTACGCACATTGGTTTGGATGTAAATTGGTTTTACGCACATTGGTTTGGATGTAAATTGGTTTTACGCACATTGGTTTGGATGTAAATTGGTTTTACGCACATTGGTTTGGATGTAAATTGGTTTTAGGCACATTGGTTTGGATGTAAATTGCTTTTACGCACATTGGTTTGGATGTAAATTGGTTTTACGCACATTGGTTTGGATGTAAATTGGTTTTACGCACATTGGTTTGGATGTAAATTGGTTTTACGCACATTGGTTTGGATGTAAATTGGTTTTAGGCACATTGGTTTGGATGTAAATTGCTTTTACGCACATTGGTTTGGATGTAAATTGGTTTTAGGCACATTGGTTTGGATGTAAATTGGTTTTAGGCACATTGGTTTGGATGTAAATTGGTTTTACGCACATTGGTTTGGATGTAAATTGCTTTTACGCACATTGGTTTGGATGTAAATTGGTTTTAGGCACATTGGTTTGGATGTAAATTGGTTTTAGGCACATTGGTTTGGATGTAAATTGGTTTTAGGCACATTGGTTTGGATGTAAATTGGTTTTACGCACATTGGTTTGGATGTAAATTGCTTTTACGCACATTGGTTTGGATGTAAATTGGTTTTACGCACATTGGTTTGGATGTAAATTGGTTTTAGGCACATTGGTTTGGATGTAAATTGGTGATGGAAAGCTGGAGATTTGTTCACGCAAATATAAAGTTTCCAGGAGAGATAGTTTGCAATCCTTTTGTTCACTTTCGTTTGTCCTCATCTGCTTGCTCGTCCTTTGTTCTCTGTTCTTCTGTACTTCTTTGTTGAACTCCAATTATTGCATTTTTGCCTTGCTCTTCTTTGTTTCTATCTCTTCCTTCTTCCATTCGTCCTTCCCTTTTTCCCTCTTTCTATTGTTCCCTCCCTTTTTCCTTGCTTCCCTCTTCCCTCCTCCACCCTCCCCCCCTCCTCCCCTCCCTTCCCCCTCCTTTCCTCCCTCCTTTCTTCCCTCCGCTTCCCTCTAACAAAATTGGTTGGCGGGACCTTTTTTGAACGATAATTGCAAATTAAAAAGTATCGATTTTAGATTACATCTTTTCAGGAGAGGCAAAGGTCATCTCGCTCGAAATTATCGCCGCCAAATTGGGGAATGATGCGCTGGGGACGGCCCGATGGGGGCTGGGGAATTCCCAGCTGGCGTGCACCACAACATTAATAATATTAATTCAACGATATTTTAGTTCAATAATATTTTAATTTCGCAACATTTTCGTTCATGAACATTTTATTTAATTAATATTTTAGTTCAGCAATATTTGAATTAAACAATATTTGAATTCACTAATGTTTAAATTCAACACTTTGTTAATTCAACTATATTTTATTTCTACAGTATATGAATTTAAATATTTTGATTCAACAATATTTTAATTCAACAATATTTTAATTCCGCAATATATTAATGTACCAATACTTCAAACAATTCAACTTATTACTTAATTCAACTTATAATTACGACCTGAATTTAGCTCAAGATATGAAATCCTGGCTACTTTCGGCGACTAAAAATCAATTTGCTTGAAGCGCTGTTTTCTATCGTCACAATTTGCAATTCATTTTTACTTCTAAGAATTTGTTTTTAATTTGCGAAATTTTTTTTGAGGTTTACGAAATATTATTTACGGCCTTCTGACTCACGGCCGCTCGCCCACTTTTTCTGACTTCTTCAATTGATGAATACATCATTTTTATCATTCCTCACTCCTACGCAACAGCTGCTTCGTTACAAAATTATCATTTTCTAGTAAATCTTTAAATTTCTGCATAGAATATTCGTTAACTTGAGTTGGAACTGCCGATTTGAAAAAAAGAATTTGAACTCTCGCCTCAAAAGCAGCATAGTAATAAGAATTTTTTAGAGTTTACTTGATGGTGACACTCGTGTGAGGTTCTACAATATCATTTGTAGTGACGCTGTACGTTTTTATGCCGTAAAATTCTTTTCCAAATATCATGCCAGATCTTGAGCTTTGTTATTTAACTTAACATCAATGTGCGCTCTTTAGCGCCTTCAAATCCTGTCAAATGTCAATATGGCACACACACCAACAACCACACACACCAACAACCACACACACTGACAACCACACACTGACAACCACACACGCCAACAACCACACACGGCAACAACCACACGCACCACAGCACCACCACAGCTGTACCTTCAATAAAGATACTTGCATTGCCGCAATTTTTTAAGCCCGAAACTCAATTGTTTTTTTTTCGCGGTCGCAATTTTGTTTAGCGGCAAGGAACTAAAATTTAAAGTAGCTAGGCCTCCTCACCGAGCAGGCCTGGCTAAGCTGTCGAGCTAATGAAAATTTACGTCCGTTGTGGTGGAAGGTTCCGCAATTAAGTGGAATGTTCTGAATTGGAGTCATTTTGCCAATTTTGTTGCGCAGTTTTGTGAGGGTAGGCGAGGGGTAGAGTGAGGGTAGAGTGAGGGTAGAGGGCTGACCAGAAGTAAAGTGAGGGTACACCAGGAGTTGAGTGTGGGTAGAGGGTAGACTAGGAGTTGAATGAGGGTAGAGGGTAAACCAGCCAGTGATACAGTGAGGGTAGAGGATAGGCTATGGATAGAGTGAGGTAGAGGGTAGACCCCGGTTAGAGGGAGGGTGAAGGGTGGACCACGGGTAGAATGAGGGTAGAGGGTAGATCACAGGTAGAGTGAGGGTAGAGGGTAGACCGCAGGTAGAGTGAGGGTAGAGGGTAGACCACGGGTAGAGTGAGGGTAGAGAGTAGACCATGGGTAGAGTTAGGGTAGAGAGTTGGACAGGGGATAGAGTGAGGGTAGAAGGTAGACCACGGTTAGAGTGAGGGTGGAAGGTAGAACACGGGTAAAGTGAGGGTAGAGGGTAGAACACGATTAGAGTGAGGGTAGAGGGTTGACCACAGGTAGAGTGAGGGTAGAGGGTAGATCACGGGTTGAGTGAGGGTAGAGCATAGATCACGGGTAGAGTGAGGGTAGAGAGTAGACCATGGGTAGAGTTAGGGTAGAGGGTTGGACAAGGTATAGAGTGAGGGTAGAAGGTAGACCACGGGTAGAGTGAGGGTAGAGGGTAGATCACGATTAGAGTGAGGGTTGAGGGTAGACCACATGTAGAGGGAGTGTGCAGGGTAGACCACGGGTAGAGTGAGGGTAGAGCGTAAATCACGGGTAGAGTGATGGTAGAAGGTAGACGACGGGTAAAGTGAGGGTACAGGGTAGACCACGGGTAGAGTGAGGGTAAAGCGTAAATCACGGGTAGAGTGAGGGTTGAGGGTAGACTACGGGTAAAGTGAGGGTACAGGGTAGACCACGTGTAGAGTGAGGGTAGAGCGTAAATCACGGGTAGAGTGAGGGTAAAGGGTAGACTACGTGTAAAGTGAGGGTACCTACTAAAATAAAGCCAATTTTTTGTCAGATATTGTTTCAACAGTATTTTTCAGGAAGTTATTTTCGTTCGTACATCCTTGGGCATAATCCTAAGTTATTTCAACCAACATCTTCAACATACGGCACCCAAAATCGTCAACATACGGCACCCAACATCGTCAACATACGGCACCCAACATCGTCAACATACGGCACCCAACATCGTCAACATACGGCACCCAACATCGTCAACATACGGCACCCAACATCGTCAACATACGGCACCCAACATCGTCAACATACGGCACCCAACATCGCCAACATACGGCACCAAGCATCGTCAACATACGGCACCCAACATCGTCAACATACGGCACCCGACATCGTCAACATACGGCACCCAACATCGTCAACATACGGCACCCAGCATCGTCAACATACGGCACCCAACATCGTCAACAAACGGCACCAAGCATCGTCAACATACGGCACCCAACATCGTCAACATACGGAACCCAACATCGTCAACATACGGCACCCAACATCGTCAACATACGGCACCCAACATCGTCAACATACGGAACCCAACATCGTCAACATACGGAACCCAACATCGTCAACATACGGCACCCAACATCGTCAACATACGGCACCCAGCATCGTCAACATACGGCACCCAACATCGTCAACATACGGCACCCAACATCGTCAACATACGGCACCCAGCATCGTCAACATACGGCACCCAACATCGTCAACATACGGCACCCAACATCGTCAACATACGGCACCCAACATCGTCAACATACGGCACCCAACATCGTCAACATACGGCACCCAACATCGTCAACATACGGCACCCAACATCGTCATCATACGGCACCCAGCATCGTCAACATACGGCACCAAACATCGTCAACATACGGCACCCAACATTGTCAACATACGGCACCCAACATCGTCAACATACGGCACCCAGCATCGTCAACATACGGCACCCAACATCGTCAACATACGGCACCCAACATCGTCAACATACGGCACCAAGCATCGTCAACATACGGCACCCAACATCGTCAACATACGGCACCCAACATCGTCAACATACGGCACCCAACATCGTCAACATACGGCACCAAGCATCGTCAACATACGGCACCCAACATCGTCAACATACGGCACCCAACATCGTCAACATACGGCACCAAGCATCGTCAACATACGGCACCCAACATCGTCAACAAACGGCACCAAGCATCGTCAACATACGGCACCCAACATCGTCAACATACGGAACCCAACATCGTCAACATACGGCTCCCAACATCGTCAACATACGGCACCCAACATCGTCAACATATGGAACCCAACATCGTCAACATACGGCACCCAACATCGTCAACATATGGCACCAAGCATCGTCAACATACGGCACCCAACATCGTCAACATACGGAACCCAACATCGTCAACATACGGCACCCAACATTTGTCGTCAGGTGGTTCTGTTGCAACGATATTTCTCGTGAAGCTATTCTTTTCATGCATATTTTTCTAAGTTACTTTACATTTCTCTTTCAACAAAAATTCTTGCGAAGTTATTCTTCTCAAACACATTTTACTAAGATACTAAGACCAACATCGTCAACATACGCACCACAACATCTCGGCTTGAACGCATGCAGGCAACAAACTGGCGAAATAAAGAGGCATAGGCCAGTTTATACGGCCCACGCGGACAGCAAATTGGGCAGCTTCTAACTCCAATATATGAGCTGCTTTTTTGTAGTTATTTGTTTGTGTGTCGTAGCTCTGTTTTGTGGTGATGTAAAGTGTTGTAGCTCTGTTTTGTGGTGATGTAAAGTGTCGTAGCTCTGTTTTGTGGTGATGTAAAGTGTTGTAACTCTGTTTTGTGGTGATGTAAAGTGTTGTAACTCTGTTTTGTGGTGAGGTAAAGTGTTGTAACTCTGTTTTGTGGTGATGTAAAGTGTTGTAACTCTGTTTTGTGGTGAGGTAAAGTGTTGTAACTCTGTTTTGTGGTGAGGTAAAGTGTTGTAACTCTGTTTTGTGGTGATGTAAAGTGTTTTAACTCTGTTTTGTGGTGATGTAAAGTGTTGTAACTCTGTTTTGTGGTGATGTAAAGTGTTGTAACTCTGTTTTGTGGTGATGTAAAGTGTTGTAACTCTGTTTTGTGGTGAGGTAAAGTGTTGTAACTCTGTTTTGTGGTGATGTAAAGTGTTGTAACTCTGTTTTGTGGTGAGGTAAAGTGTTGTAACTCTGTTTTGTGGTGAGGTAAAGTGTTGTAACTCTGTTTTGTGGTGATGTAAAGTGTTGTAGCTCTGTTTTGTGGTGATGTAAAGTGTTGTAACTCTGTTTTGTGGTGAGGTAAAGTGTTGTAACTCTGTTTTGTGGTGATGTAAAGTGTTGTAACTCTGTTTTGTGGTGATGTAAAGTGTTGTAACTCTGTTTTGTGGTGAGGTAAAGTGTTGTAGCTCTGTTTTGTGGTGATGTAAAGTGTTGTAACTCTGTTTTGTGGTGAGGTAAAGTGTTGTAGCTCTGTTTTGTGGTGATGTAAAGTGTTGTAGCTCTGTTTTGTGGTGATGTAAAGTGTCGTAGCTCTGTTTTGTGGTGATGTAAAGTGTCGTAGCTCTGTTTTGTGGTGATGTAAAGTATTGTAGCTCTGTTTTGTGGTGATGTAAAGTGTCGTAACTCTGTTTTGTGGTGAGGTAAAGTGTCGTAGCTCTGTTTTGTAGTGATGTAAAGTGTCGTAGCTCTGTTTTGTGGTGATGTAAAGTGTTGTAGCTCTGTTTTGTGGTGATGTAAAGTGTCGTAGCTCTGTTTTGTGGTGATGTAAAGTGTCGTAGCTCTGTTTGGTGGTGATGTAAAGTGTCGTAGCTCTGTTTTGTGGTGATGTAAAGTGTCGTAGCTCTGTTTGGTGGTGATGTAAAGTGTCGTAGCTCTGTTTTGTGGTGATGTAAAGTGTCGTAGCTCTGTTTGGTGGTGAGGTAAAGTGTCGTAGCTCTGTTTTGTGGTGATGTAAAGTGTCGTAGCTCTGTTTGGTGGTGATGTAAAGTGTCGTAGCTCTGTTTGGTGGTGAGGTAAAGTGTCGTAGCTCTGTTTTGTGGTGATGTAAAGTGTCGTAGCTCTGTTTGGTGGTGATGTAAAGTGTCGTAGCTCTGTTTTGTGGTGATGTAAAGTGTCGTGGCTCTGTTTTGTGGTGATGTAAAGTGTCGTAGCTCTGTTTTGTGGTGATGTAAAGTGTTGTAACTCTGTTTTGTGGTGATGTAAAGTGTCGTAGCTCTGTTTTGTGGTGATGTAAAGTGTCGTAGCTCTGTTTTGTGGTGATGTAAAGTGTCGTGGCTCTGTTTTGTGGTGATGTAAAGTGTCGTAGCTCTGTTTTGTGGTGATGTAAAGTGTTGTAACTCTGTTTTGTGGTGATGTAAAGTGTCGTAGTTCCGTTTTGTGGTGATGTAAAGTGTCGTAGCTCTGTTTTGTGGTGATGTAAAGTGTCGTAGCTCTGTTTTGTGGTGATGTAAAGTGTCGTAGCTCTGTTTTGTGGTGATGTAAAGTGTCGTAGTTCCGTTTTGTGGTGATGTAAAATGTCGTAGCTCTGTTTTGTGGTGATGTAAAGTGTCGTAGTTCTGTTTTGTGGTGATGTAAAATGTCGTAGTTCTGTTTTGTGGTGATGTAAAGTGTCGTAGCTCTGTTTGGTGGTGATGTAAAGTGTCGTAGCTCTGTTTTGTGGTGATGTAAAGTGTCGTAGCTCTGTTTTGTGGTGATGTAAAGTGTCGTAGCTCTGTTTTGTGGTGATGTAAAGTGTCGTAGTTCTGTTTTGTGGTGATGTAAAATGTCGTAGCTCTGTTTTGTGGTGATGTAAAGTGTCGTAGTTCTGTTTTGTGGTGATGTAAAATGTCGTAGTTCTGTTTTGTGGTGATGTAAAGTGTCGTAGCTCTGTTTTGTGGTGATGTAAAGTGTCGTAGTTCTGTTTTGTGGTGATGTAAAGTGTCGTAGCTCTGTTTTGTGGTGATGTAAAGTGTCGTAGTTCTGTTTTGTGGTGATGTAAAATGTCGTAGCTCTGTTTTGTGGTGATGTAAAGTGTCGTAGCTCTGTTTGGTGGTGATGTATAGTGTCGTAGCTCTGTTTTGTGGTGATGTAAAGTGTCGTAGCTCTGTTTTGTGGTGATGTAAAGTGTCGTAGTTCTGTTTTGTGGTGATTTAAAATGTCGTAGCTCTGTTTTGTGGTGATGTAAAGTGTCGTAGTTCTGTTTTGTGGTGATGTGAAATGTCGTAGCTCTGTTTTGTGGTGATGTAAAGTGTCGTAGCTGTTTTGTGGTGATGTAAAGTGTCGTAGCTCTGTTTTGTGGTGATGTAAAGTGTCGTAGCTGTTTTGTGGTGATGTAAAGTGTCGTAGTTCTGCTTTGTGGTGATGTAAAGTGTCGTATTTCATAATTCGAAGCATCTCTAACATCGCTATCGTAGAAACTCCAACGCCCCTTGGGACACAATTGTAGCATCCCTAGTAACACAATTTTAGCATCCCTTGCAACACAATTGTAGCATCCCTTACAACACAATTGTCGCATCTTTTGCAACACACCTGTAGCATCCCTTTCGCACACTTTTAGCATCTCTCTGCGCCAGTAACTGCCTTGCAGCATGTAGTAAAGGTCACTGACGCAACCTTGGCAATTTTTTGCTGCAGAAACACCAATTTGTTGCTTAAATAAGTATAATGCCTCGGCCGTACGCTCGATACAACGATTTTCCCTCCAGAGAACTCCCCTCCAGACTTTCACTCCAGAGAACTCCCCTCCAGAATTTCCCTCAAGCGAACCCCTCAAGACTTTCCCTCCAGAGAACTGCCTCCAGACTTTCCTTCCAGAGAACCCCTCCAGACTTTCCCTCCAGAGAAACCCCTCCAGACTTTCCCTTTAGAGAACCCCCTCCAGACTTTCTCTCCAGAGAACCCCTCCAGACTATCCCTCTAGGGGGGTTCACTCCAACACACTTCCCACTCACTGCAAAAGCTGCTTTGCGCAAAATAGGATCGCTTCGGAATAGGACACTTAGTCTGCCGTCTCGGCTGGATAAGTGGAGTGGGTTTTCACTGACCGCTGCGATATCGTGTGAAAAATTGTGTTTTTCTCCCTGTGCAAATGCAGAATATTCGCTCCGTTGTATATTGGTCAGAGCTGCGATTTAGTGTGGTGAATGGTGTTGTTTTTACAAAGTAAACACAGGACTGCGAGGGCTGGGAGGGCTGGGAGGGCTGGGAGGGCAGAGAGGGCTTGGAGGACTGGGGAGGGGGGGGGCAGGGAGGGCTGGGGGGGCTGGGGGGGCTGAGAGGGCTGGGAGGGCTGGGAGGGCTTGGAGGGCTGGGAGGGCAGGGAGGGCTGGGAGGGCTGGGAGTCCTGGGAGGGCTGGGAGGGCTGGGGAGGCTGGGGGGGGCTGGGGAGGCTGGGGGGGCTGGGAGGGCTGGGGGGGCTGGGAGTCCTGGGAGGGCTGGGAATGCGGGGATGGCTGGGAGGGCTGGGAGGGCTGGGAAGGCTGGGAGGGCTGGGAGGGCTAGGAGGGCTGGGAGGGCTGGGAGGGCTTGGAGGACTGGGGGGGGGCAGGGAGGGCTGGGAGGGCTGGGAGGTCAGCCCCGAGTTAACAATTAGGTTTTCGTTTTACCGCCGGCAGCGCTCAGTCTTCCGGCCGCTTTCGAAAAAGTTAGATTGCAGAACTCTCTAATCCCCCCCCCCTCTCCTTCTCCCCCTCTCCTTCTCCCCCTCTCCCTCCCTTCTCACCCCACACTCTCCCACCCCTCTCCCTCCCTTCTCACCCCACACTCTCCCACCCCTCTCCCTCTCCTCTCCCCTCTCTCTCTCCCCCCTCGGTTCACTCCACCCCTACCCAGCAGCCCCAGAAGCACGCCCTGATTAGTTAAGGCGGATAAATTAAGAGAAAAGAATGTGTTTTAGCGACAATCAAAACACAAATGGTACGTTCAGCCCTACAGTTTTGTTGACCTGAGACTTTCTACCATTTCAGTAGAAAACCATTTACCATTTCATGATAAACTACTCAATGATGTTTTCAACACTCCAGAGGAGTTGAAACACGGCGCGAGCAGCAGTTCGGCACTGTTGATACCAGGCACATTCACCGTTGCGTTTTATAAAGAGCACTTGGATTTGGAAATAACGTGTTTGCCCTTATAGTCTAGGCAGCCATTTCCGTGCGTGGCAAGTGGGGAATATCGTAGGTCCCCATGGGTACGAATTGTGAGGTCTGCATAGTGAATTCTGACTGCTAGAATGTAAACTTTATTTATGCAGTGTTGACTGGTGAACTCCGCCAACACCACCACCACCACCACCACCACCCCCCCCCGCCACCACCGCCACCACCGCCGCCACCACCGCCACCACCACCACCACCACCACCACCACCACCACCCCCCCGCCACCACCGCCACCACCGCCGCTCACTCAGTATAATCCAGCAGAGGCAGTCGTGTGTTTGCCTCATACAGGCGCAGTAAAATGTGGCATAAACTTTTTATGGCTGCAACCGTATTTGTGAGAGGGGAGTGAGGGGAAAGTGAGGGGAGAGCGAGGGGAGAGTTGAGTGGGGAGTGAGGAGAGAGTAAGGGGAGAGCGAGGGGAGAGTTGAGTGGGGTGTGAGGGGAGAGGGAGGGGAGAGTGGGGGGAAAGTAAGGAGAGAGCGAGGGAATAATGAGGGGAGAGGAATTGAGAGTGAAGGGAGAGGGAGGGAGAGTGAGGCGAGATGGATTCAAAGGGAAAAATAATCAGATCCTGGAGAAAATTTTGAAATCAAACTCCACGGGTGTTGCACCGAACATTTAACTTACTTTTTGAAGATTCAAAACGGGGGTACGCTGACTCTTGATTACAGAGAGTCTGTGTGGCTGTGTGGTGAGTGTGAGCAGGTCTGCAGTACACACAGTCTGTGTGGCTGTGTGGTGAGTGCGAGCAGGTCTGCACTACACAGTCTGTGTGGCTGTGTGGTGAGTGGGAGCAGGTCTGCAGTACACACAGTCTGTGTGGCTGTGTGGTGAGTGTGAGCCGGCCTTTTTCTCGGCAAATTTCTCAAATTTTTATTTTTCTTCCAATAAAATTTAGCCACGGATGCCAATTGTGGGTCGAGCCTAAATACATTCATGTCGATTCCCATACTTTGCCAATGTTTAGGTCTGTATCAGATCCTCTGTCTATGCAAAAACATATCAATGTATGCTTATCGTTGTTTATGCCCGTATCATGCCTATGTCTGAATCTGAGCTACTGTCTATGCATAAGCACGTCTATGTTCATTCCAAGATGCATGTCTGTGTTCTATGTTCATTCCACTGTTTGTGCACAGTGTGTGCACAGTGTGTGCACAGTGTCTGGGGACAACTAAAAGCCTCGTGTAAATTTGCACCTCGTCTGATGAGTTCAATGCTCCTTTGTTCCCCTCTCTTCCACTTCTTCCCTCTCTTCCACTTCTTCCCTCTCTTCCACGTCTTCCCTCTCTTCCACTTCTTCCCTCTCTTCCACTTCTTCCCTCTCTTCCACTTCTTCCCTCTCTTCCACTTCTTCCCTCTCTTCCACTTCTTCCCTCTCTTCCACTTCTTCCCTGTCTTCCACTTCTTCCCTCTCTTCCACTTTTTCCCTCTTTTCCACTTCTTCCCTCTCTTCCACTTCTTCCCTCTCTTCCACTTCTTCCCTCTCTTCCACTTCTTCCCTCTCTTTCACTTCTTCCCTTTTTTCCACTACTTCCTCCAAGCCCTCACTCCACCCTGCTCTCTGTGCTTTGCGTTAACACCATATCTGATATCGTGTTGAAGATATGATGTTATACATGGTGTTAAAACATGTATGGTGTTTAAGGTATTAAAGTTTTAGTGTTATGGTGCTAAAGAGATGGTGTTCAACACCATACCTCACCCCCATACCTCACCCCCATACCTCACCCCCATACATCACCCCCATACCTCACCCCCATACCTCACCCCCATGCCTCACAAGTTGAGTGATGTAGTGAGTCAGGATGATCGAACTACAAGTTGGGCTGTGAGTTGGGTTGAAAGACAAATTATGTGTCAAATTATAGGTTAAGTTGAGGGTACAAGTTGCGGTACAAGTAGAGGGTATAAGTTTAGATTAAGGGCTTCAGAGTCACATAATTTACAGACCTGAGGCACAACGGACCGTAAATTTCAGCCGTCGGAAAAGATGCCCTCGCACGCTCACCCTCACTGCAATTAATTCAGAAACTTGCTACTAATTCCGTACCCTCAAATTACTTTTACATTTTATTTCGACCTCTCTCTTCTCGAGTTAAACCAAGGGTTTTCGCTCCCTCCAAGTCCCTATGCGTTTTTATTCTACATATATTTTCTAGAATAGCATAATTCCTTTCAAACCTTCAAAGCTTTTTTTGTGTTTATTTTCTATTTTTTCTCAGGTAATAAACTGCCCTTCCTGCCATTCCTGCCCTTCCTGCCTTTCCTGCCCTTCCTGCCCTTCCTGCCCTTCCTGCCCTTCCTGCCCTTCCTGCCCTTCCTGCCCTTCCTGCCCTTCCTGCTCTTCCTGCCCTTCCTGCCCTTCCTGTCCTTCCTGCCCTTCCTGCCCTTCCTGCCCTTCCTGCCCTTCCTGCTCTTCCTGCCCTTCCTGCCCTTCCTGCCCTTCCTGCCCTTCCTGTCCTTCCTGCCCTTCCTGCCCTTCCTGCCCTTCCTGCCCTTCCTGCCCTTCCTGCCCTTCCTGCCCTTCCTGCCCTTCCTGCCCTTCCTGCCCTTCTTGCCCTTCCTGCCCTTCCTGCCCTTCCTGCCCTTCTTGCCCTTCCTGCCCTTCCTGCCCTTCCTGCCCTTCTTGCCCTTCCTGCCCTTCCTGCCCTTCCTGCCCTTCCTGCCCTTCCTGCCCTTCCTGCCCTTCCTGCCCTTCTTGCCCTTCCTGCCCTTCCTGCCCTTCCTGCCCTTCTTGCCCTTCCTGCCCTTCCTGCCCTTCCTGCCCTTCCTGCCCTTCCTGCCCTTCCTGCCCTTCCTGCCCTTCTTGCCCTTCCTGCCCTTCCTGCCCTTCCTGCCCTTCTTGCCCTTCCTGCCCTTCCTGCCCTTCCTGCCCTTCTTGCCCTTCCTGCCCTTCTTGCCCTTCCTGCCCTTCCTGCCCTTCCTGCCCTTCCTGCCCTTCCTGCCCTTCCTGCCCTTCCTGCCCTTCTTGCCCTTCCTGCCCTTCCTGCCCTTCCTGCCCTTCCTGCCCTTCCTGCCCTTCCTGCCCTTCCTGCCCTTCTTGCCCTTCCTGCCCTTCCTGCCCTTCCTGCCCTTCCTGCCCTTCCTGCCCTTCCTGCCCTTCCTGCCCTTCCTGCCCTTCCTGCCCTTCCTGCCCTTCCTGCCCTTCCTGCCCTTCCTGCCCTTCCTGCCCTTCCTGCCCTTCCTGCCCTTCCTGCCCTTCCTGCCCTTCCTGCCCTTCCTGCCCTTCTTGCCCTTCCTGCCCTTCCTGCCCTTCCTGCCCTTCCTGCCCTTCCTGCCCTTCCTGCCCTTCCTGCCCTTCCTGCCCTTCCTGCCCTTCACACCCACACCGAGGCAGCAGGCGCGACAGCTCCATTAGAGCGGCCGAGATTTTGCAAAGTTTGATGACCGCTGCTAGCTGCGGGCCCGCGTCTGGGGAGTTGGGGGAGTTGGGGGGCTGGTGGGGTTGGGTGGAGTTGGGGTGTTGGGGAATTGGGGGAGTTGGGGGAGTTGTGTGAGTTTGGGAGTTGGGGGAGTTGTGGGAGTTGAGGGAGTTGGTAGGAGTTGTGGGGTTGGGGAGAGTTGGGGGAGGTGGGAGGAGTTGGAGGAGTTGGGGGAGTTGGGGGAGTTGTGTGAGTTTGGGAGTTGGGGGAGTTGGGGGAGTTGTGTGAGCTTGGGAGTTGGGGGAGTTGGGGGAGTTGTGTGAGTTTGGGAGTTGGGGGAGTTGTGGGAGTTGAGGGAGTTGGTAGGAGTTGTGGGGTTGGGGAGAGTTGGGGGAGGTGGGAGGAGTTGGAGGAGTTGGAGGAGTTAGTGGAGTTGGTGGAGTTGGGGGAGGTGGGAGGAATTGGAGGAGTTGGGGGGAGATGATGGAGTTGGGGGAGTTAGGAGAGAGTTGGGAAAGAGTTGGAAGAGAGTTGGGGAGAGTTGGGGGAGAGTTGGGGGATTGTTGGGAGAGAGTTGGGGGAGAGTTGGGGGAGTGTTGGGAGAGAGTTGGGGGAGAGTTGGGGGAGAGTTGGGGGAGTGTTGGGAGTGAGTTGGGGGAGAGTTGGGGGAGAGTTGGGAGAGAATTGGGGAGAGTTGGGGAGAGTTGGGGAATGTTGGGAGAGAATTGGGAGAGAGTTGGGAGAGAGTTGGGGAGAGTTGGGGAGAGTTGGGAGAGAGTTGGGGGAGAGTTGGGGGAGAGTTGGAGAGAGTTGGAGAGAGTTGGGGGAGAGTTGGGAGAGTGTTGGGGGAGAATTGGAGAGAGTTGGGAGAGAGTTGAGGGAGAGTTGAGTGAGAGTTGGGTTAGAGTTGGGGAGAGCTGGAAGAGAGTTGGGGGAGAGTTGGGGGAGAGTTGGGGGAGAGTTGAGAGAGAGTTGGGGGAGAGTTGAGAGAGTTGGGGGAGGTGTGATGCAGGTGTGATGCATACCTGCAATCACAGCGGCCTGACCGGTCATCACACTGAATTAGTGATGGCACCACACACGCACATCACAGCATCGATCACCTCCACAATTAACGCACACTCACGCGCTGCGTGTCGATAGCGTGTCGTGTCAACACGCACAGGCCGCGGGTTGGGTGGCTAACTCGTGGTTTTCGGTTGGTTTCTATATTGGTTGCGTTTTCAATGGCTTCCTTCTGTAGTTTGCGACTGTCCTCTTTTCGTTCTCCGATTGCTACAGGTATTCTTTTACTTTATTCTTCGTTTATTTCCCTGCTTTTCCTGCTTTCTGTTAATCTTTTATGTTGTTGATGTTGTTTATCAGCAGTTACTTCTAGTTGCCTTTTATTATATTTTCTGTTGAATTATTCTCTGATATTTTTTCTTCTCTTATTTTGATGGTTTTTCGTGATTTCTTTTTGTTTTCAGTGGAATTCGGTCGATTTCGCCTGCGTCAAGTTCCGTGTACTGGAACCGCCGGCACTCATCATTCAACTCATCATAGCAATCATCGGTAAACTCATCATGAAAATCATCGTTAAACTCATCATAATAATCATCATTAAACTAATCATAACAATCATCATTAAACTCATCATAACAATCATCATTAAACTCATCATAACAATCATCGTTACACTATTCATCACAATCATCGTTACACTCATCATAACAATCCCGATTGTATGAAAGACTGAAGTGACAGGGAGTTGGATTTTGAATGTCATGAGCTTTTCTAGGTTAAAATACGTCGAATAATTCTGATGAAAAGGATTGGAAACTCCCGGGATTTACCGGTAATGAACACCACATTTTCAAATCTAGTTTTCAAAATTGGCTTTCTTTAAAAAGATTGCATCACTCCGTTGTGAATTCCACTGCATTAAACGTATAGCTCTTATCAATACGACGTACCCAATATCCCTTTCAAAAAGAAACGTTTCAACCCGTTAACCGCCACAGGCTAAACTTAAGTTCAATATTCAAGTTAAATTCAAATTCAATTGTAGTGAAAAATTTTTAAAATAGCACACATGAACCGGATCGTGCTTTAACTTAGTTTTGATTAAGCATTAATGAAAATTGGGTGTGTGACTACTGGTCGGTCAGCAGGATTATGAAAATCCCTTCCGTGTACCACCGGTGGGTCACACGGCGGTTAACGCGTACATTGATTAAAGTGCATTGATTTTCTTGTTCTTTGTGCAGCGTAACAACACGTGTTCACTTGTAGTATTTAATTTTCATGAACAGTCTGTTATTTTACGGCTGGCGCCGTGATGCAGTGCAGTGATGCTGTAATGCAGTGATACTGTGATGCAGTGCCGGTGATGCAGTGCAGTGTACGTGCACTGCACAGACTACTGTGAGACTGCTGCAGTACTGTGCAGTGGAATTTAAGCAGCTGATCCCATATATATAGCGCGGTAGGCTGCTAAATTCGCTTATGTTCATAAGGTGAACAGGTGAGCAGGTGAGCAGGTGAATTGGTGAACAGGTGAACAGGTGAGCAGGTGAACAAATGAGCACGCAGTTCCACGAATTTCACCCCCGAAATTCAGGCGTTGACCTCTGAACTCCAGCCCAGAAATTCCGAGTCTCCAACTCTGGGTAATGACGCCGCAGCCCCGCCGCTCCCCACATTACCGAAGACTTGAGCATAAAATCAAGCCATAAATTCGGAACCGATTACAGCTCATCGGGACCGATTACAGTTCAGGGGCTGTAACATGTCTCAAGGTTCAAATAACGACCGTTGCGTGTCTGGAGAAATTTGTGAAGCGCCTTCAGTGCAAGCGCTGCATAATTCAGACGTACGACGTTCCGACGCCGTGAAAACGACGTTCAGACACCGTAAAAACGAAGTTTCTTGGTCTTACACTCCAGCAAATAGTTCTATTTCGAGGAGTAAGGTACGGCTTATTGATGCAACGTCGCAGCTGGCGGTAGGTGGTCTACTGCTGCAACCGCTTTTGTAAATGACTGCAAGGTTCTCTACCGCGCTGACTAATGAGAGTGTTGTCAAAATTTGATGCGGGGTGTGTCGAGGAGCGAAGAGTGGAAGGGATAGAGGGATAGGGATGGAGGGGGAGGGACGTAGGGGGAGAGACAGAGGGGGAGGGACGGAGAGAGAAGGGATGGAGGAGGAGAAATGGAGGGGAAGGGACGGAGGGAGGTGGGAAAAAGTGGATGGATGGGAGAGGGATGAAAGGGTCGATAGAGAGGGAGAGATGAAGGAGTGTATCAAGGAACGAAGAATGGAAGGGATAGAGGGAAGTGGTGAATGGAGGAGAAATGGAGGGAAGGGATGGAGGGAAGGGATGGAGGGAAGGGATGGAGGGAAGGGATGGAGGGAAGGGATGAAGGGAAGGGATGGAGGGAAGGGATGGAGGGAAGGGATGGAGGGAAGGGATGGAGGGAAGGGATGGAGGGAAGGGATGGAAGGAAGAGATGGAGGGAAGGGATGGAAGGAAGGGATGGAGGGAAGGGATGGAGGGAAGGGATGGAAGGAAGGGATGGAGGGAAGGGATGGAGGGAAGGGATGGAAGGAAAGGATGGAGGGAAGGGATGGAGGGAAGGGATAGAGGGAAGGGATGGAAGGAAGGGATGGAGGGAAGGGATGGAGGGAAGGGATGGAGGGAAGGGATGGAAGGAAGGGATGGAGGGAAGGGATGAAGAGAAGGGATGGAGGGAAGGGATGGAGGGAAAGGATGGAGGGAAGGGATGGAGGGAAGTGATGGAGGAAAGGGATGGAGGGAAGGGATGTAGGGAAGGGATGGAGGGAAGGGATGGAAGGAAGGGACGGAGGGAAGGGATGGAGGGAAGGGATGGAGGGAAGGGATGGGGGGAAGGGATGGAGGGAAGGGATGGAAGGAAGGGATGGAGGGAAGGGATGGAGGGAAGGGATGGAGGGAAGAGATGGAGGGAAGGGATGGAGGGAAGGGATGGAGGGAAGGGATGGACGGGAGGGATGGAGGAAAGGGATGGAGGGAAGGGATGGAGGGAAGGTATGGAGGGAAGGGATGGAGGGAAGGGATGGAGGGAAGGGATGGAAGGAAGGGATGGAGGGAAGGGATGGAGGGAAGGGATGGAGGGAAGGGATGGAGGGAAGGGATGGAGGGAAGGGATGGAGGGAAGGGATGGAGGGAAGGAATGGAGGTAAGGGATGGAGGGAAGGAATGGAGGGAAGAAATGGAGGGAAGGGATGGAGGGAAGGGATGGAGGGAAGGGATGGAGGGAAGGAATGGAGGGAAGGGATGGAGGGAAGGGATGGAAGGAAGGGATGGAAGGAAGGGATGGAGGGGATGGATGGAGGGGAAGGGATGGAGGGGAGGGTTAAAAGATTCACACCTGAGCCCTTGAGTCTTAAAAGTATTGCAGGTTTGTGGCGAGTGGCGATGAGTAAGAATGATCAGCTTCAGGGCACAACTGGCGGTATTTTGAGTATCTAGGATACAAGCTCGTTGAGACTAACATTTCTGCGACTGGTCGGCTCTGAGTTACTGGCACTATTTTGAGTACAAAATTTACGGGGGTAAATACCAGTGTACGATACACACCAACTCCATGATACGTAAAAAATTGTAAATTTTAAGACTCACTTCTGAGTCTCACTTTTGAGTCACTTTTGAAATTATTGATTGTGACAAGAGCGTAGGAATTTCTGCATCCTTACCACAGTAGAGTGATCTCTATGGAGGAAAATACACCTTCTTATGTTCAGCTAGCCAATAGAACGGCTTTATTTCAAGATGACATCACCATTGCGACATGTCGTTAGGCCAATAGTGGTGCCAGATTTTGGGCTAGCAGTGTTATCAGATGCAATACGGGCGCTGCTATTGGTCCGTTGCCATGACGTCACCATTGCCACACGGTCGACGACAAGAAGACTGGTTTGACCATACCTTGTTACCTTGTATATTCTACCGTTGTCCTTACCAAGTCCTGCTCCGTCCACGCCAGGAACCTTCATTGATCTCCTTTTGCTCGTTGACCTTCGGGCACAAAAACAGCGGCCAAAAGTTTGCGCGAGCCAAAGTTTAAATTTTGTGTGCGTAGCCAAGTCTCTTGATGCAGCAAGTTGAAACCATTTTACACTAGGTGTGCCTGCTATCTCGTCAATTTAGTTAAAGAAAAACTCGGAAAACATTTCCTTTGAGTGAATTTTCGGTCATGTTTGACCTTGCAGTTTGTGCTGCTTTACGCATTCGAGAGACAGACGTGCGACGGAGGCAGGTTGTGAGGTAAAGTACTAGGAGATTTATTTAGATTTATATGCATATACTAGGAGTATTTACATGCAGGTACTGGGAGTATTTAATTATATTTATATATGCATTGACAAGTATTTATGTGTATGTAGTGGGAGTATTTATTTATATATATGCATGAACTAGGAGTATTTATATGCAAGTATTGGGAGTATTTATTTATATTTATATGCTTTTGAAATCATAACTGCTTTTTTGACAAAGATTGTAAATTGCGACGAACTGAAGACACTGTGCAGATGGCGTTAGCGCACAAATATAAAGCTCTGTTTGCTAAGATCAACACATGCGTTTACGTATGCATTTCAGGAGACATTTACGTGTTTTTGTTAGATCCCTTCACGTACACGTTGCTCCATCACCGCCTCTACACACCTACACATTTCTCCTTCATACACCAGCAATACCACCACCACCCAGCTACCCTGCTATATCCCCATGTAACTAATCTGGTTACGACTTGCATTATATAAGCTTATATATAATCTCTCAATCGAGAGTGGTAGCAGCATGACATATATCACGATGATTGTTCATGATTAATTTGATGAGGATGTTGAAAAATACCGTCCTAGTTTGATAGTAAAAACAAAAGAATGTGGAAAGCAAAACGTCCCGACGACAATGATTAATGTCACATGCATCCAATCATTACGATAATATGACATGGGTAGGAAGGAAATAGTGGTACTGCTGATCAGCTTAAGGACACAACTGGCGGTAGTTGAGTAAATAGGATTCCAGCTCATTGAGACTAATATTTATGGGACTGGTTGTGAGATCAACGATAACATCACAGTGATGTCTGGCGCGAGTGAGTCACCGTAAAATAGGGTAACTACAATGGTGACAGCGAGTGTTGGATTTGAGCGTATTTAAGTCATAAAATCTTTGATCTTGCCAGATTCACGCTCCGTAAAATGGTGCCACAACATTGGTGGCAGCGGTGGGATATTTTGACCCGCACCACAACAATGGTAACAGAGAGTGTGGGATTTGACTGTATTTAGTCTTATTAAACTATTGATCTCGCCACATTCACGCTCAATGAAATAGTGCCACAACAATGGGGGCAGCGGTGGGATATTTTGTGACGCATCACAACAATGGTGGCAGAGAGTGTGGGATTTGAGCGTATTTCATGCGTATTAAATCTTTGATCATGCCATGATCACGCTCCGTAAAATCTTGCCTCAACACCAGCAGGAGAGCGACGCCCTTTGCAGCACCAACACCTGGGGCACCTCAGCTGCTGCATCGCTCTTAATTTTCCTGTGTCATAATGTGGAAGAATAGACGGCATTTTTTTATGAAGCCTTTTAAGGAAATTGTCTGCGAAAGTGACTGGGCGGCTTGTAGTAGTGTGTGTGGTACCATGTGTGTGGTGCATGTGTGTGGTGCAGTGTGTGTGGCGAAGTGTGTGTGGTGCAGTATGTATACAAATATATGTATAAACAATATCTACTAACTTATACTTCACCAAACATCTACCAATTCAAACTAACTTAAATTGCCGCTGACGATTTCCCGAAAGTTTTCTTCCTTTGGCACGAACCAAACCTTCTTCCTTACAAATCTGCTTTCTCCGACCGACCATTTCCTAAACTTTTTCCTGTCTTTAATGCACAATCTTGTTCGCCCTATAACGTACTCCACACAGCTGCCCAAAGTGCGGTATTGCTTGTCATGTCTAATTACCTCTGATCAATGCCGCTCTCCGGCTTCAGTTAATGAGCATTTTATGGAAGGCTCAAAATATCAGGAAATATTGCTGCAATATTCGAGCACAAGGAGGCCTTTACTGAAGGGGCCCGCGTAGGTGGACTTCTTAGTTAATCGACCATCTGAGCCAAGTTAAAGTTAGAATATTTTCTATGAAAATGCGTTCAGCAGAAATTGAAATGCAAACAAGAACGTCTGCGTAGGAGGTCTTTTGTTGTTTTTGATCAACTGGATGTTATTCAGAATCTCTTTCTTCTCGTCATCTTTTTAAGCTGTTTGATTTGGATCCCCCTTCGCAAAGTTTATTATTTTAATTTAAAGTTGGTGACTGATGCGGTGACTGTTTTCCAATCAAGGGCAATTTGTAGTTGTCTGTCCTCATGCACACACGAGTTCATTTTTCGAAGCGTCCTCATTCCCAGAATGTTTAGTTACACAAAGGGTTAGAGACGGCCACAACACCCACACACACCAACACATCTTGAAAATCTTTTTTTCCAATTACCTCAATCTGAAAATTATTCAGTGCACAAAATGGAAAAAACACCACTCTTTACAGCCACCAACACAACGCGAACCACCTCAGACGGCAACAAATACAGCACCAACACATCTTGAAATTCATTCCTACCATAATCTCATTCTCACAATGAATGGTACACCGCATGCAAGAGACACTTCTGCTGCCAACGTTCATACAGCGCTATCACGTATCTGGACACTAAGTGTCGGGAAACAGGCACACTTGTCAGGGCACTGACACGCTGACATACACTGGAAACTGTCACACTGACACACTTTGGAAACAAACACACTGTCAAAAATTAGACACACAGTCAGGACGCTGACACACACTCAGCAAACAGACACACTCAGGAAACAGACACACTCAGGAAACAGACACACAGTCAGGACACTGACACACTCTCAGGACACTGACACACGCTCAGCAAACAGACACACTCAAGAAACAGACACACTCAGGAAAAAGACACTCACAAGAAACAGACCCACTCAGGAAAAAGACACTCACAAGAAACAGACACACTCAGGAAACAGACACACAGTCAGGACACTGACACACACACTCAGGACACTGACACACACTCAGCAAACAGACACACTCAGGAAACTGCCGCATTAGGTGACAGGAAACTAAGGCATCAAGTGTTAGAATCGAAATGGAAATGCCTTTGCTTGAGTGGCTTTGATCTCACCTCGCGCTTTGCGCTCCCAAGTCACAAGTTTAAGCCCCAGCTTCCGCTTCAATAATTTCCCCTCAACTGAGTTGACTCAAAAATCTGCAGCAATTCAAATTAACGTTGACTCATCTATTTACACAACTGAGCGCAATGTTGACGATCCCCGTATTTTCTACCCTGAACGTTCCGAGGCAATTCCCTGAGCAGATCGATGAATAAAATAAACACATCTTCCCATTTTGCGTCTCTCTGTTCACCAGCACACCCGTTTGAGACGGCGGTTAAAACCCGGCATTTTTGAGGGCAATTTTTGGCGGCGAGACAATTCTAGGGAGAACTCCAGATCGCTCCAGGAAAAACTCCATATAACTCCAGATCGCTCCAGGAAAAACTCCATATAACTCCAGATCGCTCCATGAAAAACTCCATATAACTCCAGATCGCTCCAGGAAAAACTCCATATAACTCAAGTCTGCTCCAGGAAAAAGTCCAGATCGCTCCACGGAAAATTCCAGATCGCTCCAAGAAATACTCCAGCTCTCTCCAGGCATTCTCCAAGTGGGACTTGAACAAATGGGGTCCCATACAAGTCCCATAGCTCGCTGCGTCCCACGGGACACTCCGTTTCTCAGGTTCAGGTCGCCGTTCCAATTGCCAGCCGTTCAGCCGACGCTGACAAATTGGAAACCGTTTTTTTTTGTGCCCGATGCATTGAAAATTTTTTTTGCGCCTGTTGCATTGCATTTTTTTTGCGCGTTGCTTGGCATTGAAAGCGTAAAATTTAGCGACGCTTTGCCGAGTGAGCGACGTTTGTACAACAGGTCTCTTGGCAGTGATTAATGGAGCATAGAGGGGACATGGAGGGTGCATGGAGGGGAACATGGAGGGGACATGGAGGGAGACATGGAGAGGACATGGAGGGGACATGGAGGGGACATGAAGGGGACATGGAGGGGGACATAAAGGGAGACATGGAGTGGGACATGGAGGGGGGACAGTGAGTGGACATGGAGAGGGACATCGAGGGGACATGGAGGGGACATGGAGGGGACATGGAGGGGAACATGGAGGGGGACATGGAGGGGGGACATGGAGGGGGACATGGAAGGGGACATGGAGGGGGACATGGAGGGGGACATGGAGAGGGACATGGAGGGGACATTGAGGGGACATGGAGGGGACATGGAGGGGACATTGAGGGGACATGGAGGGGACATGAAGGGGACATGGAGGGAGACATGGAGGGGACATGGAGGGGGATATGGAGGGGAACATGGAGGGAATATCTAAAACGGGGAATATCAAGAATATCTAAAAACGGGGATGTTGAGTCTCCTTAAATAATACGAGTTTAGCACCCCAATGTTCTGACGCAAAGCCAGACTCTCACACAAGTCACATTTCTGCCCCGATCACGATACATGCCGGGGTGAAACTTCGTATTTTCATCATTATACAATACCAGTATAAATACCCGTATTTTCCTACATTCCACAACAACAGTATAAAACCCCTACATTATACAATACCAGTATAAATACCCGTATTTTCTTACATTCCACAAAAACAGTATAAAACCCCTACATTATACAATACCAGTATAAAGACCTGTATTTTCCAACATTTATACGCACTATTTTAAACTATTCTATGTTAGTATATAATGTAGGATCCTATACTATATATATACATACATATATATATATATATATATATATACCATTCGGTTATAGCGGTTCAGCGTATGTGTATAAATGGATAGGTATATTTAGCTATACCGGCTTAATTTATTTAGTTCTTCTCATCCACTTAAGCTCCAATGGCTCTTATTCTTGTGCCTTAATTTGCTGATCATAAAAATAATCTACTTGCATAACTATCATGTAACCATTCTAATGCACCGTCGCAGTTATGCCCGGCCGAATAGTGCACCGTCGCAGTTATGCCCTGCCAAATAGTGCACCGTCGCAGTTATGCCCTGCCAAATAGTGCACTGTCGCAGTTATGCCCGGCCAAATAGTGCACCGTCGCAGTTATGCCCGGCCAAATAGTGCACCGTCGCAGTTATGCACTGCCAAATAGTGCACCGTCGCAGTTATGCCCTGCCAAATAGTGCACCGTCGCAGTTATGCCCGGCCAAATAGTGCATCGTCGCAGTTATGCCCTGCCAAATAGTGCACCGTCGCAGTTATGCCCTGCCAAATAGTGCAACGTCGCAGTTATGCCCGGCCAAATAGTGCACCGTCGCAGTTATGCCCTGCCAAATAGTGCACCGTCGCAGTCATGCCCGGCCAAATAATGCACCGTCGCAGTCATGCCCGGCCAAATAATGCACCGTCGCAGTCATGTCCGGCCAAATAATGCACCGTCGCAGTCATGCCCGGCCAAATAGTGCACCGTCGCAGTCATGCCCGACCAAATAATGCACCGTCGCAGTCATGCCCGGCCAAATAGTGCACCGTCGAAGTCATGCCCGGCCAAATAATGCACCGTCGCAGTCATGCCCGGCCAAATAATGCACCGTCGCAGTCATGTCCTGCCAAATATAGTCAAGCACTTCGGTCTACTTTCAGTGCACATCAAAATTTTTTTAACCTACATAGTTTTGCGTCAAAAGCAACTCAGGAAGTGCTATAGGCTTTTTGAGGTGTGCGGAGTCTATTTTAAACAATTTAAACAATCTAGTTAGGTTTATATTCCCCACTTTTTCCACCAGGGCTCTTTTGGACGCTGTAAGTTTATTTGTAATTCGAGTATCAGTTCGCTTGCGCAGGAGCATTGCAAATGCCGTCTTTTGGATTACAAATGAACCAAAATGTTAAATAACTTTTCCCTCTTTCAGAAACAATCTTCTGGTGAACTATTCAAGAAATTAATGGTTACTGCCACAATTTTGTCTATTTTGTCTTAGCCACGCACTTTTCTAAAGCATGTTAGCGTGTTTTTTCATTACTATCTATTTTCGTGTTGACTAATTTAGGACCCCGGTTAGGTTTGGAATTTAGTATGATTAAAGGTAAGTAAGATTTAGTAGGTTATATTTAGTGGGATTCAACTTATATTGTAAAATGAAGCATCAAATATCGAGTTAATTATCTCATTGATCAGTCTAATGCCAAACTAGGTTAAGTGAGTTAGGTTAAACATTATTGTTCACCTAGAATAACGTGATGGTAGGATGCCCTAGAAGTCGCTGAACTTATTCGGGCCCACAGGTAGCTATACTCAAATGTGTCCATTGTACTAGTCTTAAGAAATATTCTACCTCTGTATCACTTGTTTTAAATAAATTGTATAAATTGTTTAAATTGTTTAAATTGGTTAAATTGGATTAAAACTAGATGGTTTGTGACATGCGGTCCGCAATGAACTTAATGATCCTTTGTGGTTCAAATAACGACATTCTAGAGTTGTTATCGACTACCGTTTGAGAAAAACCATTTCCTCAAACCATTATCTGCGTGTTCGTATAGTACAATTTATGTACAATTTATGGTACCAAATTTATTTATAGTACAATTGGGTACCCTGTCCACCATAAACATGGAGGACATAAACCAACCAAGCCATTAAAACTTGTCATTGTACCCAACAATCAAACCATTAAACCTCGTCATTGTACCTAACAATTACTTGAGGATCTCGTGTCTGATCATCGAGGACTTGACCAGCCAACGTGCTGAATTGCTCTGGATTCCGGACAAATGAAACACTACAATCCAATGTTCCAATATATATATTGCTGAGATGTAGTCCACACAGTTGTAAGCACAAGTTTGATGTTAATCATATGCACTAGTCCATCCCCTTTTATTTGAAATAAGATGAAAGCAAACTGAAAGAAAGGCCTTAAGAAATAAAAAAATGCAATCTCATATGAGTTGATGAGGCCGAGTGCACACGGCCCGTCAAAAATGCATAATAATGTTCGACAAATAACACGACACACGTTCTTATTTCCTAAGAATTCACGTGATATTCATTCTTACTCAAATCTGATGGATTAATGCACTGGAAATTGTGGAGCTGATGAAGCTTGTATCACAGGTACGCTCATCTCACACTGCAGGCTGGTTTCGGACAGACGGACAAACAGACACCGCTCTTATTATGATATAGATGTACAAATGAAGCACCCGTAAAATTCGTCGTATGTGTCAAAAACATATCTCCAAACTCATGTTTTGACATAAGGTAAGCTATAGAACTTGAAACTTACGGGCATTATCTCTTCCGTCAATTTCTGTCTATTGACGAAAATAAAAGTCATAACACTATCTAATCGTTGTTTCAAAAGCTGTAAACGCTATCTTATATCTTGTTTCGTGAGGCTTTAAACCAGTTCGTGAAATGCTGAAATGCTTCACTGCGCTCTGCATTCTTGCGATGTGTAGCATTTCCTACGATAAGCACCCATATTGTGTGTTGCTATTCCTAATTGTGAAACCTTAAAGTACGTCGTAATTCAATGAGCACGAGTATAAAGCACGGTAGAGGAAACAAGGTAGGTTCAAAGTGTTTTTTTCTCGTTGACGGTGGGGTTTTGCTGACGTCACGGCCACGAAGCAATTGCAGCGCTCATATTGCATCTGGTAGCACTGCTATCCCCAAATCTGGCTCCACTATTGGCCTAACGACATGGCGTTTTGGTGACGTCATAAAGTTTGTTTGAAAGAAAGCCTATCTATTGGCTATCCGAAAACGAAGAAGCGTATTTTCGCCTATTAAAATGACCCTCCTTTGCCTCCTCTACCGTGGTATAAAGTGCGAAGCAGATACACACGCTTATCACACTGTTTTACAAAGAATAACTTAGAACAATTTAGATCGCCAAATCCCCACCGAATAATATCACGCTAGATCAGGATCCGCAACAACATGGCCCAAATTTTCCCGGTATTTCCGAATAAAAGACTTAGTTTCGAAACTATTCTATTCTGCGCAGAGATCCTCGCTGCAGAATGAGCCTTCCTCTAGCACAGGTCTCTAAACTTTGCAATGTAAGGGCCATATGAATTTCCTACATTCATGTCGTCCGTATGAAATAAAAATGAAAAAAATCAGTGCCGAAGATAATTAGTCTTACGATAGTTATTTTCAAGGCACAGGGATTTGTTTGGCGGGCCAGATAGAATAATGTTTGGGATTTGTTTGGCGGGCCAGATGGAATTATGTGGCGGGCCAGATGGAATTATGTAGCTGGCCGGATGCGGCCCGCGGGCCAAAGTTTGGAGCCCACTGTAGTCTTGCACTCGTCTCATTTCCCCTGAACTTTTCAACAGCATTTTACTCACGGCTTATATAAATATTTGCGCAGCTCGGATAACTCAACGAAATTTCAGTGAGTTTTTCAAAAGGCAGAAATATTTTCTGGGTTTCTTGGCAGCCCTTCGATAATAAATGGAACGTGGGGCAGAACGTTCGGAGGTGACAAAATTTGTGTTGGTTGCACAGATGAAGGCCATAACCATAACTTTGTTTCAGTTTTACAGACGCTAAATACGATGACATGTTTTTTACATTTCGGGTGAACGTGATGGGACTGCTCACACTGAATAATCTCAGGGCACATTGTGCGCGAAATGATTCACTTGATGCCCCAGACGTGGCACATTGCACCTGCCTTCAGGTACGTGGGCACATCAGATAATTTATACACTGAAGCAGCATAGTATGCAACACTCCCGAACTTATTCCCCCGTCTGGCTGGTCGTAGCCCCAATCTCCAGTGTTGCGTTGGCCAGGGTTCCTTCCATTAGCGGGCCACCGCCAGGTTCCGTCCACCAGGAAAAGCCCGACGTAGTAAGGTGTACTCTCAGCTATCGCATGGGAACAATGAATTTTAATTATGTTTTTGATATTATTTTTTAATTATATTTATTTATATTATTTTTTAATTATATTGATTTATATCATTTTTCAATTATAAATATTTAAATTATTTTCGGTTATATTTAATTGTAATTGTATCATGCCTCTGAACTTCATTCCTCTGTTTATGATCCCACCATCCTGTTGGATATCATTGTGATATCCTACTTATATTTGATTTATCAGTATGAGAGATGATAAACGAACAATGCTAACACTTAGATGCGATTCTTGGAGCTTAGCGTAGTTTTCTAAAAGAAGTAAGAGGTATAGCTTGCACAAGCGAAATGCGTAGAATTTGTTAGAGATCAGTTACACTAACAAAAGTTCATGTACTACTTTTTACATAGCAAAATGCATTTGAATACGGCGGATCTCGAAAAAAATATATTGACTGCATATTTAAAAATTTTTAAAAAGAGTGTAAATAGTTATTTTAGGAATTGAAAGGAAGCGAAGCGTAGCCATAAGCCCCGCCTTGAACTTTATTTTCAAAATTTTCAGCTACAAATAAAATATCTACACTTTAAGGGACTCTGGTGGAAAAATTCATATATACTGATCAGGAAGTTAGAGAAATTGCCCAAATTAACTTGTGCCAGCCACATGTGTGAAAATTTCCTGGCTGAAACGTGAGTCAAATTGCAACAAAGTGCTACCATTTTCCTCGGTACTCAACATTTTCGTTTTTAGGTCGTAAATGAACGTTGCTAAATGAATGTTCCTAAGTGAATGTTCCTAAATGTACGTTCCTAAATGAATGTTCCTAAATGAATGTTCCTAAATGAATGTTCCTAAATGAATGTTCCTAAATGAGTGTTCCTAAATGAATGTTCCTAAATGAACGTTCCTAAATGAATGTTCCTAAATGTACGTTCCTAAATGAATGTTCCTAAAGGAATGTTCCTAAATGAATGTTCCTAAATGAATGTTCCTAAATGAATGTTCCTAAATGAATGTTCCTAAATGAATGTTCCTAAATTAATGTTCCTAAATGAATGTTCCTAAATGAATGTTCCTAAATGAATGTTCCTAAATGAAAGTTCCTAAATGAATGTTCCTAAATGAATGTTCCTAAATGAACGTTCCTAAATGAATGTTCCTAAATGTACGTTCCTAAATGAACGTTCCTAAATGAATGTTCCTAAATGAATGTTCCTAAATGAATGTTCCTAAATGTACGTTCCTAAATGAATGTTCCTAAATGAATGTTCCTAAATTAATGTTCCTAAATGAATGTTCCTAAATGAATGTTCCTAAATGAATGTTCCTAAATGAAAGTTCCTAAATGAATGTTCCTAAATGAATGTTCCTAAATGAACGTTCCTAAATGAATGTTCCTAAATGTACGTTCCTAAATGAACGTTCCTAAATGAATGTTCCTAAATGAATGTTCCTAAATGAATGTTCCTAAATGTACGTTCCTAAATGAACGTTCCTAAATGAATGTTCCTAAATTAATGTTCCTAAATGAATGTTCCTAAATGTACGTTCCTAAATGAATGTTCCTAAATTAATGTTCCTAAATGAATGTTCCTAAATTAATGTTCCTAAATGAACGTTCCTAAATGAATGTTCCTAAATTAATGTTCCTAAATGAACGTTCCTAAATGAATGTTCCTAAATGTACGTTCCTAAATGAATGTTCCTAAATGAATGTTCCTAAATGTACGTTCCTAAATGAATGTTCCTAAATGAATGTTCCTAAATGAATGTTCCTAAATGAACGTTCCTAAATGAATGTTCCTAAATTAATGTTCCTAAATGAATGTTCCTAAATGTACGTTCCTAAATGAATGTTCCTAAATTAATGTTCCTAAATGAATGTTCCTAAATTAATGTTCCTAAATGAACGTTCCTAAATGAATGTTCCTAAATTAATGTTCCTAAATGAATGTTCCTAAATGAATGTTCCTAAATGAATGTTCCTAAATGAATGTTCCTAAATGAATGTTCCTAAATTAATGTTCCTAAATGAACGTTCCTAAATGAATGTTCCAAAATGAATGTTCCTAAATGAATGTTCCTAAATGAATGTTCCTAAATGAATGTTCCTAAATGAACGTTCCTAAATGAATGTTCCTAAATTAATGTTCCTAAATGAATGTTCCTAAATGGACGTTCCTAAATGAATGTTCCTAAATGAATGTTCCTAAATTAATGTTCCTAAATGAATGTTCCTAAATGAATGTTCCTAAATTAATGTTTCTAAATGAATGTTCCTAAATTAATGTTCCTAAATGAACTTTCCTAAATGAATGTTCCTAAATGAATGGTCCTAAATGAATGTTCCTAAATTAATGTTCCTAAATGAATGTTCCTAAATGGACGTTCCTAAATGAATGTTCCTAAATGAATGTTCCTAAATGAATGTTCCTAAATTAATGTTCCTAAATGAATGTTCCTAAATGAATGTTCCTAAATTAATGTTCCTAAATTAATGTTCCTAAATTAATGTTCCTAAATGAATGTTCCTAAATGAATGTTCCTAAATTAATGTTCCTAAATGAATGTTCCTAAATGAATGTTCCTAAATGAATGTTCCTAAATGAATGTTCCTAAATGAATGTTCCTAAATGAATGTTCCTAAATGAATGTTCCTAAATGAATGTTCCTAAATGAATGTTCCTAAATTAATGTTCCTAAATTAATGTTCCTAAATGAATGTTCCTAAATTAATGTTCCTAAATGAATGTTCCTAAATGAATGTTCCTAAATTAATGTTCCTAAATGAATGTTCCTAAATGAATGTTCCTAAATTAATGTTCCTAAATGAATGTTCCTAAATGAATGTTCCTAAATGAATGTTCCTAAATGAATGTTCCTAAATTAATGTTCCTAAATGAATGTTCCTAAATGAATGTTCCTAAATGAATGTTCCTAAATTAATGTTCCTAAATGAATGTTCCTAAATGAATGTTCCTAAATGAATGTTCCTAAATGAATGTTCCTAAATGAATGTTCCTAAATGAATGTTCCTAAATGAATGTTCCTAAATGAATGTTCCTAAATGAACGTTCCTAAATGAATGTTCCTAAATGAATGTTCCTAAATTAATGTTCCTAAATGAACGTTCCTAAATGAATGTTCCTAAATGAATGTTCCTAAATGAATGCTCCTAAATGAATGTTCCTAAATGAATGTTCCTAAATGAATGTTCTTAAATGAATGTTCCTAAATGTACGTTCCTAAATGAATGCTCCTAAATGAATGTTCCTAAATGAATGTTCCTAAATGAATGTTCTTAAATGAATGTTCCTAAATGAATGTTCCTAAATGAATGTTCCTAAATGAATGTTCTTAAATGAATGTTCCTAAATGTACGTTCCTAAATGAATGTTCCTAAATGAATGTTCCTAAATGAATGTTCTTAAATGAATGTTCCTAAATGAATGTTCCTAAATGAATGCTCCGTTGAAGCTAGGCGCTAATTCCCGTAACACAAATATAAGAATATTAAAGAAGATTACGAATATATATTTTCTGCCATTCGACCAAAGAAATGCTCTGAAATTAGCAGATGCAAAACATAGCGAGAATTTTTTTTTTTCAAAAATTATTTTTTTTAATTAAAATTAAAATTAAAAAAATAAAGTTGATTAAAAAGTGATCAATCACTGACGAGTATAACTAATTTAACTAAGACTTAGTATAATTAATTCAAGTTCTCAATGAAAGAAAGCGCCTTAAATGTACGGACACAACTAAGGCATTTGCAATAGTGCTGTAACAACAGAATTTTAAAATATCTAGAAGTTAATAGAATTTTTTCCATGGGGTTGCAGCTGATCTTTTCTTTTTCCATAGAGTTGCAGCTGACCTATTCTTCTTCATTTTCACTACGCCGTTCAAATGAACATGACAAGGATTAAAACGAACATAGAAAATGACTTCTGCATCATAAATGCATTTTTTAATATGGTTTAGAAAATTAAAAATATTAAACGCGTGCACAAAGTTAATTAGGGTACACAAGTTGTACGCAAACTTTCGTCAATTTAGCTCACAACTCCTGTGATGAGACGGACCATAACGAATTATTTTTATTTCTTTATTTCTCGTGAAATAATTACCAAGAAATCATTAGTGATTTTAGTGTAAAAAAAACTACGCGCAAATTTTTTTGGTAGAAAGCGCTGTCAACTTCGCTAATTTCGATAAAAACCACCCAAACTGGCCCCCGTAGTGCATCTTATTCTCAAAACCTCGATTCAGATGCATGCTCTGCAGTTATAATTACATCATTGTTCGAGCTTAGCAAACCTCTAAAAGTGAAGACCGTTTTAGCAGTGCTGGCCTCCTTAATGTAAACATTCTGGTTCCTGGATGTCTAAAAAAAAGACTGATTCCTGGATGTCTAAGACTCTGATTACGGGGTGTCTAAGACTTTGATTAATGTCTGTCTAAGAAGCTCTGTTGAATTGAAAATGTACCTTTAAACTTCAAGGGTGTTGTTCGCGACATTTGGTAGTGTAACAAAAATTTACTTTATTGATAGGGACACCCAACTTACTCCATTATAGCCCATTGTTGTTGCAAACATTATTGCACACATAATTGCACACATTGTTGCACACATTATTGCACACATAATTGCACACATTATTGCACACTTTATTGCACACATTATTGCACACATTATTGCACACTTTATGGCACACATTATTGCACACATTATTGCACACATTATTGCACACTTTATGGCACACATTATTGCACACATTATTGCACACATTATTGCACACTTTATGGCACACATTGTTGCACACATTATTGCACACATTATTCCTTCAGTCGCTTCTGAGTACATATTGGCAGCAACGATAACATTTTTCAGAAGGTTTTTTCCTAGAACCGCGTGGAAGCAAATTTGTTTGGTGAAGAAAAATGTAATGAAGCGAAGCAGTGAGCTGATGAAGACATAGAAGCAATGAATTAATGAAGTAGATATTTACCATGTAGGGTATCGTAGTAGTCTGTCATGGCTGCCGTGTCTGCAGCAGTCTCAGGAGAAGCAAGGTTGGCCCCCAGGTTCCTGCAGTGCTGGCGGGCCGCACAGTAGTTGCCTGAGAAGCTGTTGTCGTTGTACATACAACCGAACGAGTGTTGCGTGAAGGGGGCCGTGCACGTGGTACGGCGAGGAGGTGCGTCTGTCATGAGGGACGGTTTTTTGGAAGAAAAAATGAAATTCCATTAATATCAGAGAACGGTACTAGCAACGAAATGCGCTCGACCTTCGAGATGACATTTTTTTCAAAAGCATTTTTTTCAGCGACAATTTGAACTTTGTTTCCACGGAAATACCAAATTTGTAACCACAGTACCATAAATTTTTCCATTGTAAACAATATTGAGAATTTTAACTTAACGTTTATCACACCATGTTCGATCATTCCTTCCTTGGAGCATTTCAAAAATTCGCTGTTCGGACACACGGGGTCAGGGATCGCGACGATTTCGTTCTCCATTACCAACGTTTCTTCGAAGATGCAAACTGAAAACGTAGAATGTTCACGTGTTGTTAGAAAAGGAGCAATTGAAAGTTTTCAAATATACAGTCTTAGTCATTAATTTCCTAAATCTATGCAGGTAATCGTGACGATTAATCAAGGAAGAAAGTTGAAACACTGATGAAATGCCGAAAGTCTTTCGAAAATTGATTAAGTTCTTCCCAAAAGCTAGGTTCTCACAGAGTCTGTACATATTCTTTGGACAAATATTTCAAGAAACACGATTTGTTAGACTCTTCGTCTGTGTAGCACACGGCTGGGCAGCTCCGAATATGTGTGGTCCCGTTTGACATTTTTATGCTAATTGGCATACTAAAATCTCAATTTGACTTGCACCACGCTCCCGTGGGGTTATTTTCAGATCGTTTTTTATCCCATATTTCAGTTGACGGAAATCCAGCATAAAAAAATTAAAATTTACTGGAAGTAATACTTATAAGATTTGTGTGTCTTTCTCAATGAATTTTAGATGATAAATGGTTACGCTGAAATTAAGTTTTCTCGAGGCTTCTGATTGCATCGAAAATCTGTAGCACAAAATTTTCTTCATAAGCAAACTTTGATTTTGAAAACCGAAATTTTTTTCAAAATTTTCTCGTAACAAACAAATACAAACTTTTAACAAACTTTGATAGCAGCAAGGTATAAAAGATTCTCTCATCGCTTACCATGGGAATACCAGCACGTGAAGCCCTCAGTCTGCTCTCCCCCGACGCGCGGCAGGTACACGGAGGCAAAAACGCACCTCGAGGACTTGTGGCACGCGAGGTTGGCAGGAGGACTCCTTGAAGCGAGCAATACACAGTGTGCGATGTCTGAAGTGGTAACTTCCGTGGAGTTTTCGCCGTACACATTGGTCATGTTGGCTTCAAAAAATGACCATTTGCGGCTGATCGGGAAACTAGACCACGCCTGGGCACTTGCCAGGAGGTAAAGGACTGCTACGGTAACCCTGTCGCTCATTCGTGGAAATGTCACTACGCGAATTTTAGACTTCATATCTGACATTTACAAAAGTATTTCTAAATTCGACTCTGCCTTTATTTATGGTGATGTGCTTTACAGTACAATCATAAGTACGCTCTTAAGATTGACGAGGGTAAACTTTTTCGATATAAAAAGCGTTACGGTAGATTTTGTTATACCCTCAGTACCGCGATCTTTCAAGCAACCAATTGAGTTTCTCAAGAAAAAATAAAATTCCCCTTCATTATTTGCTGAGAAATTATTAAAAAAACATATCAATTGTGGCATTAGCCCAGCAAATCATCGTTTTGAAGCATAGTGTTTCTTGATGTACTATTTCATCAACTGAAAATTTGCATTACGTAAGCTCGTGAGCTCTTTTAAACTTCTCCAACAGAACTGCCGTGCTGCTAACAGATTGTGTGGAATTCCTATAATTTCGTAAATGATAAAGTTATGCAATCGTGCGCTTTGTTATTGGTTGTGACTTTGATACAATACTGCTTTGAATGCTGAGATCCATCGTCTCGCCCGTGGCTAACACACCCAAGAAGGTTCAAGATTATTTTTTGTAATTTTTTTATTTTTTTCAAGGCTTTGATGAACCGATGAAGTCAGTCATTTATACCATCTGAAATTTGGATTACCTGAATATTTTTAGCAAATTTGATGAGAATTTTTCATGACCGCTCAAAAGAAAGAGTTACGTTTTAAGCTCCGTACTTTCGTTTCCAGCATGACGACTCCTGAACAAACTGAGTCTCTCTGAAAATTTGTTGGTTGAAAATAACATCAAACACAAAAGAGAATAGCGTCAGACTAGTTTCAAATAAATCGAACCACACTACACAGAAAATTAAATTTTGTTTTGAATATGTTGAGGAGCTTGGGCAAGAAATGTGCTTCCTCTGTCGCGTTCAGCCAGACTGAAGTCGTTCAAAATTTGGAGTAGGTGCGATTTACTGTTCAATTTAACCGGTCATTTTGTTGCCGTTGAGCGTCGCTCAAATTATCTCTCAAGAACTTCCATATTCATTGGTCTCTTCGAATGTGAGACTTGTACGAACTGAAGTATTCAAATAATTGCCAATTGCAGGCATCGTGAGAATACCTATGCATGAACCAGACGCGTGTGCGAGGGCAGTTTGGCAGATCTGAAGTGCGCGGTTCACTGGCTACCCCTCGCCTCCGATTTGAAAAATCGCCAGTTGCATTTAAACAGAAGCAAAAATTTCAATTTTCCTGCCAGTAACATTTCTTACTCGTGCCCAAAATGATTATTCCGCTTATAAATCTCCGGTTGAATACACTTTCTTCACCTATCAGACACTGATTCTTCATCGACATGTAGACGGTGTGGGTTGGTTGTTTTCGACATGTAGACGGTGTGGGTTGGTTGATTTCGGTATCGCGACAGCTGCTGCTGTCGATAATGGCAGCAGAAGAGAAAAACGGAAGAGTCATCACCAGCATGAATTTCTCCTATATGGAATTTTCTCACCGTGTGCGTGACTGAAGTCACGCATGTATAGGAGGTACTCCGACGAGTGAAAGAAAGAAAAAAAAAATTATTTCCAATAAAGTTCAGACATGAAATGTTTAACATTGGTTTTTAAGACTTCTAACATTAACATCCTTGTTGATAATTATACATTGGTATCGTAATACTCACTTAAAATGTGGAAACAAAAAGTAATTGACAGGAAAGCACAACCAAAACGAGTTCCCTGTGTTGCGTTAACCTGATTAGGTGCGTGCATTTAAACATAAATAACTAAGCAAACATAATCCTTGTAACGACTATAATGAGTTAACGAGAAGTTAGTGAGTGGTAGGAGGGTTTCCAGAAAGGTCTTTCTCTCGAATTTACCACCAAATCACAAATTACAGGCAACAATACCCAGTATAACTTTTTCACCGCCTGCATTCATGTTTTTCTGTCTCCCAAATGATTTAATCGCTTGGGCGGCGAAAAACACGCATGCTCCGGCGAAAAAGTTATACTGGGTATCGATTTTTGAATAACTAGGTGGAGTCCGCTGATATCGAGGCTTCATAGGCAAGAAGAATTTCATTATATGTTTTTTTCATAGATTTACTACTGATTGTCGCCTATGGATAATAACAAACCTGGCGTCGCGTGTGACTCACAGTGGCGAAGAAAACTCAACGTTAATCTCACTCGAGCAAACCAGCGATGGTTTAAAAGAGTCCATAGAGATGACAAGCGGGAACGAGAATCAGCGCTAAACAAGGAAGGAACTTAAGCTGTGATAGATAATCTTGTGCATGTAAAATGTCCATCGATCATCAAATGAAGTACTGCATACGAGCTAGCGCCGAAATTGCACATATCTTGAGCGTAATATATCAAGGATAGTGAGAAATTGTGTGGTGAGAAATTGTGCAGTGAGAAATTGTGTAGTGAGAAATTGTGTGGTGAGAAATTGTGTGGTGAGAAATTGTGTAGTGAGAAATTGTGTGGTGAGAAATTGTGTGGTGAGAAATTGTGTGGTGAGAAATTGTGTGGTGAGAAATTGTGTGGTGAGAAATTGTGTGGTGAGAAATTGTGTAGTGAGAAATTGTGTAGTGAGAAATTGTGTGGTGAGAAATTGAGTGGTGAGAAATTGTGTGGTGAGAAATTGTGTAGTGAGAAATTGTGTGGTGAGAAATTGTGTGGTGAGAAATTGTGTGGTGAGAAATTGTGTGGTGAGAAATTGTGTAGTGAGAAATTGTGTGGTGAGAAATTGTGTGGTGAGAAATTGTGTAGTGAGAAATTGTGTGGTGAGAAATTGTGTAGTGAGAAATTGTGTGGTGAGAAATTGTGTGGTGAGAAATTGTGTAGTGAGAAATTGTGTAGTGAGAAATTGTGTGGTGAGAAATTGTGTAGTGAGAAATTGTGTGGTGAGAAATTGTGTGGTGAGGAATTGTGTGGTGAGAAATTGTGTAGTGAGAAATTGTGTAGTGAGAAATTGTGTGGTGAGAAATTGTGTAGTGAGAAATTGTGTAGTGAGAAATTGTGTGGTGAGAAATTGTGTAGTGAGAAATTGTGTGGTGAGAAATTGTGTGGTGAGAAATTTTGTGGTGAGAAATTGTGTAGTGAGAAATTGTGTGGTGAGAAATTGTGTAGTGAGAAATTGTGTGGTGAGAAATTGTGTAGTGAGAAATTGTGTGGTGAGAAATTGTGTAGTGAGAAATTGTGTGGTGAGAAATTGTGTAGTGAGAAATTGTGTGGTGAGAAATTGTGTAGTGAGAAATTGTGTGGTGAGAAATTGTGTGGTGAGAAATTGTGTGGTGAGAAATTGTGTGGTGAGAAATTGTGTGGTGAGAAATTGTGTAGTGAGAAATTGTGTAGTGAGAAATTGTGTGGTGAGAAATTGTGTGGTGAGAAATTGTGTAGTGAGAAATTGTGTGGTGAGAAATTGTGTAGTGAGAAATTGTGTAGTGAGAAATTGTGTGGTGAGAAATTGTGTAGTGAGAAATTGTGTGGTGAGAAATTGTGTAGTGAGAAATTTTGTGGTGAGAAATTGTGTAGTGAGAAATTGTGTGGTGAGAAATTGTGTAGTGAGAAATTGTGTGGTGAGAAATTGTGTAGTGAGAAATTGTGTGGTGAGAAATTGTGTAGTGAGAAATTGTGTGGTGAGGAATTGTGTAGTGAGAAATTGTGTAGTGAGAAATTGTGTAGTGAGAAATTGTGTAGTGAGAAATTGTGTGGTGAGAAATTGTGTAGTGAGAAATTGTGTGGTGAGAAATTGTGTAGTGAGAAATTGTGTGGTGAGAAATTGTGTAGTGAGAAATTGTGTGGTGAGAAATTGTGTCGTGAGAAATTGTGTGGTGAGAAATTGTGTGGTGAGAAATTGTGTGGTGAGAAATTGTGTGGTGAGAAATTGTGTGGTGAGAAATTGTGTAGTGAGAAATTGTGTAGTGAGAAATTGTGTGGTGTGAAATTGTGTGGTGAGAAATTGTGTAGTGAGAAATTGTGTAGTGAGAAATTGTGTGGTGAAAAATTGTGTAGTGAGAAATTGTGTGGTGAGAAATTGTGTGGTGAGAAATTGTGTAGTGAGAAATTGTGTGGTGAGAAATTGTGTCGTGAGAAATTGAGTGGTGAGAAATTGTGTAGTGAGAAATTGTGTGGTGAGAAATTGTGTAGTGAGAAATTGTGTGGTGAGAAATTGTGTGGTGAGAAATTGTGTAGTGAGAAATTGTGTAGTGAGAAATTGTGTGGTGAGAAATTGTGTGGTGAGAAATTGTGTAGTGAGAAATTGTGTGGTGAGAAATTGTGTAGTGAGAAATTGTGTGGTGAGAAATTGTGTGGTGAGAAATTGTGTAGTGAGAAAATTGTGTAGTGAGAAATTGTGTGGTGAGAAATTGTGTAGTGAGAAATTGTGTGGTGAGAAATTGTGTGGTGAGAAATTGTGTGGTGAGAAATTGTGTGGTGAGAAATTGTGTGGTGAGAAATTGTGTAGTGAGAAATTGTGTAGTGAGAAATTGTGTGTGGTGAGAAATTGTGTTGGTGAGAAATTGTGTAGTGAGAAATTGTGTAGTGAGAAATTGGTGTGGTGAGAAATTGTGTAGTGAGAAATTGTGTAGTGAGAAATTGTGTGGTGAGAAATTGTGTAGTGAGAAATTGTGTGGTGAGAAATTGTGTGGTGAGAAATTTTGTGGTGAGAAATTGTGTAGTGAGAAATTGTGTGGTGAGAAATTGTGTAGTGAGAAATTGTGTGGTGAGAAAATTGTGTAGTGAGAAATTGTGTGGTGAGAAATTGTGTAGTGAGAAATTGTGTGGTGAGAAATTGTGTAGTGAGAAATTGTGTGGTGAGAAAGATTGTTGTAGTGAGAAATTGTGTGGTGAGAAATTGTGTGGTGAGAAATTGTGTGGTGAGAAATTGTGTGGTGAGAAATTTGTGTGGTGAGAAAATTGTGTAGTGAGAAATTGTGTGGTGAGAAATTGTGTGGTGAGAAATTGTGTGGTGAGAAATTGTGTAGTGAGAAATTGTGTGGTGGAGAAATTGTGTAGTGAGAAATTGTGTAGTGAGAAATTGTGTGGTGAGAAATTGTGTAGTGAGAAATTGTGTGGTGAGAAATTGTGTAGTGAGAAATTGTGTGGTGAGAAATTGTGTAGTGAGAAATTGTGTGGTGAGAAATTGTGTAGTGAGAAATTGTGTGGTGAGAAATTGTGTAGTGAGAAATTGTGTGGTGAGAAATTGTGTAGTGAGAAATTGTGTGGTGAGGAATTGTGTAGTGAGAAATTGTGTAGTGAGAAATTGTGTAGTGAGAAATTGTGTAGTGAGAAATTGTGTAGGTGAGAAATTGTGTAGTGAGAAATTGTGTGGTGAGAAATTGTGTAGTGAGAAATTGTGTGGTGAGAAATTGTGTAGTGAGAAATTGTGTGGTGAGAAATTGTGTCGTGAGAAATTGTGTGGTGAGAAATTGTGTGGTGAGAAATTGTGTGGTGAGAAATTGTGTGGTGAGAAATTGTGTGGTGAGAAATTGTGTATGAAATTGTGTAGTGAGAAATTGTGTGGTGAGAAATTGTGTGGTGAGAAATTGTGTAGTGAGAAATTGTGTAGTGAGAAATTGTGTGGTGAAAAATTGTGTAGTGAGAAATTGTGTGGTGAGAAATTGTGTGGTGAGAAATTGTGTAGTGAGAAATTGTGTGGTGAGAAATTGTGTCGTGAGAAATTGAGTGGTGAGAAATTGTGTAGTGAGAAATTGTGTGGTGAGAAATTGTGTAGTGAGAAATTGTGTGGTGAGAAATTGTGTGGTGAGAAATTGTGTAGTGAGAAATTGTGTAGTGAGAAATTGTGTGGTGAGAAATTGTGTGGTGAGAAATTGTGTAGTGAGAAATTGTGTGGTGAGAAATTGTGTAGTGAGAAATTGTGTAGTGAGAAATTGTGTGGTGAGAAATTGTGTAGTGAGAAATTGTGTGGTGAGAAATTGTGTAGTGAGAAATTTTGTGGTGAGAAATTGTGTAGTGAGAAATTGTGTGGTGAGAAATTGTGTAGTGAGAAATTGTGTGGTGAGAAATTGTGTAGTGAGAAATTGTTGTGGTGAGAAATTGTGTAGTGAGAAATGTGTGGTGAGGAATTGTGTAGTGAGAAATTGTGTAGTGAGAAATTGTGTAGTGAGAAATTGTGTAGTGAGAAATTGTGTGGTGAGAAATTGTGTAGTGAGAAATTGTGTGGTGAGAAATTGTGTAGTGAGAATGAAAGTTGTGTGGTGAGAAATTGTGTAGTGAGAAATTGTGTGGTGAGAAATTGTGTCGTGAGAAATTGTGGTGAATTGTGTGGTGAGAAATTGTGTGGTGAGAAATTGTGTGGTGAGAAATTGTGTGGTGAGAAATTGTGTAGTAGAGAAATTGTGTAGTGAGAAATTGTGTGGTGGAGAAATTGTGTGGTGAGAAATTGTGTAGTGAGAAATTGTGTAGTGAGAAATTGTGTGGTGAAAAATTGTGTAGTGAGAAATTGTGTGGTGAGAAATTGTGTGGTGAGAAATTAGTGTAGTGAGAAATTGTGTGGTGAGAAATTGTGTCGTGAGAAATTGAGTGGTGAGAAATTGTGTAGTGAGAAATTGTGTGGTGAGAAATTGTGTAGTGAGAAATTGTGTGGTGAGAAATTGTGTGGTGAGAAATTGTGTAGTGAGAAATTGTGTAGTGAGAAATTGTGTGGTGAGAAATTGTGTGTGGTGAGAAATTGTGTAGTGAGAAATTGTGTGGTGAGAAATTGTGTAGTGAGAAATTGTGTAGTGAGAAATTGTGTGGTGAGAAATTGTGTAGTGAGAAATTGTGTAGTGAGAAATTGTGTGGTGAGAAATTGTGTAGTGAGAAATTGTGTAGTGAGAAATTGTGTAGTGAGAAATTGTGTAGTGAGAAATTGTGTAGTGAGAAATTGTGTGGTGAGAAATTGTGTAGTGAGAAATTGTTGATGTGGTGAGAAATTGTGTCGTGAGAAATTGTGTGGTGAGAAATTGTGTAGTGAGAAATTGTGTGGTGAGAAATTGTTGTAGTGAGAAATTGTGTGGTGAGAAATTGTGTAGTCAGAAATTGTGTAGTGAGAAATTGTGTGGTGAGAAATTGTGTCGTGAGAAATTGTGTGGTGAGAAATTGTGTGGTGAGAAATTGTGTGGTGAGAAATTGTGTAGTGAGAAATTGTGTAGTGAGAAATTGTGTGGTGAGAAATTGTGTAGTGAGAATTGTGTAGTGAGAAATTGTGTAGTGAGAAATTGTGTGGAGAGAAATTGTGTAGTGAGAAATTGTGTGGTGAGAAATTGTGTGGTGAGAAATTGTGTGGTGAGAAATTGTGTGGTGAGAAATTGTGTGGTGAGAAATTTGTGTGGTGAGAAATTGTGTAGTGAGAAATTGTGTAGTGAGAAATTGTGTGGTGAGAAATTGTGAAAATTGTGTAGTGAGAGAAATTGTGTGGTGAGAAATTGTGTGGTGAGAAATTGTGTGGTGGAAATTGTGTGGTGAGAAATTGTGTCGTGAGAAATTGTGTGGTGAGAAATTGTTGTAGTGAGAAATTGTGTAGTGAGAAATTGTGTGGTGAGAAATTGTGTAGTGAGAAATTGTGTAGTGAGAAATTGTGTGGTGAGAAATTGTGTAGTGAGAAATTGTGTAGTGAGAAATTGTGTGGTGAGAAATTGTGTGGTGAGAAATTGTGTCGTGAGAAATTGTGTGGTGAGAAATTGTGTGGTGAGAAATTGTGTGGTGAGAAATTGTGTAGTGAGAAATTGTGTAGTGAGAAATTGTGTAGTGAGAAATTGTGTAGTGAGAAATTGTGTGGTGAGAAATTGTGTAGTGAGAAATTGTGTGGTGAGAAATTGTGTAGTGAGAAATTGTGTAGTGAGAAATTGTGTGGTGAGAAATTGTGTAGTGAGAAATTGTGTAGTGAGAAATTGTGCAGTGAGAAATTGTGCAGTGAGAAATTGTGTAGTGAGAAATTGTGTCGTGAGAAATTGTGTAGTGAGAAATTGTGTGGTGAGAAATTGTGTAGTGAGAAATTGTGTAGTGAGAAATTGTGTGGTGAGAAATTGTGTAGTGAGAAATTGTGTGGTGAGAAATTGTGTGGTGAGAAATTTTGTGGTGAGAAATTGTGTAGTGAGAAATTGTGTGGTGAGAAATTGTGTAGTGAGAAATTGTGTGGTGAGAAATTGTGTGGTGAGAAATTGTGTGGTGAGAAATTGTGTGGTGAGAAATTGTGTGGTGAGAAATTGTGTAGTGAGAAATTGTGTAGTGAGAAATTGTGTGGTGAGAAATTGTGTGGTGAGAAATTGTGTAGTGAGAAATTGTGTGGTGAGAAATTGTGTAGTGAGAAATTGTGTAGTGAGAAATTGTTTGGTGAGAAATTGTGTAGTGAGAAATTGTGTGGTGAGAAATTGTGTAGTGAGAAATTTTGTGGTGAGAAATTGTGTAGTGAGAAATTGTGTGGTGAGAAATTGTGTAGTGAGAAATTGTGTGGTGAGAAATTGTGTAGTGAGAAATTGTGTGGTGAGAAATTGTGTAGTGAGAAATTGTGTGGTGAGAAATTGTGTCGTGAGAAATTGTGTGGTGAGATATTGTGTGGTGAGAAATTGTGTGGTGAGAAATTGTGTGGTGAGAAATTGTGTGGTGAGAAATTGTGTAGTGAGAAATTGTGTAGTGAGAAATTGTGTGGTGAGAAATTGTGTGGTGAGAAATTGTGTAGTGAGAAATTGTGTAGTGAGAAATTGTGTGGTGAGAAATTGTGTAGTGAGAAATTGTGTGGTGAGAAATTGTGTGGTGAGAAATTGTGTAGTGAGAAATTGTGTGGTGAGAAATTGTGTCGTGAGAAATTGAGTGGTGAGAAATTGTGTAGTGAGAAATTGTGTGGTGAGAAATTGTGTAGTGAGAAATTGTGTGGTGAGAAATTGTGAGGTGAGAAATTGTGTAGTGAGAAATTGTGTAGTGAGAAATTGTGTGGTGAGAAATTGTGTGGTGAGAAATTGTGTAGTGAGAAATTGTGTAGTGAGAAATTGTGTGGTGAGAAATTGTGTAGTGAGAAATTGTGTGGTGAGAAATTGTGTAGTGAGAAATTGTGTAGTGAGAAATTGTGTGGGGAGAAATTGTGTAGTGAGAAATTGTGTAGTGAGAAATTGTGTAGTGAGAAATTGTGTAGTGAGAAATTGTGTAGTGAGAAATTGTGTGGTGAGAAATTGTGTAGTGAGAAATTGTGTGGTGAGAAATTGTGTCGTGAGAAATTGTGTGGTGAGAAATTGTGTAGTGAGAAATTGTGTGGTGAGAAATTGTGTAGTGAGAAATTGTGTGGTGAGAAATTGTGTAGTCAGAAATTGTGTCGTGAGAAATTGTGTGGTGAGAAATTGTGTGGTGAGAAATTGTGTGGTGAGAAATTGTGTAGTGAGAAATTGTGTAGTGAGAAATTGTGTGGTGAGAAATTGTGTAGTGAGAAATTGTGTAGTGAGAAATTGTGTAGTGAGAAATTGTGTGGAGAGAAATTGTGTAGTGAGAAATTGTGTGGTGAGAAATTGTGTGGTGAGAAATTGTGTGGTGAGAAATTGTGTGGTGAGAAATTGTGTGGTGAGAAATTGTGTGGTGAGAAATTGTGTAGTGAGAAATTGTGTAGTGAGAAATTGTGTGGTGAGAAATTGTGTAGTGAGAAATTGTGTGGTGAGAAATTGTGTGGTGAGAAATTGTGTGGTGAGAAATTGTGTCGTGAGAAATTGTGTGGTGAGAAATTGTGTAGTGAGAAATTGTGTAGTGAGAAATTGTGTGGTGAGAAATTGTGTAGTGAGAAATTGTGTAGTGAGAAATTGTGTGGTGAGAAATTGTGTAGTGAGAAATTGTGTAGTGAGAAATTGTGTGGTGAGAAATTGTGTGGTGAGAAATTGTGTCGTGAGAAATTGTGTGGTGAGAAATTGTGTGGTGAGAAATTGTGTGGTGAGAAATTGTGTAGTGAGAAATTGTGTAGTGAGAAATTGTGTAGTGAGAAATTGTGTAGTGATAAATTGTGTGGTGAGAAATTGTGTAGTGAGAAATTGTGTGGTGAGAAATTGTGTAGTGAGAAATTGTGTAGTGAGAAATTGTGTGGTGAGAAATTGTGTAGTGAGAAATTGTGTATTGAGAAATTGTGCAGTGAGAAATTGTGCAGTGAGAAATTGTGTAGTGAGAAATTGTGTCGTGAGAAATTGTGTAGTGAGAAATTGTGTAGTGAGAAATTGTGTAGTGAGAAATTGTGTAGTGAGAAATTGTGTGGTGAGAAATTGTGTGGTGAGAAATTGTGTAGTGAGAAATTGTGTAGTGAGAAATTGTGTGGTGAGAAATTGTGTAGTGAGAAATTGTGTAGTGAGAAATTGTGTCGTGAGAAATTGTGTAGTGAGAAATTGTGTAGTGAGAAATTGTGTGGTGAGAAATTGTGTGGTGAGAAATTGTGTAGTGAGAAATTGTGTAGTGAGAAATTGTGTGGTGAGAAATTGTGTCGTGAGAAATTGTGTAGTGAGAAATTGTGTAGTGAGAAATTGTGTAGTGAGAAATTGTGTGGTGAGAAATTGTGTAGTGAGAAATTGTGTGGTGAGAAATTGTGCAGTGAGAAATTGTGTGGTGAGAAATTGTGTGGTGAGAAATTGTGTGGTGAGAAATTGTGTAGTGAGAAATTGTGTAGTGAGAAATTGTGTAGTGAGAAATTGTGTCGTGAGAAATTGTGTCGTGAGAAATTGTGTAGTGAGAAATTGTGTGGTGAGAAATTGTGTAGTGAGAAATTGTGTCGTGAGAAATTGTGTAGTGAGAAATTGTGTGGTGAGAAATTGTGTAGTGAGAAATTGTGTGGTGAGAAATTGTGTAGTGAGAAATTGTGTAGTGAGAAATTGTGTGGTGAGAAATTGTGTGGTGAGAAATTGTGTAGTGAGAAATTGTGTCGTGAGAAATTGTGTAGTGAGAAATTGTGTCGTGAGAAATTGTGTCCTGAGAAATTGTGTAGTGAGAAATTGTGTGGTGAGAAATTGTGTAGTGAGAAATTGTGTGGTGAGAAATTGTGTAGTGAGAAATTGTGTGGTGAGAAATTGTGTAGTGAGAAATTGTGTGGTGAGAAATTGTGTAGTGAGAAATTGTCTAGTGAGAAATTGTGTGGTGAGAAATTGTGTAGTGAGAAATTGTGTAGTGAGAAATTGTGTAGTGAGAAATTGTGTGGTGAGAAATTGTGTAGTGAGAAATTGTGTGGTGAGAAATTGTGTGGTGAGAAATTGTGTCGTGAGAAATTGTGTGGTGAGAAATTGTGTAGTGAGAAATTGTGTCGTGAGAAATTGTGTGGTGAGAAATTGTGTCGTGAGAAATTGTGTCGTGAGAAATTGTGTCGTGAGAAATTGTGTGGTGAGAAATTGTGTGGTGAGAAATTGTGTAGTGAGAAATTGTGTAGTGAGAAATTGTGTGGTGAGAAATTGTGTCGTGAGAAATTGTGTGGTGAGAAATTTTGTGGTGAGAAATTGTGTCGTGAGAAATTGTGTGGTGAGAAATTGTGTGGTGAATAATTGTGTGGTGAGAAATTGTGTCGTGAGAAATTGTGTGGTGAGAAATTGTGTGGTGAGAAATTGTGTAGTGAGAAATTGTGTAGTGAGAAATTGTGTAGTGAGAAATTGTGGAGGGGGAAATTGTGTGGTGAGAAATTGTGTGGTGAGAAATTGTGTGGTGAGAAATTGTGTCGTGAGAAATTGTGTGGTGAGAAATTGTGTAGTGAGAAATTGTGTCGTGAGAAATTGTGTGGTGAGAAATTGTGTGGTGAGAAATTGTGTCGTGAGAAATTGTGTCGTGAGAAATTGTGTAGTGAGAAATTGTGTGGTGAGAAATTGTGTAGTGAGAAATTGTGTGGTGAGAAATTGTGTAGTGAGAAATTGTGTAGTGAGAAATTGTGTGGTGAGAAATTGTGTAGTGAGAAATTGTGTGGTGAGAAATTGTGTAGTGAGAAATTGTGTCGTGAGAAATTGTGTGGTGAGAAATTGTGTCGTGAGAAATTGTCGTGAGAAATTGTGTCGTGAGAAATTGTGTGGTGAGAAATTGAGTAGTGAGAAATTGTGTGGTGAGAAATTGTGTGGTGAGAAATTGTGTAGTGAGAAATTGTGTAGTGAGAAATTGTGTAGTGAGAAATTGTGTGGTGAGAAATTGTGTGGTGAGAAATTGTGTAGTGAGAAATTGTGTAGTGAGAAATTGTGTTGTGAGAAATTGTGTAGTGAGAAATTGTGTAGTGAGAAATTGTGTAGTGAGAAATTGTGTGGTGAGAAATTGTGTAGTGAGAAATTGTGTAGTGAGAAATTGTGTGGTGAGAAATTGTGTGGTGAGAAATTGTGTAGTGAGAAATTGTGTGGTGAGAAATTGTGTGGTGAGAAATTGTGTAGTGAGAAATTGTGTGGTGAGAAATTGTGTGGTGAGAAATTGTGTAGTGAGAAATTGTGTCGTGATAAATTGTGTAGTGAGAAATTGTGTGGTGAGAAATTGTGTGGTGAGAAATTGTGTAGTGAGAAATTGTGTAGTGAGAAATTGTGTGGTGAGAAATTGTGTGGTGAGAAATTGTGTGGTGAGAAATTGTGTGGTGAGAAATTGTGTGGTGAGAAATTGTGTAGTGAGAAATTGTGCGGTGAGAAATTGTGTGGTGAGAAATTATGTAGTGAGAAATTGTGTGGTGAGAAATTATGTAGTGAGAAATTGTGTGGTGAGAAATTGTGTAGTGAGAAATTGTGTAGTGAGAACTTGTGTGGTGAGAAATTGTGTGGTGAGAAATTATGTAGTGAGAAATTGTGTGGTGAGAAATTGTGTAGTGAGAAATTGTATGATGAGAAATTGTGTGGTGAGAAATTGTGTGGTGAGAAATTGTGTGGTGAGAAATTGTGTGGTGAGAAATTGTGAGGTGAGAAATTGTTTGGTGAGAAATTGTGTGGTGAGAAAGTGTGTGGTGAGAAATTGTGTAGTGAGAAATTGTGTGGTGAGAAATTGTGTAGTGAGAAATTGTGTGGTGAGAAATTGTGTGGTGAGAAACTGTGTGGTGAGAAATTGTGTGGTGAGAAATTGTGTGGTGAGAAATTGTGTGGTGAGAAATTGTGTAGTGAGAAATTGTGTTGTGAGAAATTGTGTAGTGAGAAATTGTGTGGCGAGAAATTGTGTGGTGAGAAATTGTGTGGTGAGAAATTGTGTAGTGAGAAATTGTGTAGTGAGAAATTGTGTAGTGAGAAATTGTGTAGTGAGAAATTGTGTAGTGAGAAATTGTGTAGTGAGAAATTGTGTGGTGAGAAATTGTGTAGTGAGAAATTGTGTGGTGAGAAATTGTGTAGTGAGAAATTGTGTGGTGAGAAATTGTGTAGTGAGAAATTGTGTGGTGAGAAATTGTGTAGTGAGAAATTGTGTGGCGAGAAATTAAAGAAAACAAAAGTAATCTCAATACGTAGAAGCTCATTCACTGGTAGGCTGCTCTAGTCCCGTGAATTTTCCAGTTTACTTCTGTTATGACTGAACGCTGGTAGGACAATCCATCTTGTAAATCTCTCACAAGCCCTACCAGCAGAGCACCTTTCACCGAGCAGCTGCCTCGTGCCTCCACTCGTAGCCTCTACTTTCGTCGTTACTTCAACGCGTTTCCCCGGGCCATTTCCGACCGCTCTCCTTTGGCTACGATGAGCGTAATCACTGTTCGTCGGAATTCGTCCTAACTCCGTGGGGGAAGCCATGAGGGGCTAAATCACTCCCCACAACACTGCACTGCCCCGCCCTCCTCTTCTCGGCACTCATGACTGTGGGGGTCCGTGCCTGGACGGGAGTCTTCGCGTCTCCTCTGCGTCGTCAACGGAACTCCCTAGTTGATGGCAGCTGAGGTTGGTTCACGTAGACTTGGCGCACGTCTACCAGTGATTTAGCTGCCATTGAGCTTCTTTATGATACGCTCCCGTAAGTTTACCTGGTGAAGTATCACTATAACTTACCTTGAACCTTAACGGTGTAACTAAACCTATAACTTAACTTGAACCTTAACTGTATAACTATAACTATAAATAACTATAACTATAACTTACCTTGAACCTTAACGGTATAACTATAACTATAACTTACCTTGAACCTTAACTGCATAACTATATCTATAACTTACCTTGAACATCAACTGTATAACCATACCTATAACTTACCTTGAACATCAACTGTATAACCGTAACCATAACTTACCTTGAACCTTAACTGTATAACTATAACTATAACTATTAACTTATAACTATAGCTATACGTAACTTTATAACCGTTTGTCTACAGCGATATCAATAACGGAATAATTCCGTTGACATGGAATTCATGTATTTTTCTTTCTATTTTCACCAGGGCACGACTAACTGAAGTGGCCCGAGAAGATCGCGCCCATTGATCTTTTCTCCTTGGTGGCCGTATGCAGCGTCGTCCAAATCTAATGAGCTGCTGGCGATATCTATGTTGTCCACTTAATTATTCGCCTCTGAACTGTAACTTTACGCGGATAAATTCTCCCGGCCATCAAGGTTTATTTTCTCCACTTCGCCTAGTTTTTCGTAGCGTACTCCAAATCTTGCTTAATCTTCATTTGATGATACATGTAATGATAATCATATGAGATAACACAATTTCATGGACGATATGAGCTTATTATTTTCATAGAAAATTATACTCGCCATGCTTGATACTTTGCCGGCGTTATTCTTCGCAATAGTTACACGGACAATGTTTTTTTCGTCTTCTATGAGTTGAACATTACTTTTAGGGCACAAAACGCAAGTTTTATCGCGGTTTTAGGGAGAAATTTTCCGGAATTATAATCGGAGTACATACTTTTTATTCCGCCATTGCACCAAAGAGGCGAAATTCTCTAGATTTTGGTGGGCTTCCATCAAGTTTTAGCGACTTTCTCAGGGCGGAATTTCCGCGACGTTCGCGTGATCTCTAGCGGTTTTCCTCCTAACTTCGCTAGAGAGTGACATTAACTTCACTTTATCTGAGGTGGTCTTCGTGCTAACTTTTTAAGGGAATCCCGTTAAATTATAGTCGTCTCTAGGGGGGTTCCCGCTATCTCTGCATCGCTTGCTTCGAGATAGCGTTCCTGAGATGGCGGGAACACCGCTATTTCTTCCTGTATTAGCGACAGCGTTCTGCCGAGAATGCATTCTGCAATGTAGCTCGCTCTACCTCCACAGTTCTACTCTACCACTCGCTCCACTTCTACTTTACTACTAACTGTACTTCTACAACTACACTCTACTACTCGCTCTACCCCTACAACTCCACTCTGCTACTCGCTCTACCCCTACAACTCCACTCTGGTACTCGCTAAGCCCCTACAACTCAACTCTACGACTAGCTCTACCCCTAGAACTCCACTCTACTACTCGCTCTACCCTTACAACTCCACACTACTAATCGCTCTACCCCTAAAACTCCACTCTACTACTCGCTCTACTTCTACAACTCCACTCTACAACTCGCTCTACTTCTACAACTCCACTCTACTATTCGCTCTACTTCTACAACTCCACTCTACTATTCGCTCTACTTCTACAACTCCACTCTACTATTCGCTCTACTTCTACAACTCCACTCTAATACTCGCTCTAGTTCTACAACTCCACTCTGCTACTCGCTCTACTTCTACAACTCCACTCTACAACTCGCTCTACTTCTACAACTCCACTCTACTATTCGCTCTACTTCTACAACTCTACTCTAATACTCGCTCTAGTTCTACAACTCCACTCTGCTACTCGCTCTACTTCTACAACTCCACTCTACAACTCGCTCTACTTCTACAACTCCACTCTACTATTCGCTCTACTTCTACAACTCCACTCTAATACTCGCTCTAGTTCTACAACTCCACTCTACTACTCGCTCTACTTCTACAACTCCACTCTACAACTCGCTCTACTTCTACAACTCCACTCTACTATTCGCTCTACTTCTACAACTCCACTCTAATACTCGCTCTACTTCTACAACTCCACTCTACTACTCGCTCTACTTCTACAACTCCACTCTACTACTCGCTCTACTTCTACAACTCCACTCTACTACTCGCTCAACCCCTACAACTCAACTCTACGACTAGCTATACCCCTAGAACTCCACTCTTCTAGTCGCTCTACCCCAACAACTCCACTCTGCTACTCGCTCTACCTCTACAACTCCACTCTGCTACTCGCTCTACTTCTACAACTCCACTCTACTACTCGCTCTACTCCTACAACTCTACTCTGCTACTCGCTCTACCCCTACAACTCCACTCTACTACTCGCTCTACCCCTACAACTCTACTCTGCTACTCGCTCTACCCCTACAACTCCCCTCTACTACTCGCTCTACTCCTACAACTCCACTCTGCTAGCTACTCGCTCTACCCCTACAACTCCACACTACTACTCGCTCTACTTCTACAAATCCATTCTACTACTCGCTCTACTTCTACAAATCCATTCTACTACTCGCTCTACTTCTACAACGTTCGCTCAACGGTCGTTCAACGGTCGCTCAACGGTCGCTCGAACGGTCGCTCAACGGTCGCTCAACGGTCGCTCAACGGTCGCTCAACGGTCGCTCAACGGTCGCTCAACGGTCGCTCAACGGTCGCTCAACGGTCGCTCAACGGTCGCTCAACGGTCGCTCAACGGTCGCTCAACGGTCGCTCGAACGGTACATTAAAAACTCGAGTTTATTGCTGGAATAATTTTTATTCAATCTAGGAAGTGAGGATAATAATTGCTTAAAAATATTTTAGCTTCTACTCTGAATTAAATTGAAAAATACAGTGGAATAATGTAAATGCTTCATATTATTGGTGGGTTGTAAGCATGCACATATACACGTAATGGTTCACATGTGTATATTTATGTATATACCAATAAAGGATAAACCAAACGTTTGATTTTACTAGGTAACCCAGTCTACCTTTTTCGTTGGAATATGCTTGCTTTTCGCAGCCTAAGCGATTTAATTACTTCGGCGGCGAAAAACTTCCATGCAGGCGGTGAAAAAGCTAGACTGATAAAGGGAGAGAGGTCTTTAAAATTAAGGCAGACAGCGAGATAGTATATTATTTATTAGGCGACAACGCGTGACAATATATTATTTATTAGGCGACAACGCGTGACAATATGTTATTTATTATGCGACAACGCGTGACAATATATTATTTATTAGGCGATAACGCGTGACAATATATTATTTATTAGGCGACAACGCGTGACAATATATTATTTATTAGGCGACAACGCGTGACAATATATTATTTATTAGGCGACAACGCGTGACAATATATTATTTATTAGGCGACAACGCGTGACCATATATTATTTATTAGGTGACAACGCGTGACAATATATTATTTATTAGGTGACAACGCGTGACAATATATTATTTATTAGGTGACAACGCGTGACAATATATTATTTATTGGGCGACAACGCGTGACAATATATTATTTATTGGGCGACAACGCGTGACAATATATTATTTATTGGGCGACAACGCGTGACAATATATTATTTATTAGGTGACAACGCGTGACAATATATTATTTATTGGGCGACAACGCGTGACAATATATTATTTATTGGGCGACAACGCGTGACAATATATTATTTATTGGGCGACAACGCGTGACAATATATTATTTATTAGGTGACAACGCGTGACAATATATTATTTATTGGGCGACAACGCGTGACAATATATTATTTATTAGGCGACAACGCGTGACAATATATTATTTATTAGGCGACAACGCGTGACAATATATTATTTATTAGGTGACAACGCGTGACAATATATTATTTATTAGGTGACAACGCGTGACAATATATTATTTATTAGGTGACAACGCGTGACAATATATTATTTATTAGGTGACAACGCGTGACAATATATTATTTATTAGGTGACAACGCGTGACAATATATTATTTATTGGGCGACAACGCGTGACAATATATTATTTATTAGGTGACAACGCGTGACAATATATTATTTATTAGGTGACAACGCGTGACAATATATTATTTATTAGGTGACAACGCGTGACAATATATTATTTATTAGGTGACAACGCGTGACAATATATTATTTATTAGGTGACAACGCGTGACAATATATTATTTATTAGGTGACAACGCGTGACAATATATTATTTATTAGGTGACAACGCGTGACAATATATTATTTATTAGGTGACAACGCGTGACAATATATTATTTATTGGGCGACAACGCGTGACAATATATTATTTATTAGGTGACAACGCGTGACAATATATTATTTATTAGGTGACAACGCGTGACAATATATTATTTATTGGGCGACAACGCGTGACAATATATTATTTATTAGGTGACAACGCGTGACACTATATTATTTATTGGGCGACAACGCGTGACAATATATTATTTATTAGGTGACAACGCGTGACAATATATTATTTATTGGGCGACAACGCGTGACAATATATTATTTATTAGGCGACAACGCGTGACAATATATTATTTATTAGGCGACAACGCGTGACAATATATTATTTATTAGGTGACAACGCGTGACAATATATTATTTATTAGGTGACAACGCGTGACAATATATTATTTATTAGGTGACAACGCGTGACAATATATTATTTATTAGGTGACAACGCGTGACAATATATTATTTATTAGGTGACAACGCGTGACAATATATTATTTATTGGGCGACAACGCGTGACAATATATTATTTATTAGGTGACAACGCGTGACAATATATTATTTATTAGGTGACAACGCGTGACAATATATTATTTATTAGGTGACAACGCGTGACAATATATTATTTATTAGGTGACAACGCGTGACAATATATTATTTATTAGGTGACAACGCGTGACAATATATTATTTATTAGGTGACAACGCGTGACAATATATTATTTATTAGGTGACAACGCGTGACAATATATTATTTATTAGGTGACAACGCGTGACAATATATTATTTATTGGGCGACAACGCGTGACAATATATTATTTATTAGGTGACAACGCGTGACAATATATTATTTATTAGGTGACAACGCGTGACAATATATTATTTATTGGGCGACAACGCGTGACAATATATTATTTATTAGGTGACAACGCGTGACACTATATTATTTATTGGGCGACAACGCGTGACAATATATTATTTATTAGGTGACAACGCGTGACAATATATTATTTATTGGGCGACAACGCGTGACAATATATTATTTATTAGGCGACAACGCGTGACAATATATTATTTATTAGGCGACAACGCGTGACAATATATTATTTATTAGGTGACAACGCGTGACAATATATTATTTATTAGGTGACAACGCGTGACAATATATTATTTATTGGGCGACAACGCGTGACAATATAATATTTATTAGGTGACAACGCGTGACAATATATTATTTATTAGGTGACAACGCGTGACAATATATTATTTATTAGGTGACAACGCGTGACAATATATTATTTATTAGGTGACAACGCGTGACAATATATTATTTATTAGGTGACAACGCGTGACAATATATTATTTATTAGGTGACAACGCGTGACAATATATTATTTATTAGGTGACAACGCGTGACAATATATTATTTATTAGGTGACAACGCGGGACAATATATTATTTATTTGGCGACAACGCGTGACAATATATCATTTATTGGGCGACAACGCGTGACAATATATTATTTATTAGGTGACAACGCGTGACAATATATTATTTATTAGGTGACAACGCGTGACAATATATTATTTATTTGGCGACAACGCGTGACAATATATTATTTATTAGGCGACAACGCGTGACATTGATGAAGCCAAAATTGAAAAATAAAATCTTAGACATTTAAGGAAATGTTTGGCAAAAACCCCATCGATGGGTGGAAAACGGGGTGATACGTGGTTTGTATGCAAGAAATATATAATACATGAATTGTACCGGGTTGTATTAATTGTCGGTCAAGTAAAAATACAAGAATGGACGGTTAAGCAAAGATACACCAGTGGTTGGTTAAGCAAAGATACACCAGAGGTTGGTTCAGTAAAGATACACCAGAGGTTGGTTCAGTAAAGATATACCAGTGGTTGGTTAAGCAAAGATACACCAGTGGTTGGTTAAGTAAAGATACACCAGTGGTTGGTTAAGTAAAGATACACCAGAGGTTGGTTAAGTAAAGATACACCAGAGGTTGGTTAAGCAAAGATACACCAGAGTTTGGTTCAGTAAAGATATACCAGTGGTTGGTTAAGCAAAGATACACCAGTGGTTGGTTAAGCAAAGATACACCAGTGGTTGGTTAAGCAAAGATACACCAGTGGTTGGTTAAGTAAAGATACACCAGTGGTTGGTTAAGTAAAGATACACCAGTGGTTGGTCAAGTAAAGATACACCAGAGGTTGGTTAAGTAAAGATACACAAGTGGTTGGTTAGGCAAAGATACACCAGAGGTTGGTTAAGTAAAGATACAACAGTGGTTGGTTAAGTAAAGATACACCAGTGGTTGGTTAAGTAAAGATACACCAGTGGTTGGTTAAGTAAAGATACACCAGTGGTTGGTTAAGTAAAGATACACCAGTGGTTGGTTAAGTAAAGATACACCAGAGGTTGGTTAAGTAAAGATACACCAGTGGTTGGTTAAGTAAAGATACACCAGTGGTTGGTTAAGTAAAGATACACCAGTGGTTGGTTAAGTAAAGATACACCAGAGGTTGGTTAAGCAAAGATACACCAGAGGTTGGTTAAGTAAAGATACACCAGTGGTTGGTTAAGTAAAGATACACCAGTGGTTGGTTAAGTAAAGATACACCAGTGGTTGGTTAAGTAAAGATACACCAGTGGTTGGTTAAGTAAAGATACACCAGTGGTTGGTTAAGTAAAGATACACCAGTGGTTGGTTAAGTAAAGATACACCAGTGGTTGGTTAAGTAAAGATACACCAGTGGTTGGTTAAGTAAAGATACACCAGTGGTTGGTTAAGTAAAGATACACCAGTGGTTGGTTAAGTAAAGATACACCAGTGGTTGGTTAAGTAAAGATACACCAGTGGTTGGTTAAGTAAAGATACACCAGGGGAAATATTCAATAAAATAGATACGTTTAAAGCTTCACACAATGCTCTAAATCTGAATTAGTAATTAAAGATACGCTATTCCTGTAACCTGTATGGCAATTCTTATTTTTCGATCCCCTCACTCATATCTTATTCGTCACAACTTCCTCACACTCATCACAACTCATTTACTCATCACAGTTTATATACTTACAACTTACTCACAACTTACTCACAACTTACTCACAACTTACTCACAACTCATTACAACTTACACTCATCACAACGTATTTACACATCACAATTTATTCATTTACTTACAACTAACTCACAACTTACTCACAACTCATCACAACTTACTCACAACTCATCACAACTCATCACAACTTACTCACACTCATCACAACTTATTCACTCACCGATGAAACGTCTTTGTAGCGTCTTCTGTGGTGAAACAACCTAATTAATAATAATAACAACTTGTTTACTTTAAACAATTTATTCACTTACTCGCAACCTACTCACTCGCCACAATTACCCAAACTCAACAAAGCATGCAACATAAAAATAAGGATCTCAGGAAACCTGCTAACAAACACTAAAAAAAGACACTAAAAAGAGAAGATATTCACCGCGTCTCCGATGCCTTCAACACAGCCCTGATGCGCACTTTTGAACGGCATATTTATGAAGCTGACATTCGTGTTTTCACTTTCAACACAGCGTTATAAATACTAATGTTTCAACACGTATTGCAAATTTTTGAAAGAAAACGATGTTTTATGTTCATCCTGCATAATGTTCGAAGTATGAAGAACCTCGTAAAGATTCAGTTTGTTACTGATATGTGGTTGGTAGGCAGTACCTAGTACATGGCTGGTAGGCAGTACTTAGTACATGGTTGGTAGGCAGTACTTAGTACATGGCTGGTAGGCAGTACCTAGTACATGGCTGGTAGGCAGTACCTAGTACATGGCTGGTAGGCAGTACCTAGTACATGGCTGGTAGGCAGTACCTAGTACATGGCTGGTAGGCAGTACCTAGTACATGGCTGGGAGGCAGTACCTAGTACATGGCTGGTAGACAGTACCTAGTACATGGCTGGTAGGCAGTACCTAGTACATGGCTGGTAGGCAGTACCTAGTACATGGCTGGTAGGCAGTACCTAGTACATGGCTGGTAGGCAGTACCTAGTACATGGCTGGTAGGCAGTACCTAGTACATAGCTGCCAGGCAGTACCTAGTACATGGCTGGTAGGCAGTACCTGGTACATGGTTGGTAGGCAGTACCTAGTACATGGCTGGTAGGCAGTACCTGGTACATGGTTGGTAGGCAGTACCTAGTACATGGTTGGTAGGCAGTACCTAGTACATGGCTGGTAGGCAGTACCTGGTACATGGTTGGTAGGCAGTACCTAGTACATGGCTGGTAGGCAGTACCTGGTACATGGTTGGTAGGCAGTACCTAGTACATGGCTGGTAGGCAGTACCTGGTACATGGCTGGTAGGCAGTACCTGGTACATGGTTGGTAGGCAGTACCTAGTACATGGTTGGTAGGCAGTACCTAGTACATGGTTGGTAGGCAGTACCTGGTACATGGCTGGTAGGCAGTACCTGGTACATGGCTGGTAGGCAGTACCTAGTACATGGCTGGTAGGCAGTACCTGGTACATGGTTGGTAGGCAGTACCTAGTACATGGTTGGTAGGCAGTACCTAGTACATGGCTGGTAGGCAGTACCTGGTACATGGTTGGTAGGCAGTACCTAGTAAATGGCTGGTAGGCAGTACCTGGTACATGGTTGGTAGGCAGTACCTGGTACATGGCTGGTAGGCAGTACCTGGTACATGGCTGGTAGGCAGTACCTAGTACATGGTTGGTAGGCAGTACCTAGTACATGGTTGGTAGGCAGTACCTGGTACATGGCTGGTAGGCAGTACCTAGTACATAGCTGCCAGGCAGTACCTAGTACATGGCTGGTAGGCAGTACCTAGTACATGGTTGGTAGGCAGTACCTAGTACATGGCTGGTAGGCAGTACCTGGTACATGGTTGGTAGGCAGTACCTGGTACATGGCTGGTAGGCAGTACCTAGTACATGGTTGGTAGGCAGTACCTAGTACATGGCTGGTAGGCAGTACCTGGTACATGGCTGGTAGGCAGTACCTGGTACATGGTTGGTAGGCAGTACCTGGTACATGGCTGGTAGGCAGTACCTGGTACATGGCTGGCAGGCAGTACCTAGTACATGGTTGGTAGGCAGTACCTAGTACATGGTTGGTAGGCAGTACCTAGTACATGGCTGGTAGGCAGTACCTGGTACATGGTTGGTAGGCAGTACCTGGTACATGGCTGGTAGGCAGTACCTGGTACATGGTTGGTAGGCAGTACCTAGTACATGGCTGGGAGATGAGTAACATGAGTGGTGAATTCTGGGCTTCCCTGCGTAATTTTTTCGCCGGGGCATCTATGATTTTAGCCGCCCAAGTATACATCCTGAATAGGGCAGCCAAAACTATAGACGCCAAACTATTATGCCAAAATGTACGACGTAAACTTGGTCAATAACAGTGGTTCTTAACCTTAGTTCGGTGAGTCCAACCTTTGGGTTCGACTTGGTACGGTTTGGGCTCTAAGACAGTATACAGTTACTTCACAATGTTTTGAATTTGATGAACATAAACACATTTTAGTTTTTCAACTACGATGAACGCATGTGTGGAACTTGCGGGGTCCAGTACTTCTAACAAGGTTAAGCACCACTGCTCTAGAAGCCTTCAATAACTTGCACCTCGCACACATCGATGTAGTTCCTTGCAACGCTCAAGAAAGTGAGGTACCTGCCTGCGAAAGCGGTACCACTGGGCAAAATGGTACCACTCACTTTGACAGGTAGATTTCCCGGGTACCTACCCCAAACGGGGTTGTCAGCGTACGAAGAAGAGTTACCCAAGTACACGTCAATATCAACAAACTCATTAGGGTACCCAATGACGACCACGACAGCGGAGACGATCTTCGGCTCCAGAAGGTCGAATTGGATCCAGCTGTACTCTTCATCTTGAGTCGCGTAGTACTCGCCAGCGTCACAAACGTACCCGTCGGTTGCAAAACTAGCGGGGTTGCTCACGGGGTCGTATATTGAGGAGGACGAGATGGGGGTTGAGGGGGTTAGAACGTCCAGGCCGTGACCCCAAGATGTGAAGCAAGCATCGTATTCAGTGCCGCCGGAGTGGCCTTTGAACCTCACCGCCACGAAGGCGTCAGACAGCGTACAGTTCTGCACGCCTGTAAACAGTCATACGTCAGTTCCGAACACGGTAGAGGAAACGAGGTAAAGTCTTTTCTATGAGGTAATAAAACTACACTTGTTCGGCTAGCCAATAGAACTGCTTCATTTCAAACAATCTTTGTGACGTCACCATTGCGACGTGTCGTTAGACAAATAGCGGTACCAGATTTTGGGGTAACAGTGTTGCCAGATGCGATATGAGCGCTGCTATTGGTCCGTTGTCATGACGTCATCATTCCGACATGTCGTTAGACCAATAGTTGATTCAGATTTGAGGCTAGCAGTGTTGCCAGATGCAATATGCTATTCTTCCTGAATGAATTGAATCGTATTATTTCTCAGTTCAACAGGCCCTTATACAATGACATAATAATATGCGGTGACTTCAATTATGATCTACTGAAACATGAAAGCCATGAACCAATCTCTAATTTCCTAACTACCTTTCAGTCTCAATCCTTCCTTCCGATCATTACAAAGCCTACACGAATAACCTCAGAGTGTGCTACGCTGCTTGACAATATCTTTATGACAGACCCTAGTGATTTTCTTGCTGGAATAATTACTTCTGACTTATCAGATCACTTCCCAGTTTTTCTTATTAAGAAAAATGTCTATATTGCTTGCACCAAGGCACGGGCTGAAACTTACTCATATCGTAAAATAAACGAATCAAATCTTGAAGAAATGCGCACCGTTCTAGAAGAATCAATGCCTACATTGCACATCTCTCAACAAAACAATAATACTACGAGCATTGATGAAGCAGTAGTAAAGTTGACTGAAACTATAATGACCGCATACAATCAGTGTTGCCCAATTGTAACTCGTACAGTTACCCCGAAAAATAAACATAAGCCCTGGATTACTAGAGACATCGTGATAAATATAAAGAAACGTCAAGCGTACCTAGCCCTCCTTTGCGAAGGACGAATATCTAGAGAAACATATAACCGATTTAGAAACTATGTAACAAACCAGATAAGAACATCAAAAAAGAACTACTTTACGCTCAAGTTTACTCAATTCAAAACTGACGTTAAAAAGACTTGGCATCTCCTTAACTCCTGCTGTAAACCGAATAATGCCGATAAAAAGAAAATTGAATATGTTGTTCAAGATAATGTAAAATATCATGAGAAGAAAGAAATTGCTAATCTCTTTAACAACTTCTTCGTAAACGTAGGGAAAACAATAGCTGATGGTATTCCAAGTGAACCTACTGATCACCTGGAATTTATGGATCATATTCGAGAACCCAACTCCTTTTTCTTTACGCCTACAAACTCCTCCGATGTAATTACGTGCATAAACAACATGAAAAATAAATCGAGTGGGTTACAAACGTTTCCGACTAAAGTACTTAAAGTTATTGCTGACATTGTAGCCCCACTGATATCAAATATTATTAACCAGTCTCTCTTACTAGGCACTTTCCCGAACTCCCTCAAAATTGCTAGAGTAACCCCAATCTTTAAAAGTGGTGAAAAAACCTGTGTAAACAATTATCGACCTATCTCCATTCTACCAATTATTAGCAAAGTATTCGAAAAGATTGTGTATAAAAAAGTGTACTCTTATTTTGAACAAAAATCATTTCTTTACGATAAACAATACGGTTTTCGCTCTAAAAAATCAACAACACAGGCTATATTAAATCATTTACAATTCCTCTATTCTAATATAGATGAAGGAAAGCCTGTCTTCTCTGTATTTCTTGACTTCCGAAAAGCATTTGATTGTGTGGACCATAAAATACTATTATCGAAACTACACTGTTATGGCATTCGAGGGATTGCCCATGATTGGTTCAGATCATACCTAACAAATCGGAAGCAATACGTTGTCATTGACGACGCAAAATCGGACCCACAGACAATTAGCCATGGAGTTCCACAAGGATCTGTTCTCGGGCCTCTCTTGTTTCTGATTTTTATCAATGATATTGTAAAATCTACATCATTCTTCAAATTCAAACTTTTTGCCGATGACAGTACGCTTTCTGCGGTCCTTCCGAACCAAAATCCTGCTATGATTGTGGAGAGTATAAATACTGAACTTCACAAGGTTTCATCGTGGCTCAAAGCTAATAAAATAAGCCTAGATATCGATAAAACAAATTATATTACTTTCTCATACAAGAAAGATGTTTCTCTCCCATGCATTAAAATTGGCGAAGGTGAAATCGAAGAAACCAACTCATGTAAGTTTCTGGGCATCATAATAGATAAACATCTGACCTTCAAAGAGCACATCACTCATATTAGTTCTAAATTATCAAAATCCATCGGAATCCTAAATAAAGTTAAAAATTTTCTGCCTGAAACAGCTTTACAAATGCTCTACCGAACGCTCATTTCTCCATACTTGCAATACGGAATAGAAGCATGGCACGGAACTGATAAAAATAAAACCAACAAAATTTTTACTCTGCAGAAAAGGGCTGTCAGAGCGGTAAAGAACCTAGAATATAATGCTCACACAAATGATTCTTTCAAAAATTTACAAATACTTAAACTTTCGGATCTCTACAAAATCTCCATCTGTAATTTCATTTACAAAACATTAAGAAATGATGGCGACAATAGCCTAAGACAATTATTGACTGCGCAAACTGGTCATCACGACCATTTAACCCGAAATAGAAGTAAATTCATGCTTCCTTATTATTCAAAGGCCAGGTCGCAACACAGTATTCTCTTCGTTGGAACCAAAACTTGGAACTCTATACCTGCAGAGATCCGTGAATGTAATTCGTACACAGTATTCAAAAGACATCTTGAGTCTCACTTCCTATCAGAATACTAGTCGTGTAAGATCACCGTGTCGAAATCTTGCCTCCTACATGTAACTAATGATAATGTCATAATGTAACTTGCCTTGTGTACCATAACCAATCTTCTCTCTGCTCTTGAATCGTTTTATCGAACATACTGTTAAATATAGCCGACTTGACCTATATTGTAAAATACAGCATAAAATATCGAGTTAATTATCTCAATGATCAGTCTAATGCGGAACTAGGTTAAGTGAACTAGGTTAAACTTTTGTACACCCTAGAATAACGTGATGGTAGGATGCCCTAGAAGTCTCTGAACTTATTCGGGCCCACAGGTAGCTATACTCAAATTTGACCATTGTACTAGACTTAAGTAAAATTCTACCTCTGTATCACCTGTGGTAAATATATTGTTTAAATTGTTAAAAAAAATTGTTTTGTTGCCGTGACGTCACCACTGCCACACGGGCTATGAAAAAAGACTGGTTCACCTCCCGTGTTTAAAAAGACTATACTTTGTTTTTTCTACCGTGGTGCGAGAACTCTCATGTATTTCAAGACCTTTGACAGCGGAAAAGTTTTATAAAATATGGTACATTCATAAATTGTGTATATTGTTAAAAGAGCACAAGAATGTGTGCTTTACAATATTTGTCCTTTTTACACTGAAGATGAAATCAGAATTCAAATTGAGTCACTCCAGCACAAGTTACGATGAAAAGAAGATTTTTTTTCGTAACGAACAAGTTGATCAGAAACTGGCATTTTACGAGCAGTTTTCAATACAAAGTGTGTATCTTACAAACTACAAAACATTTACATAACCTGAAATTGAAGTTGACATTTGTTTTCTATATACAATGTGTCCTTAGAAGAATATCCCCTACAGCTCCTAGCGCTGCTTCCTTTGGAGTCCTGCCGCTTTTGCCCAAATTGGGCAGACGTCTTCGCTTGCGAGAGTCTCAGCACATCGAGGACTGCGAAACATATTCAAGTGTTGACATTAGGTGCTACATAATCATGTATGGCTAAGTGATGTCGATGCAACTTTTCATTTCACTGGTAATTCAGTACGTGGCCCACCGGTGGTCACTGTAGAGCTTTTCATAATGCTACTGACCGACCAGCAGTCACTACCTCAATTTCGATATACACTTAACGAAAACTAAATGAAGGTGCGATATATTTGATGCTCATCATTTTCAAAATTGATATCTAAAATGGACTCTAATTTCAGTTGAATGTTGAACTTCAGTTTAACCCTCAAATTCAGTGTTGATTCTACAGCTCGTTTTAGATGCGAGTTTTTAACTGCATGTTTTACCAATTTCTGCAGCTCTGGAAGGACACACTGTGCGAGCACGCTCCCCTACCCTACGCACCTCAGAGGTCTTATAAGCGGTGAGCTCACCAGGGCCCGCGCATTTGGTCCGCATCCCATCCTGTAACAACATCGCTACCAGTAAACGTCGCAGCTCTCCAGTGTTTCCCTAACGTTGGTCCTCACAACACAAGAAACATGCACAGGACACACAAGAAGTATGTGCAGGACACTCACCGTGCAGGACGCAGTACAGCCTACACTGAGGCGTATACAGACACCTCAGCCCGCAGTGTCTCACCAGGTTGTAGGCGGAGGGCTGGAGAGACACTGTCTCCAGTATACATCCTGTGTTCAGTGTAGCCCCGGCCGTCTGTAGCACGGGAATATATATATAAGTCATAGGCTGGAGAGACACTGTCTCCAGTATGCACCCTGTGTTCAGTGTAGACCCGGCCGTCTGTAGCACGGGAATATATATATATAAATCATAGGCTGGAGAGACACTGTCTCCAGTGTGCACCCTGTGTTCAGTGTAGACCCGGCCGTCTGTAGCACGGGAATATATATATAAGTCATAGGCTGGAGAGACACTGTCTCCAGTGTGCACCCTGTGTTCAGTGTAGACCCGGCCGTCTGTAGCACGGGAATATATATATATATATAAGTCATAGGCTGGAGAGACACTGTCTCCAGTGTGCACCCTGTGTTCAGTGTAGACCCGGCCGTCTGTAGCACGGGAATATATATATAAGTCATAGGCTGGAGAGACACTGTCTCCAGTATGCACCCTGTGTTCAGTGTAGACCCGGCCGTCTGTAGCACGGGAATATATATATATATATAAGTCATAGGCTGGAGAGACACTGTCTCCAGTGTGCACCCTGTGTTCAGTGTAGACCCGGCCGTCTGTAGCACGGGAATATATATATATGTCATAGGCTGGAGAGACACTGTCTCCAGTATGCACCCTGTGTTCAGTGTAGACCCGGCCGTCTGTAGCACGGGAATATATATATATAAGTCATAGGCTGGAGAGACACTGTTTCCAGTATGCACCCTGTGTTCAGTGTAGACCCGGCCGTCTGTAGCACGGGAATATATATATATAAGTCATAGGCTGGAGAGACACTGTCTCCAGTATGCACCCTGTGTTCAGTGTAGACCCGGCCGTCTGTAGCATGGGAATATATATATATATAAGTCATAGGCTGGAGAGACACTGTCTCCAGTATGCACCCTGTGTTCAGTGTAGACCCGGCCGTCTGTAGCACGGGAATATATATATATAAGTCATAGGCTGGAGAGACACTGTCTCCAGTATGCACCCTGTGTTCAGTGTAGACCCGGCCGTCTGTAGCACGGGAATATATATATAAGTCATAGGCTGGAGAGACACTGTCTCCAGTATGCACCCTGTGTTCAGTGTAGACCCGGCCGTCTGTAGCACGGGAATATATATATATAAGTCATAGGCTGGAGAGACACTGTCTCCAGTATGCACCCTGTGTTCAGTGTAGACCCGGCCGTCTGTAGCATGGGAATATATATATATATAAGTCATAGGCTGGAGAGACACTGTCTCCAGTATGCACCCTGTGTTCAGTGTAGACCCGGCCGTCTGTAGCACGGGAATATATATATATATAAGTCATAGGCTGGAGAGACACTGTCTCCAGTATGCACCCTGTGTTCAGTGTAGACCCGGCCGTCTGTAGCACGGGAATATATATATATAAGTCATAGGCTGGAGAGACACTGTCTCCAGTATGCACCCTGTGTTCAGTGTAGACCCGGCCGTCTGTAGCACGGGAATATATATATATATATGTCATAGGCTGGAGAGACACTGTCTCCAGTATGCACCCTGTGTTCAGTGTAGACCCGGCCGTCTGTAGCACGGGAATATATATATAAGTCATAGGCTGGAGAGACACTGTCTCCAGTATGCACCCTGTGTTCAGTGTAGACCCGGCCGTCTGTAGCACGGGAATATATATATATATAAGTCATAGGCTGGAGAGACACTGTCTCCAGTATGCACCCTGTGTTCAGTGTAGACCCGGCCGTCTGTAGCACGGGAATATATATATAAGTCATAGGCTGGAGAGACACTGTCTCCAGTATGCACCCTGTGTTCAGTGTAGACCCGGCCGTCTGTAGCACGGGAATATATATATATAAGTCATAGGCTGGAGAGACACTGTCTCCAGTGTGCACCCTGTATTCAGTGTAGACCCGGCCGTCTGTAGCATGGGAATATATATATAAGTCATAGGCTGGAGAGACACTGTCTCCAGTATGCACCCTGTGTTCAGTGTAGACCTAGCCGTCTGTAGCACGGGAATATATATATATATATAAGTCATAGGCTGGAGAGACACTGTCTCCAGTATGCACCCTGTGTTCAGTGTAGACCTGGCCGTCTGTAGCACGGGAATATATATATATATAAGTCATAGGCTGGAGAGACACTGTCTCCAGTATGCACCCTGTGTTCAGTGTAGACCCGGCCGTCTGTAGCACGGGAATATATATATATATAAGTCATAGGCTGGAGAGACACTGTCTCCAGTATGCACCCTGTGTTCAGTGTAGACCCGGCCGTCTGTAGCACGGGAATATATATATATAAGTCATAGGCTGGAGAGACACTGTCTCCAGTGTGCACCCTGTGTTCAGTGTAGACCCGGCCGTCTGTAGCATGGGAATATATATATATAAGTCATAGGCTGGAGAGACACTGTCTCCAGTGTGCACCCTGTGTTCAGTGTAGACCCGGCCGTCTGTAGCACGGGAATATATATATATATAAGTCATAGGCTGGAGAGACACTGTCTCCAGTATGCACCCTGTGTTCAGTGTAGACCCGGCCGTCTGTAGCACGGGAATATATATATATATAAGTCATAGGCTGGAGAGACACTGTCTCCAGTATGCACCCTGTGTTCAGTGTAGACCCGGCCGTCTGTAGCACGGGAATATATATATATAAGTCATAGGCTGGAGAGACACTGTCTCCAGTGTGCACCCTGTGTTCAGTGTAGACCCGGCCGTCTGTAGCACGGGAATATATATATATAAGTCATAGGCTGGAGAGACACTGTCTCCAGTATGCACCCTGTGTTCAGTGTAGACCCGGCCGTCTGTACAACGGGAATATGTATATATAAGTCATACGTGGTTGTTTGTTTTGTTTCTAATGCATAACTGGATGACCATGATCTTGTGGTTTGTATTTTTATGCATCATTGGTTCACTGGGAGTTCTATGGCGTTCATGTATGACTTTTGATGTAAGAAAACGAACAGGACAAACTTTATTACCTTGAACTGAGTAGATATTGCATGGTGAAGACAATTTGGTTATACTTTATTATTTAGAACTGAGTAGATATTGCATGGTGAAGACAATTTGGTTATACTTTATTATTTAGAACTGAGTAGATATTGCATGGTGGAAACAATTTGGTTATACTTCATTAGTTAGAACTTAATGGATATTGCATGGTGAAAACATATAAGCCATACCTCATAAGCTCAAACTGCATGTATATTGCATAAGTGAGCACTACATCACGGAGGAGGGTGTATTTAATGATGGATTTAGTTCATGTGAAATAGTATGGAGCGAAAAGAGAATGTTGAACTGTGAGGAATACGTTCTGAAATTGTGAGAATGTTGAATTGTGAGGAATAGGTTCTGAAATTGTGAGAATGTTGAACTGTGAGGAATAGGTTCTGAAATTGTGAGAATGTTGAATTGTGAGGAATAGAATCTGAAATTGTGAGAATGTTGAATTGTGAGGAATAGGTTCTGAAATTGTGAGAATGTTGAATTGTGAGGAATAGGTTCTGAAATTGTGAGAATGTTGAACTGTGAGGAATAGGTTCTGAAATTGTGAGAATGTGGAATTGTGAGGAATAGGTTCTGAAATTGTGAGAATGTTGAATTGTGAGGAATAGAATCTGAAATTGTGAGAATGTGGAATTGTGAGGAATAGGTTCTGAAATTGTGAGAATGTTGAATTGTGAGGAATAGGTTCTGAAATTGTGAGAATGTTGAACTGTGAGGAATAGGTTCTGAAATTGTGAGAATGTTGAATTGTGAGGAATAGAATCTGAAATTGTGAGAATGTTGAATTGTGAGGAATAGGTTCTGAAATTGTGAGAATGTTGAATTGTGAGGAATACGTTCTGAAATTGTGAGAATGTTGAATTGTGAGGAATAGAATCTGAAATCGTGAGAATGTTGAATTGTGAGGAATAGGTTCTGAAATTGTGAGAATGTTGAATTGTGAGGAATAGAATCTGAAATTGTGAGAATGTTGAATTGTGAGGAATAGGTTCTGAAATTGTGAGAATGTGGAATTGTGAGGAATAGGTTCTGAAATTGTGAGAATGTTGAATTGTGAGGAATAGGTTCTGAAATTGTGAGAATGTTGAATTGTGAGGAATAGGTTCTGAAATTGTGAGAATGTGGAATTGTGAGGAATAGAATCTGAAATTGTGAGAATATTGAACTGTGAGGAATAGGTTCTGAAATTGTGAGAATGTTGAACTGTGAGGAATAGGTTCTGAAATTCTGAGAATGTGGAATTGTGAGGAATAGAATCTGAAATTGTGAGAATATTGAACTGTGAGGAATAGGTTTTGATATTGTGAGAATGTTGAATTGTGAGGAATAGAATCTGAAATTGTGAGAATGTTGAATTGTGAGGAATAGGTTCTGAAATTGTGAGAATGTTGAATTGTGAGGAATAGAATCTGAAATTGTGAGAATGTTGAATTGTGAGGAATAGAATCTGAAATTGTGAGAATGTTGAATTGTGAGGAATAGGTTCTGAAATTGTGAGAATGTGGAATTGTGAGGAATAGGTTCTGAAATTGTGAGAATATTGAATTGTGAGGAATAGGTTCTGAAATTGTGAGAATGTTGAATTGTGAGGAATAGGTTCTGAAATTGTGAGAATGTGGAATTGTGAGGAATAGAATCTGAAATTGTGAGAATATTGAACTGTGAGGAATAGGTTCTGAAATTGTGAGAATGTTGAACTGTGAGGAATAGGTTCTGAAATTCTGAGAATGTGGAATTGTGAGGAATAGAATCTGAAATTGTGAGAATATTGAACTGTGAGGAATAGGTTTTGAAATTGTGAGAATGTTGAACTGTGAGGAATAGGTTTTGAAATTGTGAGAATGTTGAATTGTGAGGAATAGAATCTGAAATTGTGAGAATGTTGAATTGTGAGGAATAGGTTCTGAAATTGTGAGAATATTGAACTGTGAGGAATAGGTTTTGAAATTGTGAGAATGTTGAATTGTGAGGAATAGAATCTGAAATTGTGAGAATGTTGAACTGTGAGGAATAGGTTCTGAAATTGTGAGAATGTGGAATTGTGAGGAATAGGTTCTGAAATTGTGAGAATGTTGAATTGTGAGGAATAGAATCTGAAATTGTGAGAATGTGGAATTGTGAGGAATAGGTTCTGAAATTGTGAGAATGTTGAATTGTGAGGAATAGAATCTGAAATTGTGAGAATGTTGAACTGTGAGGAATAGGTTCTGAAATTGTGAGAATATTGCATTGTGAGGAATAGGTTTTTTTCTCAAACTTAAAAGCATCAACGCTGGAGTTTTTAGCTTAACATTTTGTTGTTTCATATCAGGTTCAGGCATCTCTCTATAACCTTTCTAATATTTTCCATTACCCCGGTGTCAGGTCATTACCTTCATGTAGAGCTGGGAGATCACCGTAGCGTCACCTTTGTCTATCACCCCCAGCAGGTACCCCATCAGCACCTCCATCATCACCTCCATCATCACCTCCATCATTATAATGCAAGAGAGGCAGATACAAACAGTCTTCCTTGCGGTCCGATTGAGTTAGTTACTGAAGAACAATGTTCTTAAACACCCAACTTTCAAAAAAACACTCAATTTTCAAAATTGCAGAAGCATTAAATCTCAAGTTAGGCGAGGTGTAAACTTATGGTTTACCAAAATATTCAAAGCGATTTTTTTTCAATTTATTTCTCACAAGTTTCAAAAACTCATCGAAGTATCTTCAGAGTTTCCGAAATAATTCTTCATTTCTCTGTAAATGAAATTCAGTATCGTATTCCAGATGAGTTTTGTTTTGAGATATCTGCCAGCACAAAATAAAAAATTTGGGAATGTTTATAGGAACAGAAATTCAGTTTTCATGAAACCGAACAGTTATTTAGTTATTTTTTTTAAACTTCCGCAATATGTGCGATCCTCATTCTAATTATTGTACTTAAATGGTCATAAAGGTATAAATACTATGCAGTCCGCTGATATATAAGAATACTGCATCATCATAAAGGTATAAATACTATGCAGTCCGCTGATATATAAGAATACTGCATTATCATAAAGGTATAAATACTATGCAGTCCGCTGATATATAAGAATACTGCATCATCATAAAGGTATAAATACTATGCAGTCCGCTGATATATAAGAATACTGCATTATCATAAAGGTATAAATACTATGCAGTCCGCTGATATATAAGAATACTGCATTATCATAAAGGTATAAATACTATGCAGTCCGCTGATATATAAGAATACTGCATTATCATACAGGTATAAATACTATGCAGTCCGCTGATATATAAGAATACTGCATTATCATAAAGGTATAAATACTATGCAGTACGCTGATATATAAGAATACTGCATTATCATAAAGGTATAAATACTATGCAGTACGCTGATATATAAGAATACTGCATTATCATAAAGGCTATAAATACTATGCAGTCCGCTAATATATAAGAATACTGCATTATCATAAAGGTATAAATACTATGCAGTCCGCTGATATATAAGAATACTTCATTATCATAAAGGTATAAATACTATGCAGTCCGCTGATATATAAGAATACTGCATTATCATAAAGGTTATAAATACTATGCAGTCCGCTGATATATAAGAATACTTCATTATCATAACGGTTATAAATACTATGCAGTCCGCTGATATATAAGAATACTGCATTATCATAAAGGTATAAATACTATGCAGTCCGCTGATATATAAGAATACTGCATCATCATAAAGGTATAAATACTATGCAGTCCGCTGATATATAAGAATACTGCATTATCATAAAGGTATAAATACTATGCAGTCCGCTGATATATAAGAATACTGCATTATCATAAAGGTATAAATACTATGCAGTCCGCTGATATATAAGAATACTGCATTATCATACAGGTATAAATACTATGCAGTCCGCTGATATATAAGAATACTGCATTATCATAAAGGTATAAATACTATGCAGTACGCTGATATATAAGAATACTGCATTATCATAAAGGTATAAATACTATGCAGTACGCTGATATATAAGAATACTGCATTATCATAAAGGTTATAAATACTATGCAGTCCGCTAATATATAAGAATACTGCATTATCATAAAGGTATAAATACTATGCAGTCCGCTGATATATAAGAATACTTCATTATCATAAAGGTATAAATACTATGCAGTCCGCTGATATATAAGAATACTGCATTATCATAAAGGTTATAAATACTATGCAGTCCGCTGATATATAAGAATACTTCATTATCATAACGGTTATAAATACTATGCAGTCCGCTGATATATAAGAATACTGCATTATCATAAAGGTATAAATACTATGCAGTACGCTGATATATAAGAATACTGCATTATCATAAAGGTATAAATACAATGCAGTCCGCTGATATATAAGAATACTGCATTATCATAAAGGTATAAATACTATGCAGTCTGCTGATATATAAGAATACTGCATTATCATAAAGGTATAAATACTATGCAGTCCGCTGATATATAAGAATACTGCATTATCATAACGGTTATAAATACTATGCAGTGCGCTGATATATAAGAATACTGCATTATCATAACGGTTATATATACTATGCAGTCCGCTGATATATAAGAATACTGCATTATCATAAAGGTATAAATACTATGCAGTCCGCTGATATATAAGAATACTGCATTATCATACAGGTATAAATACTATGCAGTCCGCTGATATATAAGAATACTGCATCATCATAAAGGTATAAATACTATGCAGTCCGCTGATATATAAGAATACTGCATTATCATAAAGGTATAAATACTATGCAGTCCGCTGATATATAAGAATACTGCATCATCATAAAGGTATAAATACTATGCAGTCCGCTGATATATAAGAATACTGCATTATCATAAAGGTATAAATACTATGCAGTCCGCTGATATATAAGAATACTGCATTATCATAAAGGTATAAATACTATGCAGTCCGCTGATATATAAGAATACTGCATTATCATACAGGTATAAATACTATGCAGTCCGCTGATATATAAGAATACTGCATTATCATAAAGGTATAAATACTATGCAGTACGCTGATATATAAGAATACTGCATTATCATAAAGGTATAAATACTATGCAGTACGCTGATATATAAGAATACTGCATTATCATAAAGGTTATAAATACTATGCAGTCCGCTAATATATAAGAATACTGCATTATCATAAAGGTATAAATACTATGCAGTCCGCTGATATATAAGAATACTTCATTATCATAAAGGTATAAATACTATGCAGTCCGCTGATATATAAGAATACTGCATTATCATAAAGGTTATAAATACTATGCAGTCCGCTGATATATAAGAATACTTCATTATCATAACGGTTATAAATACTATGCAGTCCGCTGATATATAAGAATACTGCATTATCATAAAGGTATAAATACTATGCAGTACGCTGATATATAAGAATACTGCATTATCATAAAGGTATAAATACAATGCAGTCCGCTGATATATAAGAATACTGCATTATCATAAAGGTATAAATACTATGCAGTCTGCTGATATATAAGAATACTGCATTATCATAAAGGTATAAATACTATGCAGTCCGCTGATATATAAGAATACTGCATTATCATAACGGTTATAAATACTATGCAGTGCGCTGATATATAAGAATACTGCATTATCATAACGGTTATATATACTATGCAGTCCGCTGATATATAAGAATACTGCATTATCATAAAGGTTATAAATACTATGCAGTCCGCTGATATATAAGAATACTGCATTATCATAAAGGTATAAATACTATGCAGTCCGCTGATATATAAGAATACTGCATTATCATAAAGGTATAAATACTATGCAGTACGCTGATATATAAGAATACTGCATTATCATAAAGGTATAAATACTATGCAGTCCGCTGATATATAAGAATACTGCATTATCATAAAGGTATAAATACTATGCAGTCCGCTGATATATAAGAATACTGCATTATCATACAGGTATAAATACTATGCAGTCCGCTGATATATAAGAATACTGCATTATCATAAAGGTATAAATACTATGCAGTACGCTGATATATAAGAATACTGCATTATCATAAAGGTATAAATACTATGCAGTACGCTGATATATAAGAATACTGCATTATCATAAAGGTTATAAATACTATGCAGTCCGCTGATATATAAGAATACTGCATTATCATAAAGGTATAAATACTATGCAGTCCGCTGATATATAAGAATACTGCATTATCATAACGGTTATAAATACTATGCAGTACGCTGATATATAAGAATACTGCATTATCATAAAGGTATAAATACTATGCAGTACGCTGATATATAAGAATACTGCATTATCATAACGGTTATATATACTATGCAGTCCGCTGATATATAAGAATACTGCATTATCATAAAGGTATAAATACTATGCAGTCCGCTGATATATAAGAATACTGCATTATCATAAAGGTTATAAATACTATGCAGTACGCTGATATATAAGAATACTGCATTATCATAAAGGTATAAATACTATGCAGTCTGCTGATATATAAGAATACTGCATTATCATAAAGGTATAAATACTATGCAGTCCGCTGATATATAAGAATACTGCATTATCATAACGGTTATAAATACTATGCAGTCCGCTGATATATAAGAATACTGCATTATCATAAAGGTATAAATACTATGCAGTCTGCTGATATATAAGAATACTGCATTATCATAAAGGTATAAATACTATGCAGTCCGCTGATATATAAGAATACTGCATTATCATAACGGTTATAAATACTATGCAGTCCGCTGATATATAAGAATACTGCATTATCATAACGGTTATATATACTATGCAGTCCGCTGATATATAAGAATACTGCATTATCATAAAGGTTATAAATACTATGCAGTCCGCTGATATATAAGAATACTGCATTATCATAACGGTTATAAATACTATGCAGTCCGCTGATATATAAGAATACTGCATTATCATAACGGTTATAAATACTATGCAGTCCGCTGATATATAAGAATACTGCATTATCATAACGGTTATAAATACTATGCAGTCCGCTGATATATAAGAATACTGCATTATCATAAAGGTATAAATACTATGCAGTCCGCTGATATATAAGAATACTGCACTATCATAAAGGTTATAAATACTTTGCAGTGAGCTGATATATAAGAATACTGCATTATCATAAAGGTATAAATACTATGCAGTCCGCTGATATATAAGAATACTGCATTATCATAAAGGTTATAAATACTTTGCATTCCGCTGATATATAAGAATACTGCACTATCATAAAGGTTATAAATACTTTGCAGTGAGCTGATATATAAGAATACTGCATTATCATAACGGTTATAAATACTATGCAGTCCGCTGATATATAAGAATACTGCATTATCATAAAGGTATAAATACTATGCAGTCCGCTGATATATAAGAATACTGCATTATCATAAAGGTATAAATACTATGCAGTCCGCTGATATATAAGAATACTGCATTATCATAAAGGTATAAATACTATGCAGTCCGCTGATATATAAGAATACTGCACTATCATAAAGGTTATAAATACCTTGCAGTGAGCTGATATATAAGAATACTGCATTATCATAAAGGTATAAATACTATGCAGTCCGCTGATATATAAGAATACTGCATTATCATAAAGGTATAAATACTATGCATTCCGCTGATATATAAGAATACTGCACTATCATAAAGGTTATAAATACCTTGCAGTGAGCTGATATATAAGAATACTGCATTATCATAACGGTTATAAATACTATGCAGTCCGCTGATATATAAGAACACTGCACTACCATAAAGGTTATAAATACTATGCAGTCCGCTGATATATAAGAATACTGCACTACCATAAAGGTTATAAATACTATGCAGTCCGCTGATATATAAGAATACTGCACTACCATAAAGGTTATAAATACTATGCAGTCCGCTGATATATAAGAATACTGCACTACCATAAAGGTTATAAATACTATGCAGTCCGCTGATATATAAGAACACTGCACTACCATAAAGGTTATAAATACTATGCAGTCCGCTGATATATAAGAATACTGCACTACCATAAAGGTATAATACTATGCAGTCCGCTGATATATAAGAATACTGCACTACCATAAAGGTTATAAATACTATGCAGTCCGCTGATATATAAGAATACTGCACTACCATAAAGGTTATAAATACTATGCAGTCCGCTGATATATAAGAATACTGCACTACCATAAAGGTATAATACTATGCAGTCCGCTGATATATAAGAATACTGCACTACCATAAAGGTATAATACTATGCACTACGCTTGGATACAATAATATTGCAGCTATCAATAAGAACTGCGAAACAAAGAGAAACTTTAGGCCAATTATTCATACTTGCGAAGAACAGACAGCGCACATGTCATGTAGCAAACCTGTAAATTTATCCCGATCCTTCCATGTTTGAACTATGTAACGTGTTTAATCCTTTATCATCTGCATATTTAATACAGTATTGCATATTGCCTGCCTGCTAACTATGTGGTCAGCATACTTGCCATGCCTGCCTGTGCGCTCGTCTCTCCTTCCTCCTGCAAATTGTATACTTGAATGCAAAAAATCAACTCCAAACTTCTATTTTTATGCATAGTCCTTGTTTGCATTGTTTAAATTTCTTTAGGAGTTATACTAAGATTAAATTGACGAACTTAAAAACTATAGAACTCCAATTTAATTTTTGCATCCCACACCAGCACGAGGGCAGCCCACACCAGCACGAGGGCAGCCCACACCAGCACGAGGGCAGCCCACACCAGCACGAGGGCAGCAGCCCACACCAGCACGAGGGCAGCAGCCCACACCAGCACGAGGGCAGCAGCCCACACCAGCACGAGGGCAGCAGCCCACACCAGCACGAGGGCAGCAGCCCACACCAGCACGAGGGCAGCAGTCCACACCAGCACGAGGGCAGCAGTCCACACCAGCACGAGGGCAGCAGTCCACACCAGCACGAGGGCAGCAGTCCACACCAGCACGAGGGCAGCAGCCCACACCAGCACGAGGGCAGCAGCCCACACCAGCACGAGGGCAGCAGCCCACACCAGCACGAGGGCAGCAGCCCACACCAGCACGAGGGCAGCAGCCCACACCAGCACGAGGGCAGCAGCCCACACCAGCACGAGGGCAGCAGCCCACACCAGCACGAGGGCAGCAGTCCACACCAGCACGAGGGCAGCAGTCCACACCAGCACGAGGGCAGCAGTCCACACCAGCACGAGGGCAGCAGTCCACACCAGCACGAGGGCAGCAGTCCACACCAGCACGAGGGCAGCAGTCCACACCAGCACGAGGGCAGCAGCCCACACCAGCACGAGGGCAGCAGTCCACACCAGCACGAGGGCAGCAGTCCACACCAGCACGAGGGCAGCAGTCCACACCAGCACGAGGGCAGCAGCCCACACCAGCACGAGGGCAGCAGCCCACACCAGCACGAGGGCAGCAGTCCACACCAGCACGAGGGCAGCAGCCCACACCAGCACGAGGGCAGCAGTCCACACCAGCACGAGGGCAGCAGTCCACACCAGCACGAGGGCAGCAGCCCACAGCTGCACAAAGGCAGTCCACACCTGCCCTTTAATACCCCTGTATATATGCTCCACGGTACCATAAATACCGCAGTGAATATCTGTCGGTCATTTCATATTTAACTAGTCACGTTTGTCAAATCATTAACTGTGCGGCCAATAGCCGCTTCGCTGTCCGAATTTACCCTCATTACTCGTGAGGCGGTCGCATAAATTTGGGCTCATTTTGTGCGTACTGAACCCTTAAACTCAAGGTCTGCTCAGAATTGGCTGGAGATACATACAATCTTTTTATTCTGTGCAAATAATTGACACCTGCACACTCGCAATGGGAGCGGCCATTTGTCATAAAGTTTTATGAAGGCTTCTCCGCTGCCGGGTATTAGAGCTGAATGTTTGTGTCTCATGTGATGGTGCGTAATTTTAACCCATCGATTTAGATGGATGTCCTGTAATGCCGCTAGTTCACCCTCTAAAATTTGTCGCTTTTTCATTTTATTCTACAAAGATAAAGTTTGAAGTTCACTGAAAATTTCTGGTTGGGTCTGATATTACTGGCGTTTATTTAATCAAATCGCTATCTGTATTAATTTTAAAAATTATGTCCCTTCACTGCTTGGGTTCAGAACAAAAAGCAACGAGAATTATCGTAGAATATTCACGTGATGGCGAGCCTGATCATCAGAGATGTAAGTAGCGTGAACACTTGTAATAAATTCAGACACGATGTCAATTTTTTATGCAATTCTGCGAGCGGATCCTGAATTACAATAAGCACATCCGAAGTAAGTAACTCTGGATTATATGCATTGTAAATCTCCGATGAAAATTACAGCATACATGGCAATACTTTGGTTTTGAATTAAATATTTTCTCTAGTGTTTCATTCGATTAATCTGTTGTTTGAGTCATGTATCTGTGCTACGGACATAATATTTGAACCCTTTAAATATAATTTAATTCATGTTTTTGTGCTACGGACATAATATTTGAACCCTTTAAATATCATTTAATTCATGTCTTTGTGCTACGGACATAATATTTGAACCCTTTTAATAACATTTAATTCATGTATTTGTGCTACGGACATAGTAGTTGAACCCTTTTAATAACATTTAATTCATGTATCTGTGCTACGGACATAATAGTTGAACCCTTTTAATATCATTTAATTCATGTATCTGTGCTACTGATCAAATTTTTTAACTCTATCAGAGTAATTTTATGCATTTAGCACAAAAGAAAACTATGTATAAGATCAAAGTAAAATGAATTTTAGGTACTAAAAGTACATCATGAAACTCAAAACCCAAAGTATGACACGGACAAAAACAAAGAATAAAATACAGAAGCGCAGAAAGAATACATTTGACACATAAGTATGAAATGAAATTATGCTCGTACTGACGAGGAATCTATCTATTCACTATTTGCAAAGGGTACGAGCTGTCCATATTGTTCAAATTAGGGTTTCGCTTGAAGAGATGCAAGGACTCTAAAATTCTGAGGTCATGCGGGGTTGAAGCTGAGTCTAAAATTTTGAAATCGGCAGGAGATATAGGAACATTGCATTTTTCAGCATGATTCCGCACTGCAGAATGCGATGGGTGTGCTAATTGGTTACCAGTACGGAAGCTTCTACCTCTATGCTCTGCCACTCTGATGTAGAAATTTCGTGACGTCATACCGCTGTACGAAGATGTGCACTGCACACAACTATAGGAGTACACCAAAGAGGCTCGCATATCACTGGGAAGCGTATCTTTGTACCGAAAAAAGAACCAATTTCGAAATTATGAACCTGAGTGACATGTAAAGTAAACTTAAGGAAACATTTCGCACACAGTAATTTCAATTCACGAGACAGCTTATCAGACGGTGCCCCAACATACGGGGCAGATTTTTAGTACCTGCAATTCATTTTACTTTGATCTTATATTTCAGTCGTAATTCGTTTGTTTTTCGTTTGAACTGATGATGGAGCTGGACTCCGAAACGTTTTCGAAGTGAAAATGATAAATTTTATCGGAATTTTCTTCGGTTTTAAGTTTCTGATGAGTTACGATTAAAGCGAACCACTGACGTGTTAAAAGATATAGTAAAATAAAACGAATCATAAGTTCGCTACCGACCACACTTCAACCCACCCTCCAAACCACTTCCCCTCACTCCCCACCCCAGACTCGAGAGCTTTACCTCCTCCTTCAAGTAGCAGCTCCCACATTTCGAGCGCATCCCGACAGTTCCAGGGATCTGTCTGCATCATTCCAGAAACCAGATAATCTCCTCGGAAATTTTTCAAGGGGGCATCCTGGGTAACTTTGAGCCGCTGACTTCCCTAAGGGGCACTCGGGTCCTTTTTTGCCCTAGGGAGGCTTGGGGGAGTTGTGTAGAGTGTCCCTATGTCTGGTCCATGTCTGTGTGTCTCTGTGTCTGGTCCGTGTCTGTGTCTCTATGTCTGGTCCATGTCTGTGTGTCTCTGTGTCTGGTCCATGTCTGTGTCTCTATGTCTGGTCCATGTCTGTGTGTCTCTGTGTCTGGTCCGTGTCTGTGTCTCTATGTCTGGTCCATGTCTGTGTGTCTGGCCCATGTCTGTAAACCTGTGTCTGGTCCATGTCTGTGTCTCTGTGTCTGGTCCATGTCTGTGTGTCTCTGGACCAGATCTGGTCCATGTCTGTGTGTCTCTGTGTCTGGTCCATGTCTGTGTGTCTCTGTGTCTGGTCCATGTCTGTGTGTCTCTGTGTCTGGTCCATGTCTGTGTGTCTCTGTGTCTGGTCCATGTCTGTGTCTCTATGTCTGGTCCATGTCTGTGTGTCTCTGTGTCTGGTCCATGTCTGTGTCTCTATGTCTGGTCCATGTCTGTGTGTCTCTGTGTCTGGTCCATGTCTGTGTCTCTATGTCTGGTCCATGTCTGTGTGTCTATGTCTGGTCCATGTCTGTGTGTCTCTGTGTCTGGTCCATGTCTGTGTCTCTATGTCTGGTCCATGTCTGTGTGTCTCTGTGTCTGGTCCATGTCTGTGTGTCTCTGTGTCTGGTCCATGTCTGTGTCTCTACGTCTGGTCCATGTCTGTGTGTCTCTGTGTCTGGTCCATGTCTGTGTGTCTCTGTGTCTGGTCCATGTCTGTGTCTCTACGTCTGGTCCATGTCTGTGAGTCTCTAAGTCTGGTCCATGTCTGTGTCTCTATGTCTGGTCCATGTCTGTGTCTCTATGTCTGGTCCATGTCTGTGTGTCTCTGTGTCTGGTCCATGTCTGTGTGTCTCTGTGTCTGGTCCATGCCTGTGTGTCTCTTTGCCTGGTCCATGTCTGTGTGTCTCTGTGTCTGGTCCGTGTCTGTGTGTCTCTGTGTCTGGTCCATGTCTGTGTGTCTCTGTGTCTGGTCCATGTCTGTGTCTCTGTGTCTGGTCCAGGTCTGTGAGTCTCTATGTCTGGTCCATGTCTGTGTGTCTCTGTGTCTGGTCCATGTCTGTGAGTCTCTATGTCTGGTCCATGTCTGTGTGTCTCTGTGTCTGGTCCATGTCTGTGTCTCTATGTCTGGTCCATGTCTGTGTGTCTCTGTGTCTGGTCCATGTCTGTGTGTCTCTGTGTCTGGTCCATGTCTGTGTCTCTATGTCTGGTCCATGTCTGTGTGTCTCTGTGTCTGGTCCATGTGTGTGAGTCTCTATGTCTGGTCCATGTCTGTGTCTCTATGTCTGGTCCATGTCTGTGTGTGTCTCTGTGTCTGGTCCATGTCTGTGTGTCTCTGTGTCTGGTCCATGCCTGTGTGTCTCTGTGTCTGGTCTATGTCTGTGTGTCTCTGTGTCTGGTCCATGTCTGTGTGTCTCTGTGTCTGGTCCATGTCTGTGTGTCTCTGTGTCTGGTCCATGTCTGTAAACCTGTGTCTGGTCCATGTCTGTGAGTCTCTATATCTGGTCCATGTCTGTGTGTCTCTGTGTCTGGTCCATGTCTGTGAGTCTCTATGTCTGGTCCATTTCTGTGTGTCTCTGTGTCTGGTCCATGTCTGTGTTTCTCTGTGTCTGGTCCATGTCTGTGTGTCTCTGTGTCTGGTCCATGTCTGTGTGTCTCTATGTCTGGTACATGTCCGTGTGTCTCTGTGTCTGGTCCATGTCTGTGTGTCTCTGTGTCTGGTCCATGTCTGTGAGTCTCTATGTCTGGTCCATGTCTGTGTGTCTCTGTGTCTGGTCCATGCCTGTGTGTCTCTGTGTCTGGTCTATGTCTGTGTGTCTCTGTGTCTGGTCCATGTCTGTGTGTCTCTGTGTCTGGTCCATGTCTGTGTGTCTCTGTGTCTGGTCCATGTCTGTAAACCTGTGTCTGGTCCATGTCTGTGAGTCTCTATATCTGGTCCATGTCTGTGTGTCTCTGTGTCTGGTCCATGTCTGTGAGTCTCTATGTCTGGTCCATTTCTGTGTGTCTCTGTGTCTGGTCCATGTCTGTGTTTCTCTGTGTCTGGTCCATGTCTGTGTGTCTCTGTGTCTGGTCCATGTCTGTGTGTCTCTATGTCTGGTACATGTCCGTGTGTCTCTGTGTCTGGTCCATGTTTGTGTGTCTCTGTGTCTGGTCCATGTCTGTGAGTCTCTATGTCTGGTCCATGCCTGTGTGTCTCTGTGTATGGTCCATGTCTGTGTGTCTCTGTGTCTGGTCCATGTCTGTGAGTCTCTATGTCTGGTCCATGTCTGTGTGTTTCTGTGTCTGGTCCATGTCTGTTTGTCTCTGTGTGTGGTACATGTCTGTGAGTCTCTATGTCTGGTCAATGTCTGTGTGTCTCTGTGTCTGGTCCATGTCTGTGTGTCTCTGTGTCTGGTCCATGTCTGTGTGTCTCTATGCCTGGTCGATGTCTGTGTGTCTCTATGTCTGTTCCAGGTTTTGCCGTCATTTTTTTGTGTTCCATGTATTGGGCACGTCTTTTTGTCTGTTCCACATTTTCATGATTTTTGAGATTTTCATGTCTCAACATCTATTCAATGTCTGTAAGTCTTCTTTTTGTGTTTGATGTCTTTTTTGTGTCTGCATGTCTGTGAGTCTAATTCATGTCTGCATTTCTCTATGTCTGTTCCATGTGTCCAGGTCTTTTTTGGTGCATCGTGTCTACATGTTCACAATTGCTTGTACCGCGTTGAACTAATTTGTTTAAGCATAATACTTGATGTTAACCTGAGTGGTAAATGGAATGTGTACTGTCTGGTTTCAGCTTGTCGCTCAGACGTTTCATTTGTTTTTTTCTCAATTCGCTCAAGAAGCTAATGTTGCTAAATTGACAGTTTTAATCATGAACGGATGCGCCGACTGCGAAATGTAATCGCTGAGCTTGCTGTTCACCTTGCGAGATGGGTTGTTTTGACGCTGCGGCTGTGTACCGCAGTGCTATTTTTATCGAGCCGGAATGTCCGGCGATCAGCATAATTTAATTAAAATTCATCGACAGGTGTCTAGTCGCCTGAGAGTTTCGATACGAACAGAGTTATTTTTTATGAGTTATTATCATGAGTGATTAATGACTATTGTCAGACCACCGAGTTCTGATATAAACTTTTTATGTAGTAGTAGTAATTATTGATTTCTTTTATGACGGTCATGCTAATCGGTTCTGTATTTTTTCCTTTTAGGGGCGAGAGCTCAATGGGCAACGCCCAGAGTGATATCGACGTTGATACTCTAGTAGCGGCGCTGTCGACTCATTCGACGACAGTGAACGAGCAGTGGGTCAGGGATAACTCGGTGACTTCTATGGAACTCCTTCCCGATAAAGTTACGGACGTGGTCCTCATGATGCTGATACTGTCGACGATGCTTCTGGCGACAGTCCTGTATCATGTGAAGAAGCAAGTCAAGATGTTGACAGCCGTGTAGAGGGAGAATTTTTCCTATGCTTTAACAAGAGGGCGGCCGCCAAGGGCCCATCAGGATCAGTGATCCTGAACGTCGCACGGGATGTGGTAGTGGTAAATTTGCCTAGCGTAGGGCGGGCTGGACGTCCCCGAGATGCAGGACGCCAGGGCCGTTCCTGTAACTCTGCAGGTGCGCGACGCGGAGTTTAAGGTGCTTGAAAAAAAAGTTTAATATAATTGAAGTTAGTTTAAAAGCGATTGAAATACAGAAAATTGGGGAAAATTTTAAGTGTTTAAATTTAGGCATTTGAAAATTTGGAAATTACGACGCTTTTGGGATATTGGCGCGCAGTTGATTGGAATCGCAAGAAAGATGCGATGATGAATGCGCGCAGTGTTCTAAATAACCCTTGTCAAAATGTAATTTTTACTTTAAGGTTGATTTTTTTTAATATCGACGCGTTAAAACTTTTAAAATATTAATTAGCAAAGTTAATTATTAATTCTTGCGTTAGCAATTTATTTGGGTATTTTTATTTTAAAATTGTTTTGTTTCGACTCACATTTTTTTATTTTTTTTGGTGCGATGTTTAAATTGTTTCCGAATATTTTCGTTTAATAGGTAATCCCAAGGGTAATTATTTTTTTAGTTGGATTGATTTTAGGTTGACGAATAAGATATGGCGTTTCACTTTTTGATCCTTAATGATGTCATCGTGCTGAGAGTTGTTGACGCACGGTAAGTCAATTGTTGCTTTGCTTGCTTGTTCCTTTTGCTTATGCTATTTTGCTTTTAATTATTTAGGCCATTTAATTTCGGTTTTTCCTTGCTGTATTCCGTATAATCCTATGTTACCCTATAATCCTATCGTATAATCCTATGAGTGTTAAAAGTTTGCTCTACTCTTTCTGATTCGTGTTGCGGTAATAAGATGTTAACTAATTAACGGTTTTTTCCTTTTAAAAAAAAAGGGTGTAAAATGTTCATGGCGGCGTATTCTCCTTAGTATTTTTGACGTGTTGCGTTGCGTAAATTCATATTTTTTTGTGTATTTCTAAAATATTTACTTTATCGTGTTCATTTCATTCGCGTTTTGATAAATAATAAATCATTAATGTCCTGATGATAATGCCGAATGTTTTTATTTTTTTTTTAGAAATGTTTTGGCGACTTGAATTCACTTTTGATCTCTAGCATGATTACCTTTTTTAGCTGCGGTTCTTGTATTCCTTTAATTTAATCTTTAATTTTTGGTAAAGTAGACGGTTCTTCGTTAATTTTTTTTAACTGTGCGTTCTTTAGTTGAGATTTATTAACCATAATATATCGAGTTTTTAACAAACAGGGTTACATATCAATGTGTTCTTGCTTTAGCTACCCTGTTTATTGCTTGTTTTTGCCGATAGCTAATTAAATGCTTGGTTGGTATTGATAAGAATGTTTGAATACTTTCAACTTTTAATGGAATAATTTGCGAGAGGTAACGTAATTAAATGTAAAGACGAGTTGAAGCATTACGGTTGTTATATCTACTAGCGTTAACCTTCAATGAGAGTTGTCACTTTAATTTTTGACTGCGTATTACCTTGTTACACGGTTTGCGTTAGTTCAATGAATTCATGGGTTGTTCAACAGTGTTAATTTTGGGGTTATGGCTCACTCCGGTTTAATTGGGGGGGACAAATGTGCGAGTATTGCCGACTATTGTCTGTGTTCAGTCTGTACTCTATCTTGACACCTCGCACCTTATATAAGTCGTGTTTGTTTAGATTGAGGCGCTCTTCGGTTCGCTCATCCTCCTGTGCCAGTTGCTCAATAAAATACCACCAAGCTTACCCCTGTTTATCATTAAACCACCGCATAGAAATCAGTAAAGACTTTCCAAAAGACTGAGTGCCCTAATACTCCGCTGAGTGTTTTCAACAATGAATTTTGTTGTCTTCAACAGTATTAGCTTGTGCTTATAATGCACAAATCATACACGAGTGTATAGTACTCGTATACACACACCTGTGCGTAGTTGTCAAACATGTGCGTGTCGAAAGTACACCGACATGTGTATTTGTGTACAGTTACCATTAACTTGTGTAAATTTAACGTACATGTTTGCGTCGTAAACATACATGTGTGAGAATTTAACACACACGTGCGTGTAGTACACATAGAAATGTGTGTATTTAAGCCACTCGTGTGCGAAGCAAGTATTAACGCTTAACACACATGAGTAGCGAACGCGCAAAATTATTTACCTCATTGTACGGTGGTTAAATGATCACAGAGAGTAGCTTGGCGGTAAGTTTATTTAGGTAGCCAGATGTCGTTGGCACAGGAGGACATGAGATAAGAATGAGCACCTCAAACTGAGCAAGCACGGCTTATATAGGGTGCGAGGCATCCAGATGTCAAGATTGAATAATGAATACAGACATAGACGGCAATACTCGCACATAGCACCCCCCATCGAACCTGAAGGGAAACATAACCCCAAAATTAACACGGTTAAACAAACTCAAGAATTCGTGGAATTAACGCAAACCGTGAAACAAGGTAACACGCAGTCAAAAAATTGAATGACAAATCTAAGTGAAAGTTAACGCTAGTAATTTTAACAACCGTCTTGCTTTAAACCGTCTTTACATTAAACTACGTTAAACCTCTCGCAAGTCATTCCATTAAGAAGTTAAAGTTTCCTAAACAATCTCACCAACACACCAACCAAGCATTATTATAGCTATCGGCAAAAAAACAAGCAAAAACAAGGGCTGCTAAGCGAAACAATAAACATGTAGCCCTGTTCGAAGTTAACGTGAAAAAAAACTTGATACATTATGGTTAAAAACCTTAACTTAAATAAACGCACAGTAAAAGTAGGTAACGAAGAACCGTCTGCATTAGCAACCGATTAAAAAAATCAAAAGCGAACCTAAACGCAACTAAACTTAAATGTTACGAAAATAAGCAACCATGCCAGGGATCAAAAGAGAAAATTCAAGTCGCAAAAAAAACATCTTAATTAAAGAAAAACAATCGCTATTACCATTAGCACACTAATTATTAATCTTTATAATAAAACGCAAAGCAAAAAACTATAAAGGAAATTTTTAGAAATACAACGAAAAATTTACGCACCGCAAAACACCAAAAAAAAATAAATCAGAACAATTCATTTAACCAAAATTTTTAACCCTTTTAATAAACGTTAAATGGTTAACACGTTATTTCCGCAAACAACCAAAAAAAACAAATAAATCTTCAAACCCTTACACATAAGATTATACCGATTATAGAGAAGATATATGAAAAAAATAAGGGATTAATATCTAAAAGCAAATAGCAAAAGCAATAACCCAGCAAAGCAAAAGCACACAACTAACTTACCGTGCATTTAAATCTCAGCACGCCGACAGCAGTAAGGATTACAATTAAAAATAAACGCCACATCTTATTGTGTCAACATAACCAAGGGAAAATCAATTCAATTAAAACAAATTCCGAAAATTACACATCAAACATTACCGCAATTCAATCACATGTTAAACACATGGGAATAATTGAAAAAATGTATTGAAAAACAACCAAAACTATAGTTTACACACGCCGCCTTTAAATTCAAATAATTCAATTAATTGCCTAAATAAAATAATTGAAAAATTGTAAGGAATTTTACGCGTCGACATTAAAAGATCATACAGCAACTTAAACTTAAGATTACATGGTCAAGATTACATCAACAACAAGTATGCTGAAACGAACACATTTTCATTTATCGCATTTTTCCTGCGACACGCATTTTTTCACCCAAACCGCGCTAAAAACTAAAATAATTTAATTCCAACTTTTCCACTTTTCCAACTTTTCACAACCAATTTTCTTCAACCAAATTTTCAATTTTTTAATTTTCACGCTGCGCACTTGCAGAGGGACAGGGACGGCCATGGCGTCCTGCGTCCCGGGGACGTCCCGCTCGTCCTACGTTTATTACTACGAGATCCCGTGCGACGTTAAAGATCACTGGTCCTGATTTAGCCTTGGTGGCCTCCCTCTTGTTAACGCACGAGTAAAATCCTCGCGCTGAGCAATAGTCAGCAGCTTGACTTGCTTTTTGAGATGGTACACGATGGTCGCTAAACCCATCGTCGACAAGATGAGTACCATCAATGCAATATCGGTGACATTGTCGGGCAACAACTCCATTTTCGTAACGGAGTTGTTCCTGATCCACTGCTCATTCACGTTGGATGAATGGGTGGACAAGGCGTGTTACCAGGGTGTCCACATCGATGGAGCTTTGGGCGCTACCCATCGCTGGAACTTCCCGAGCTGTTGCCCCTGAAAGGAAGGATACAGAACCGATTAGCATGACCGTCATAAACAAAAGCAATTAACTACAAACATAAAATTTGATATCAGAGCTCGGAGGCCTGATAATAATCATTAATCACCCATGATAAATCTCGAATAAAAAATAACCCCTATTCGTACCGACCCTTAGGGTATTGACTCCTCAGTCGAGAAGCCACCAGTCTAAGAATTTAATTAAATTATGCTGATCACCGAACATTCGGCTGAACTAAAATAGCACTGTGAGATACCGCCGCAGCGTCAAATCAACCCATCACAGAATGAACTGCAACCTCAGCGATTGCATTTAGCAGTCGAAGAATTCGCTCAATATTAAAAATGCCAATTCAGCGACGCTTCCAGACAATGAATTTAACGTTGTAAGCGAATTTTGATCAAGAAAATAAATCGACTTAGAGACAAGGGTTATCCACCCTCAAGCTTAAAAATGGATAGTGACACATTCCTTTTAACCTCAGGCTAACATCAAACATTACGCCAAATCAAATTAGAACAACGCGGTACAAACAATTGTAAACATGACACAGAAAATACAATATACGGTTACTGAGAATATTATGGAACACAGCAAAAAACAGCAAAACTCCTTAACCTATGATTATTAACCTTAACGCAATAGTTAAACAAGGGTAACGTAGTAAATCGTACTCGTCGAATCGTTGCGCCGTCAAACGTTAATGGTATAAACGTTGCAGAAGGAATTTGTCATTTTATCTCACAGTTTAACCTTCCTTAAGGGTAATAAGTGATTAAGGTTACTCTTATAAATTTTGGACCCAATTTTGACCTCAGCACAATTTCGCTTGACCTTTTGAACGACAGCCGGACCCATCCAAGTAAGCTCTAGTTTATGTTTTTTTTCGTGATTTTTCAAAAGAACACGACCGCCCACATGTATGTCCTTATTACGTCGCTTGATGTTTCTGTATAAATTTCTCTCTGTCGTATCATTTATGATTAAATTCCTAATATTTTCCACCGTCCGGGCGGCTTCCCTTGCCCGAAAGTTCACCAAATCCAATTCATCATCATAACTATAAGTTACAGAATCAAAACTCTCGGATTGGTAGTAGGCACACGTATCACGATTAAACATTACGTAACTAGGGGTTTCGCCCAAGGTAGAATTCAATGCGTTGTTCAATGCATTCTCAACAACTTCCAGAAATTGATCCCATTCTGCATGAGGAAGTGTGTTCACATATAGTTTTAACAGGTTTTTTTTTTGTTGTTACGCTCTACTATAGCGTTGGAATGAGGACTGTACGCCAATACTTCCTTTTTTGCAATGGCGTGCATTTTAGCGAATTGCTTGACCGCCAATGACAGTGACTGACCCTGTCTCTCTTTCTTGCAATAGCAACATCCGATATCAAACAGTCGCTGTTCACAATTTTTCTCATCACTACTTCTCTGCTTAGCACAGGCTCCATGTTTAACTCACAAAAGGGAATTGAGATACCATCCCAAAGAAGTGTTTTATTTTTAAAATCAATAGTTGCATTATTCAGAACATCGCGGCCGAGAATTAGATCGCAATTAAATTTAGCCTCCTTTACGATAAGGGCATTAGTTTTTAGTACTTTTTTAGTGCTTGGAATGGTAATAGACAACTCTACTTCTCCGCTTACGTTACTCTTGCCATTAATGCCCTTCACCATTAAACGACTAGGCTTAACTTTTTCGTTTAAATTCTTAACCTGCCTGTAACTTATTAGGCATTTTTCTGAACCGCTGTCTAGCAAGGCACTCAAATACTGATCATTATTTTTAATTATTATTGTAGGCTTGTTGCTTTCTTTAAACGCAAACAAACCAGCGCCTTTTTTATTGCAATTACCCTTTACGACACTAGCGGAGAAATAGGCCTCGACTGCCTTGCTTTGTTCTTGTCTATCTGCGAGCTCTTCGTCTTGCAATAATTTATACCTATTCTCGCATTTAAACAAGGGATCAATGAAGGATTGGGTTGTCTCGGTGGGATCAATGACTGATTGGTTTGTCTCGGTGGTATCTGGACTTTCGGTCACGGCTGCAAGAAAAACGAGTTTGCTGCCAACCTCGGGCTCAAACAAATTCAAGTTCCTCCTGCTACCTCTACCTGTTCCTAATTTTCGCTTAAAAAATCACCTGACTCGGCTTCCGCCCAATGAACTTCACTCTTGCCGCGCGCAGTGCCACCTCTATTTACATTGTCACCGCGTAAATAAGACTTATAATTACGTATTTCAGTTCCCCTTGCTCTACAATTTTTTACCACATGGGTTCCACCACACGCAAAACACCCTCTCGAAAACTGACCTCTCTGGTGTCTGCACTCGAAATGTCCAACAACCGAACATGATGTACAAAATGGGAAACCTCTTTTTTTCTTCGCTTCATACTTGGAATAATGTCCTGAAACCTGACCAGCAACACTAGAACTATTATTATCTGTTCTCATCATATTACATTCCAAAGATCCATTTGCTCGATCTCCTACGTAACCACTAAATTCTCTCGCTCTACCACGAGGATTTTTCAACCAGGGCCTAGGGGTGATCCTTCGTATTCCTGAACGGTAGTTCCTACGGTAGTTTCCCACACTCCCATAGAACACTTCACTCTCCGGAAAACGATCTGGTGCTTCAAAGCATTCGTCAAACTCACTGGTTATATCCGCTAAATAGGTTTCACTCTCGTTTCTAACTGTATGCTGGGACGCGAGAATTTTTTTCGTCTCGGCCTGTCCCCTAACAGCGGAAATTAACTTCGCTAAAAGTTCCTCGGCCGTGCTAAACTGAGTTTCAAAAAGTTTCCTGGCGAATGACTCGTCTAATAAGGGTCCCAGAATTGTTAACGCTAGACTGTAGGACATGCTGTCACCTACAAATCGTTTCAGCTCTGCTTGAGTCGTGCAAGCCTGATAATAAGGATGCCTTTGCCAACCCAGTGTGGTTGACGTCAGAATGTTCTCTGTCAATTTGCGTATCTTTGAGAAGGCCGGCACTAGCTGGGCTGCCAACGCATTATTTCGTATTAATTGCAATTCATTTAAATCGCATGCCAAGGCGTGTATGCTTTTTCACCTCGACACACATATATGTCATCAAGAATTTTAACTACTTGATCAAACGTATAATTTAAATCTGCGTTGACCAGCTTGGTCACAACTGCGTTAAAATCACCTACATTTTTGTTGGCTGACCTCACTAGGAACTCCTTCTTGCGTTCGTCACTCGTCGCGTCTGGAAGCAGTGTCATGTACGCTTTCAAATTTTGTTTGTGAGTGGGCCAGGATTTATTTTCCAGGAACTCTGGATCGTGCTGGCGCCTTCTCCCTTTAAATATTGGCAGCTCAGCGTTCGTCATTATGGTTCTTACTCTGGGAATGTTTGCGGCGATTTCACGCGCCAGGTGAGTCCTGTCCTCACTAACACTAGCACCTGCACTTGTTGTCGGTGTCGTCATTGTCGTAATTTGAGTAACACTAGTAACCCTAGGCTTACTTATTCTGCCACTCTTTGTTACTGTGGGTTCTGTGCGGAGGAATTCTTCACTATCCGAAATGTCCGACATGAAAAATCACCAGTTAATTACTTCCAGAATTTCACATCCACTTAAATGCAAACAGAAATATTGAAAAATACCACATTAATATAATAATACACCTCTAAACACAAGCAATACTAATGAAATACAAATACACAATCAACCTCTCCCTGGTACTTTAAAAATTAACCTTAAAAAGGGTGAAATTCGAACTATTACAGAAAAAATTCCTCTATCTACAGAGAACTTCCGCACCCTACAGAAAACCTGGCAACACTCCAGACAGAGCTCCAAGGAAGAAAGAAAAAAATGAGGAACAAACGAAATTACTTTACGTTTTACCACTTGATAAACAAAATCAATTCGCTTAAATCCTTCAATTAACCCTGCTAATAACAACAGCAAAAATTTACACTTACTCTGGGCATTGAAATGAAATCTGACGTTTGTACTGCTAATCCACAGGGAAACGCGACGCAGCCCGCCGCTCACTACGTTCAAACAAAGACTGAGGCTACTGGCAGTGCGGGTTATGCGGTTGCCGCTGAGGCAGAGACAGAGTCTGGGATCATTGAGTGCATACAGAAAAAAAATTTTGCCCAGCGACAGAAATAAAAAGACTTGCGCGGTCTGCTCTAGGTGCATGCGCACTGCGGGGGAAGAAAATAAAATTTTTCGAGGACTTAACTGCAATAAGAATGTTGACTGCAGCGTGCGTTGCTTGTTGCTGAAGGGCAGGCTGCCGCTAATACGTGCAGGGAAAAACGTCGCTGTAGACACACTATGGCTGGTAACGATGCTGAAGGACGTAGTTGTCTATTAAAATGGCTTAAAATAGTGAATCACTGTTCGTCACTATGAAACCACTGCTTCAGTTTATTTAATTTCACTGACAGTTATTGTACATAGTATTGTGTGCACCTTGAAGTTATTATTCAAAACAAATTGTTTCTTTAGTGATCACTTGTCGCTGGGAATGCTGAATTGGTTGTAAACCTCTACCAAGTCTTCCGCTGGTATTCCGAACCCAAACACGAAGACCGAAGGTTGCGGCTGCCACAGTTGGGTATTGTTCTCGTTACACATCAGAGACTGTATAATGTTCCAATAAATCTATAATGTTCGGGACACTTGATATCCTCTTAAGTAATTTCACACACGCACGTGAGTTCAATCCAGACTGGTCCACCAATGTACGGTGGTTAAATGATCACAGAGAGTAGCTTGGCGGTGAGTTTATTTAGGTAGCCAGATGTCGTTGGCACAGGAGGACATGAGATAAGAATGAGCACCTCAAACTGAGCAAGCACGGCTTATATAGGGTGCGAGGCATCCAGATGTCAAGATTGAATAATGAATACAGACATAGACGGCAATACTCGCACATCATGAACCATTTTGAAAATTATCTTTCAAAATTATTTTGCCTCATTTTAATACGAACTACGCGTAGCAATAGCCTGCATTATAAGACACCGTCACAGACGTGCGCGGGAGAAGTATTATTTTTTCCATAATGTTTCTACAGTAATGCGATTGGTACTGAAGGTAGAGACCATATTAATTTTGTCAAATATTATTTTTATGTATCATCTTCAGTATTGTGCGCATATATGCGAAGATTATGACCTTGCAGACCATGAGGGCAGAGTTAATGTAGAGGTAACTTGTAGTGCGCTATTCGTTATTTAGACGATGCCACAGAACGAATAATTTTATTAAAAAAACATCAGATAATTAATGAATTATCTGATGCTTTTTAAATGAAATTATCTGTTCTGTGGCATCGTCTAAAAAACAAATAGCGCGCTAAAAGTTATCTCTACACTAACTCTGCCCTCATGGTCTGCGAGGTCAGATAATTCATTAAAAAGCATCAGATAATTTATTGAAAATGCAATAAATAATTTTATTAAAAAAACATCAGATAATTTATTAAAAAAACATCAGATAATTTATTGAAAATGCAATAAATAGTTCTATTAAAAAAACATCGGATAATTTATTGAAAAACATCAGATAATTTATTAAGAAAGCATCAGATAATTAATTAAAAATGCATCAAATAGTTTTATTAAAAAAATCAGATAATTTTATTGAAAAGCATAGAATTGTCTTATGTTGTTGCCAAGTTTCATGCAATACTATCCAAAAATTCTACACGGAATGTAACTCCATTCATTTCCAATATAAATCTGAACATTACTAGAAACATAACATTCACAACACATTAATACTAGTAGCATAATATTGATATCCTATGCAATATCGTTTACTTCCCGTTGAAATCAGAACATAACAGCTCTAGTGACCTAACATTAGCACCAGATACATAACAATAACACCAGAACAATACCATTCACACCAGATACATAACAATAACACCAGAACAATAACATTCACACCAGATACATAACAATAACGCCAGAACAATGACATTCACACCAGATACATAACAATAGCGCCAGAACAATAACATTCACACCAGATACATAACAATAACACCAGAACAATACCATTCACACCAGATACATAACAATAACACCAGAACAATAACATTCACACCAGATACATAACAATAACACCAGAACAATAACATTCACACCAGATACATAACAATAACACCAGAACAATAACATTCACACCAGATACATAACAATAACACCAGAACAATACCATTCACACCAGATAAATAACAATAACACCAGAACAATAACATTCACACCAGATACATAACAATAACACCAGAACAATAACATTCACACCAGATACATAACAATAACACCAGAACAATAACATTCACACCAGATACATAACAATAACACCAGGACAATAACATTCACACCAGATACATAACAATAACACCAGAACAATAACATTCACACCAGATACATAACAATAACACCAGAACAATAACATTCACACCAGATACATAACAATAACACCAGAACAATAACATTCACACCAGATACATAACAATAACACCAGAACAATAACATTCACACCAGATACATAACAATAACACCAGGACAATAACATTCACACCAGATACATAACAATAACGCCAGAACAATAACATTCACACCAGATACATAACAATAACACCAGAACAATACCATTCACACCAGATACATAACAATAACACCAGAACAATAACATTCACACCAGATACATAACAATAACACCAGAACAATAACATTCACACCAGATACATAACAATAACACCAGAACAATAACATTCACACCAGATACACAACAATAGCGCCAGAAACATACCAATAATGTTAGAACAATACCATTAATACCAGGAACACAACATTAACACCAGAAACAGGACATCAGAGCCAATAGAACAACACCCAATAACAACAGAACCCCAACATTAAAACTAGTAACATGATCTGGAATTAAACCACATTCCAATGTTAACATTAACATACTCATGATCAAGGAACATCAAGTCTTCGCCTTCTCAAATAACTGCAGAGAGACTTAAGTGCTTCTCATTTAGCAATTTTGTGCGTCACGCATAGCTCAGCTGGCTGGCAACTGCCTAATGCTTAACAAACTAGCAATTAGTGCTGTGTAGCGTCCTGCACACTAGCAATTAGTGCTGTGTAGCGTCCTGCAAACTAGCAATTAGTGCTGTGTAGCGTCCTGCAAACTAGCAATTAGTGCTGTGTAGCGTCCTGCAAACTAGCAATTAGTGCTGTGTAGCGTCCTGCAAACTAGCAATTAGTGCTGTGTAGCGTCCTGCAAACTAGCAATTAGTGCTGTGTAGCGTTCTACAAACTAGCAATTAGTGCTGTGTAGCGTCCTGCAAACTAGCAATTAGTGCTGTGTAGCGTTCTACAAACTAGCAATTAGTGCTGTGTAGCGTTTTAAAAACTAGCAATTAGTGCTGTGTCATGCTCAGCAGACTAGCAATTAGAGCTGTGTAGCGTCCTGCAAACTAGCAATTAGCGCTGTGTCATGCTCAGCAGACTAGCAATTAGAGCTGTGTAGCGTCCTGCAAACTAGCAATTACCACTGTGTCATGCTCAGCACACTAGCAATTAGTGCTAGTTTGCAATGATATGCAAAAGACCTGCAAAATATCTTCTGTTGACTGGAAAAGCTAATAGCTGCTTACGAAGTTTAAAGCTTGAGCCTTTTTCTAATAATTTTGAGGATCATTACTACACAAAGTAGCAAGTAGTGTAGCCAAATCGGCAGTAGAGCTTTTGATGCTGCCTGTACAGGTCTCCTATGGACTTGATGAGCTTGTGCTCTCTATTGCCCACTAACTTCTTTATTTTCTTGTTCACGTATTCTCTTACCCGCTCTCTTATTCTCTTCTTCCCTCTCTCATTCCCTCTCTCATTCACACATCCCTTCTCTCATTCTTTCCCTCCCTCCCGCCCTCATTCATCCCTCCTTCATCCCTCCAACATCCCCTCCTTCCTTTCCTCATTCCCTCCCTCATTCTTTCACTCCCTCTTTTACTCCTTCATCTTTCCCTCTCTCCCTCATCCCCTCCTTCCTTTCCTCCCTCCTTCCCTCCCTCATCCCCCTCACCCCTCCCTCCCACCCCCAGCAGGGGGCACCCCGCAACACCGCCACCTGCCCGCTAACGAAGACCCCAATCACAGGCCGCTGGAGTCTCGAGACCCTGGAATGCGAGGCACAGTCGTGCGTCTGCCTCTCATTACGAAGGTGAATGTTCCATGGCCTGGAATACAGATTCCTTCAGGTCCTAAATTCCAAGGCCATGGAATATGGATTCTAGAATATGGAGTCTAGAATATGGAGTCTAGAATATGGAAACTTGAATATGGAGCCTGGAATATGGAGTCTGGTACATGTAGTCTGGAATATGGAGTCTGGAATATGGAGTCTGGAATATAGACTCTGGAATATGGAGTCTGGAATATGGAGTCTGGAATATGGAGTCTGGAAAATGGAGTCTGGAATATGGAGTCTGGAATATTGAGTCTGGAATATGGAGTCTGGAATATGGATTTTGGAATATGGAGTCTGGAATATGGAGTCTGGAATATGGAGTTTGGAATATGGAGTCTGGAATATGGAGTTTGGAATATGGAGTCTGGAATATGGAGTCTGGAATATGGCCTCTGGAATATGGAGTCTGGAATATGGAGTTTGGAATATGGAGTCTGGAATATGGAGTCTGGAATATGGAGTCTGGAATATGGAGTTTGGAATATGGAGTCTGGAATATGGAGTCTGGAATATGGAGTCTGGAATATGGAGTCTGGAATATGGAGTCTGGAATATGGAGTCTGGAATATGGAGTCTGGAAAATGGAGTCTGGAATATGGAGTCTGGAATATGTAGTCTGGAATATGGAGTCTGGAATATGGAGTCTGGAATATGGAGTCTGGAATATGGAGTCTGGAATATGGAGTCTGGAAAATGGAGTCTGGAATATGGAGTTTGGAATATCGAGTCTGGAATATGGAGTCTGGAATATAGACTCTGGAATATGGAGTCTGGAATATGGAGTTTGGAATATGGAGTCTGGAATAAGGAGTCTGGAATAAGGAGTCTGGAATTTGGAGTCTGGAATAAGGAGTCTGGAATTTGGAGTCTGGAATATAGACTCTGGAATATAAACAGAAATCTGGACTCTGGAATATAGATTAAACCTGGACTCTGGAAAATGGACTCTGGGACTAGAATCTGTACTCTGGAATATGTATTGGAATACGGACTCTGGAGCGCAGCAATACAGATTCCTTGGGGTCAAAAGTTCGTGGGTGCTGGAATATAGATCACTTGAGGTCTTTAATTCCAGGGTGCTGGAATATGAACCGTAGAATATAGATTCTGGAATTGGACTGGAATATGGACTCTCGAATGTACACTCTGGGATGTAGAATGGAATATGGACACTGGAGCAGGAATATAGATTCCTTGAGATCTCAAATCCAAGGCGCTGGAACATGAGCCCTGGAATATAGACTCCGCGATGGCTCAAATTCCACTTCTCTGTAATATTTTACATCATAGACACTCAGTATTTTTAATTCATGCTTCTCACTTCAAGATTTTTTCCAATGTTTTTGGTCTGCAGTTTGAACAGGTTTTATGCAATATTAGCATAGAAACGAAAATGTTCTTTACGACATTGCATGATTCCGGTGCAATGCATTTTGTAATTGTATATCACTGTCTGCAATTGTTACGGCTTTTTTATCATTATAAGACATAAATAACGGTAAACTAGTTCACACACATACACACACATTTATTTGGAAAATTGATCAATAAAGTTTAAAGGAGCAAATGCATTTCAGAATGATTTATTTTTCTTTGTGCATGCATAAAATTTTCTCTTTATTAGCAGCTCTGTTACAAGTATAAAATTCAGTTCAAACTATCCAATAAAAACTCAGTAGACATAACAGGTTTCAGTATTATTACACCGACATCGCAATAGCGCACACAAACACTACGGACTTTACACCGAACATTTCAGTATCACCACATCATCGCATAATTATGAGTAAACTCTACGGATGTTACACCGAATGTTTCAATATCATAAATACATCACAAAATTTGAATTTAACTCTACGGACATTACACCGAACATTTAAGTTACTTCTACTATCAAAGTGTTACTGACCTCAAGAGGAGCAGTCCCTTCGTTTTAATGAAATACAGCGTCACTTCATCTTCTTTAAGCCCAAGCCATTCATCGCCTTTAAAAGCACTCATTTTCTTTCCACGCATACATTTCAGCTTCATTAAATGGATAGAAGCGTAGGAAGATGTTTTTCCAGTTTCCTAACGGTGGAGCACTGGAGCAGCAGGTGCAATACTCTTCACTTTTAAAATTCATTGTTTAACCTTCCTGATATTTGAACAATGTGCAATGTGCATTGTGCGCTAGGTAGTTACGTTCATATCAATTAATAATTAAATAAACTGAATTTTGGCATGAGGTACGTTCGTTCATATCAATTAATTAACAAGTCCTCATTCTATGCATACGATATATGTAGGTACATATATACTACTAAATAATCACTCCGATATTGTACTTAGGTATGTATGAATATATATTCTAATAATATCTTCTAATAATTACACAATCTGTACTGTAAACTTTTCGTGGGAACGTGTATATATGTATTTTTTTCTAATAACTGACCAATCCGCGTTGTGTATTATGAATGCAGGATTTCTCATGGTGGTCTTCATATAGGTATGAAATGATGCAATCATTGAAGTTTATATCAGTATTGAATGATGCAATCTGTGAAGTTTATATAAGTATTGATTGATGCAATCTGTGAATTTTATATAAGTATTGATTGATGTAATCTGCGAAGTTTATATCAGTATTGATTGATGCAATCTGTGAAGTTTACATCAGTATTGATTGATGCAATCTGTGAAGTTTACTTCAGTATTGGTTGATGCAATCTGTGAAGTTTATATCAGTATTGATTGATGCAATCTGTGAAGTTTACATCAGTATTGATTGATGCAATCTGTGAAGTTTACATCAGTATTGATTGATGCAATCTGTGAAGTTTACTTCAGTATTGGTTGATGCAATCTGTGAAGTTTACATCAGTATTGGTTGATGCAATCTGTGAAGTTTACATCAGTATTGATTGATGCAATCTGTGAAGTTTACATCAGTATTGATTGATGCAATCTGTGAAGTTTACATCAGTATTGATTGATGCAATTTGTGAAGTTTACATCAGTATTGATTGATGCAATTTGTGAAGTTTACATCAGTATTGATTGATGCAATCAGTAAATCCCGCGACAGCAAAAAATCATCTTTTTCTTTGCAGGTCCGTTTTCAAGATACATGTTTGAATAAAATGAATTTAAAGATAATCAATAAAGAAATGGGCTCAGTACTAATAGACTGGCAACTGCTGCACAAAGTTCTGGGAAATAAATACATAAAAAATAGTTTTAGGTTGTTGTTTCAGAGGCACAGCCGGGAACAAAAGTACATCTGTCGTATTGGCTACGCTAAACTCATTTTTCAATTGAAGTTTTTCAATCAAGTAACATTTGAGGAATTCAACCATAAGCGGCAGGTAGCTTATCCAAGTTGACTGGCGAACTTTTGCAGCCAGCCGTGCCGCAGCAGAGACTTTGAAATTTGTCCACTAATCTACAGATTTGGGTCTTTGCTATACTTTACAATTTCTTTAATGGAAGACCCTTTTTTCTAGAATGTTGTTATATTTATTTATAGAAATAAAAGTGTTTCTAAAATTGTTGAGCTCTGTATTGCGCATAGTATATTTTCCATTATTTTTTATTTTTTGCTCACAATATATTTCTGCTAATATTTGCACATAAAATATTTTTCAGTATTTTTTGCACTTGAAAATTTTTTTACTATTTTTGCAGGACAGTACAACATATGAGGATAACATGAATTCTGAACGGTTTTTATAATATCTGGACTATTAGAATTTCTACTGTGTATTTACTCTACCAATAACTACCAATAACTACCAATAACTACTATAACTACCAATTTACTCTACCAATGTACCAATAACTACCTTTCTAAATTATTTCACTCCAACACACATTCTCCAATGCACATCTCAACATTTCTTGATATTTTCGTAACCTATGACAATATTAAAATATTCCAGACAAAAGCACTCGCCTGGAATTCTTTCACTAAAGAAACAAAGCACTGAGTGTTGTGTTAAAGAAAAGTTGCCAATCGTAACTTCTCGAGCTAAAGTTTTGGAGCTGAACTTTTGGCATTGAAGTTTAACAAGCTCTGTTTTATAAGGTGCCTGCAAGTTGTGTTCGAGGTTTGGCTTTTGCGACGGTCGTGTTTTTGAGGGCGCGGAGTTGGCCTTCCAGTGACCGGGCTATGAAGTGGTAAAGTGGTCAAAATTATATCGTTAAATAAGTTGCTATAAGTTAATTGGATAAGATTAAGTGGTAAAAGTTAATAGACAAAAATTAATTGGCAAAAATTGATTGGCAAACGTTATTTGGTAGAAATTATTCATTTAAAATTGGTTGGTAAAAAAATATTAGGTATAATTAACTGCCAAAAATTAATTGATGATAATTAATTGGTAAAATTAATTTGGTAAAATTAATTAAAGATAATTAATTGATAAAATTTATTTCGTAAAAATTATTTGGTGCAAATTAATTGGCAAAAAGTAATTGGTAAAAACTAATTGGATAAATTTGAACTTTTTAAAATGCTATCCCAGCACAGCAGCCTCGCGACTGCCAAATTTTCGTTTGTGGTCGAATACAAATTAAAAAAAAAATCATTTTTTATCTCTGTTGTCAGTCTTTTTAAGCAAATAGACTTTTTCTCTTCTATTTTCCGGATAAAACATTTTTCCCCCAATTATTTTCAGGAAAATTTATGCTAGTATTTAATATAAAAATGAAATGTTTTTTATGGGTATAATAAGCCAATACATTTATTTAATTCAACAAAACCTTTTTTTGTCAACATGCAGTACACCTTTTAGGTCTGAAGAAAATAATTGTTGTACAGGCCATTAAACTTTCGTCCAGAGAAGACATAGGCATGTCTAACGCCAATACTTCTGGGCCAGTTAGCCAATACTTCTGGGCCATCTGGGTCAGGTGAGTCAATACTTCTGGGCCAGGTATGACAATATTTCTGTGAAAGTGAGCCGATACTTCTGAGCCAGGTGAGCCAATACGTCTGGGCCAATGAGCCAATACTTCTGAGCCAGGTGAGCCAATACGTCTGGGCCAGTGAGCCAATACTTCTGAACCAGGTAAGCCAATGCTACTGAGCCAGGTGAGCCAATACTTCTGGACCAGGTAAGCTAATACTTCTGGGCCAGGTAAGCCCATACTTCTGGAGCAGGTAAACCAATACTTCTAGACCAGGTAAGCAAATACTTCTGGACCAGGTGAGCCAATACTTCTGAACCAGGTAAGCCAATGCTGCTGAGCCAGGTGAGCCAATACTTCTGGACCAAGTAAGCTAATACTTCTAGACCAGGTAAGCCAATACTTCTGGACCAGGTAAGCCAATACTTCTGGACCAGGTAAGCCAATACTTCTAGACCAGGTAAGCCAATACTTCTGGACCAGGTAAGCCAATACTTCTGGACCAGGTAAGCCAATACTTCTGGACCAGGCAAGCCAATACTTCTGGACCAGGTAAGCCAATACTTCTGGACCAGGTAAGTCAATACTTCTGGACCAGGTAAGCCAATACTTCTGGACCAGGTAAGCCAATACTTCTGGACCAGGTAAGCCAATACTTCTGGGCCAGGTAAGCCAATACTTCTGGACCAGGTAAGCCAATACTTCTGGGCCAGGTAAGCCAATACTTCTGGACCAGGTAAGCCAATACTTCTGGGCCAGGTAAGCCAATACTTCTGGACCAGATAAGCCAATACTTCTGGACCAGTTAAGCCAATACTTCTGGACCAGGTAAGCCAATACTTCTGGACTAGGTAAGTTAATACTTCTGGACCAGGTAAGCCAATACTTCTGGACCAGGTAAGCCAATACTTCTGGACCAGGTAAGCCGATACTTCTGGACCAGGTAAGTCAATACTTCTGGACCAGGTAAGCCAATACTTCTGGACCAGGTAAGCCAATACTTCTGGACCAGATAAGCCAATACTTCTGGACCAGGTAAGCCAATACTTCTGGACCAGGTAAGCCAATACTTCTGGACCAGGTAAGCCAATACTTCTGGACCAGGTAAGCCAATACTTCTGGACCAGGTAAGCCAATACTTCTGGACCAGGTAAGCCAATACTTCTGGACCAGGTAAGCCAATACTTCTGGACCAGGTAAGCCAATACTTCTGGACCAGGTAAGCCAATACTTCTGGACCAGGTAAGCCAATACTTCTGGGCCAGGTAAGCCAATACTTCTAATGCGAAAAAATAAAAGAGAATTCGTTAACGGTTTTCTTTTTGTCCCTTTTATCGATCGAGACTCTTCGCATAAACTTAACTCGATTTCCCCCCGCCTCACTTCACTGAAATGTGTTCTTTACTTCTGTGGAGAAGCCGGAGGGAACTTTTTGCAAAGTTTCTGTGAAAGTTTAGCAGTACAAGTTTTTGTGAGTTGGGCCAAACTTAAACTTCTCTCTTGTTATTTTGTGCAGCGATACAAAGGTTTGTATACTGGCACAAAAGTTTGTGTACTGGCACAAAAGTTTGCGTACTGGCACAAAAGTTTGAGTACTGGCACAAAACTTTGTGTATTGGCACAAAACTTTGTGTACTGGCACAAAACTTTGTGTACTGGTACAAAAGTTTGCGTACTGGCACAAAACTTCGTGTACTGGCACAAAAGTTTGCGTACTGGCACAAAAGTTTGTGTACTGGCACAAAACTTTGTGTACTGGCACAAAAGTTTGTGTACTGGCACAAAAGTTTGTGTACTGACACAGAAGTTTGTGTACTGGCACAAAAGTTTGTGTACTGGCACAAAAGTTTGCGTACTGGCACAAAAGTTTGTGTACTGGCACAAAACTTTGTGTACTGGCACAAAAGTTTGTGTACTGGCACAAAACTTTGTGTACTGGCACAAAAGTTTGCGTACTGGCACAATAGTTTGTGTACTGGCACAAAACTTTGTGTACTGGCACAAAAGTTTGCGTACTGGCACAAAAGTTTGTGTACTGGCACAAAACTTTGTGTACTGGCACAAAAGTTTGTGTACTGGCACATAACTTCGTGTACTGACACAAAAGCTTGCGTACTGGCACAAAAGTTTTTGTACCGGCACAAAACTTTGTGTACTGGCACAAAAGTTTGTGTACTGACACAAAAGTTTGTGTACTGCCACAAAAGTTTGTGTACTGGCACAAAAGTTTGTGTACTGGTACAAAAGTTTTTTGTGCTGACACAAAAGTTTGTGTACTGGCACAAAAGTTTGTGCACTGACACAAAAGTTTGTGTACTGACACAAAAGTTTGTGTACTGGTACAAAAGTTTTTTGTGCTGACACAAAAGTTTGTGTACTGGCACAAAAGTTTGTGTACTGACACAAAATTTTGTGTACTGGCACAAAAGTTTGTTTACTGGTACAAAAGTTTGTGTAAAGGTACAAAAGTTTGTGTACCGACACAAAAGTTTGTGCACTGGCACAAAAGTTTGTGTACTGACACGAAAGTTTGTGTACTTACACAAAAGTTTATGTACTGGCACAAAAGTTTGTGTACTGACACAAAAGTTTGTGTACTGGCACAAAAGTTTGTGTACTGGCACAAGAGTTTGTGTACTGACACAAAAGTTTGTGTACTGGCACAAAAGTTTGTGTACTGACACAAAAGTTTGTGTACTGGCACAAAAGTTTGTTTACTGGTACAAAAGTTTGTGTAGAGGTACAAAAGTTTGTGTACCGACACAAAAGTTTGTGCACTGGCACAAAAGTTTGTGTACTGTTACACAAGTTTGTGTACTGACACAAAAGTTTGTGTACTGACACAAAAGTTTGTGTGTACTGGCACAAAAGTTTGTGTACTGACACAAGAGTTTGTGTACTGACACAAAAGTTTGTGTGTACTGGCACAAAAGTTTGTGTACTGACACAAGAGTTTGTGTACTGGCACAAAAGTTTGTTTACTGACACAGAAGTTTGTGTACTGGTACAAAAGTTTGTGTACTGGCACAAAAGTTTGTTTACTGGCACAGAAGTTTGTGTACTGGTACAAAAGTTTGTGTACTGGCACGAAAGTTTGTGTACTGGCACAAAAGTTTGTGTACTGTCACAAAAGTTTGTGTACTGACACAAAAGTTTGTGTACTGGCACAAAAGTTTGTGTACTGGCACAAAAGTTTGTGTACTGACACAAGAGTTTGTGTACTGGCACAAAAGTTTGTGTACTAACACAAGAGTTTGTGTACTGGCACAAGAGTTTGTGTACTGGCACAAAAGTTTGTGTGTACTGGCACAAAAGTTTGTGTACTGACACAAAAGTTTGTGTACTGACACAAGAATTTGTGTACTGGCACAAGAGTTTGTGTACTGGCACAAAAGTTTGTGTGTACTGGCACAAAAGTTTGTGTACTGACACAAGAGTTTGTGTACTGGCACAAGAGTTTGTGTACTGGCACAAAAGTTTGTGTACTGACACAAGAGTTTGTGTACCGGCACAAAAGTTTGTGTACTGACACAAAAGTTTGTGTACTGGCACAAAAGTTTGTGTACTGGCACAAAAGTTTGTGTACTGACACAAAAGTTTGTGTACTGGCACAAAAGTTTGTGTACTGACACAAGAGTTTGTGTACTGGCACAAAAGTTTGTTTACTGACACAAGAGTTTGTGCACTGGCACAAAAGTTTGTGTACTGGCACAAAAGTTTGTGTACTGACACAAAAGGTTTGTGTACTGACACAAAAGTTTGTGTACTGACACAAGAGTTTGTGTACTGGCAGAAAAGTTTGTGTACTGACACAAAAGTTTGTGTTCTGGCACAAAATTGTGTGTACTGTCACAAAAGTTTGTGTACTGACACAAAAGTTTGTGTACTGGCACAAAAGTTTGTGTACTGACACAAAAGTTTATGTACTGACACAAAAGTTTGTGTACTGGCACAAAAGTTTGTGTACTGACACAAAAGTTTGTGTACTGGCACAAAAGTTTGTGTACTGACACAAAAGTTTATGTACTGACACAAAAGTTTATGTACTGACACAAGAGTTTGTGTACTGGCACAAAAGTTTGTGTACTGGCACAAAAGTTTATGTACTGACACAAAAGTTTGTGTACTGGCACAAAAGTTTGTGTACTGGCACAAAAGTTTGTGTACTGACACAAGAGTTTGTGTACTGGCACAAAAGTTTGTTTACTGGCACAAGAGTTTGTGTACTGGCACAAAAGTTTGTGTACTGGCACAAAAGTTTGTGTACTGGCACAAGAGTTTGTGTACTGACACAAAAGTTTGTATACTGGCACTAAAGTTTGTGTACTGGCACAAAAGTTTGTGTACTGGCACAAGAGTTTGTGTACTGACACAAAAGTTTGTGAAATGACACAAAAGCAACAAACATTGAGATCTATTAGAAAAACATAATATATATTTCAAAACTCCCCCTTGAAATAGCAATTTCAATTTCCTCTCGAATTAAAAGAACGGTTAATAAAGACAGAAACAAACTTCCCCGATAGCTTAAGAATCACTTGGCAATGAAATATATACAACTCTGAGAGGCAAAAATATTTTAAGAGAAAGACAAAACCCCGTACGGTTGCCAGGTGTGAAGTTTGGTATTTATCATGGAGGAGGTTCACGAATTGTGATTTTGTCCATAAAAATAAACACAGCAGAGCTGCTAAATCGGCCATAAAACTCATGTTGATAGCTGTGTCGTTACAATGACGTTAATTGTGTGACAATTGCGGCTAGTTCGAATAAATCGTTCACTAATTTGTCTAATTAGTTCACCTAAATATCTAATTAGTGCACCAGTTGCCTAATAAATCCAATAACTCCACTTACAATTGCATGGGCCGGTACGCAATAGTTTGTTCACGCGTATAAACCTATATATATTAAGTATGTATGCAGAAGGTCTAACTGAAGGCATGGTTTCGAAGGCAGTTCAAGTCCAACTGAAGGCCAGACTTCCAATACAAGTCGAAGTGAAGGCCAGACTTCCAACGCAACTCGAAGTGAAGGCCAAACTTCCAATACAAGTCGAAGTGAAGGCAAGACTTCCAATACAAGTCGAAGTGAAGGCCAGCCTTCAAGTACAAGTCAAACTGAAGGAAAGACTTCAAATACAAGTCAAACTGAAGGCAAGACTTCAAATACAAGTCCAACTGAAGGCAAGACTTCAAATACAAGTCCAACTGAAGGCAAGACTTCAAATACAAGTCAAACTGAAGGCAAGACTTCAAATACAAGTCAAACTGAAGGCAAGACTTCAAATACAAGTCCAACTGAAGGCAAGACTTCAAATACAAGTCTAACTGAAGGCAAGACTTCAAATACAAGTCCAACTGAAGGCAAGACTTCAAATACAAGTCTAACTGAAGGCAAGACTTCAAATACAAGTCCAACTGAAGGCAAGACTTCAAATACAAGTCAAACTGAAGGCAAGACTTCAAATACAAGTCCAACTGAAGGCAAGACTTCAAATACAAGTCAAACTGAAGGCAAGACTTCAAATACAAGTCCAACTGAAGGCAAGACTTCAAATACAAGTCTAACTGAAGGCAAGACTTCAAATACAAGTCCAACTGAAGGCAAGACTTCAAATACAAGTCAAACTGAAGGCAAGACTTCAAATACAAGTCAAACTGAGGGCTAGACTTCAAATACAAGTCTAACTGAAGGCAAGACTTCAAATACAAGTCCACCTGAAGGCAAGACTTCAAATACAAGTCTAACTGAAGGCAAGACTTTAAATACAAGTCCAACTGAAGGCAAGACTTCAAATATAAGTCCAACTGAAAGCTAGACTTCAAATACAAGTCTAACTGAAGGCAAGACTTCAAATACTAGTCGCAATGAAGGCCAGACTTCATAGGCAGTACAAGTCGAGCTGAAGGCCAGACCCGAGCAACAACCTCGAGGCTGAGCAGGCCGGCCTGTCAGTCGAGACGGCGCTTGGCTTTGTACAGCCTAACAAATTAGAGGAGGCCTACAAAAGAAATCTCTCTCATTTGTTCACTTGGAGAGCGATAGCACAGCTCGGCGCTCCATGCTGCAGTCACGTGCCTACTTCTATTGGAAGCTTCGACCTCACATTCGCAGGAAAGAAAGAGTTCGATTAGAAGAGAGAGAGTTGGGTTAAAAAAGGAAGCGTCGGATTAAAAAAGGAAGCGTCGGATTAAAAAGGAAGCGTCGGATTGAGAAAGGAAGCATCGGATTGAGAAAGGAAGCGTCGGATTGAGAAAGGAAGCGTCGGATTGAGAAAGGAAGCGTCGGATTGAGAAAGGAAGCCTCGGATTAAGAAAGGAAGCGTCGGATTGAGAAAGGAAGCGTCGGATTGAGAAAGGAAGCCTCGGATTAAGAAAGGAAGCATCGGATTAAAAAAGGAAGCGTCGGATTAAGAAAGGAAGCGTCGGATTAAGAAAGGAAGCGTCGGATTGAGAAAGGAAGCGTCGGATTAAAAAAGGAAGCGTCGGATTAAAAAAGGAAGCGTCGGATTGAGAAAGGAAGCGTCGGATTGAGAAAGGAAGCGTCGGATTAAAAAAGGAAGCGTCGGATTAAGAAAGGAAGCGTCGGATTAAAAAAGGAAGCGTCGGATTAAGAAAGGAAGCGTCGGATTAAAAAAGGAAGCGTCGGATTAAAAAAGGAAGCGTCGGATTAAAAAAGGAAGCATCGGATTAAAAAAGGAAGCGTCGGATTAAAAAAGGAAGCATCGGATTAAAAAAGGAAGCGTCGGATTAAAAAAGGAAGCGTCGGATTAAAAAAGGAAGCATCGGATTAAGAAAGGAAGCGTCGGATTAAGAAAGGAAGCGTCGGATTAAAAAAGGAAGCGTCGGATTAAAAAAGGAAGCATCGGATTAAGAAAGGAAGCGTCGGATTAAAAAAGGAAGCGTCGGATTAAAAAAGGAAGCGTCGGATTAAGAAAGGAAGCGTCGGATTAAAAAAGGAAGCGTCGGATTAAAAAAGGAAGCGTCGGATTAAGAAAGGAAGCGTCGGATTAAAAAAGGAAGCGTCGGATTAAAAAAGGAAGCGTCGGATTAAAAAAGGAAGCGTCGGATTAAAAAAGGAAGCGTCGGATTAAAAAAGGAAGCGTCGGATTGAGAAAGGAAGCGTCGGATTGAGAAAGGAAGCCTCGGATTAAGAAAGGAAGCGTCGGATTGAGAAAGGAAGCGTCGGATTGAGAAAGGAAGCCTCGGATTAAAAAAGGAAGCGTCGGATTAAGAAAGGAAGCGTCGGATTGAGAAAGGAAGCGTCGGATTGAGAAAGGAAGCCTCGGATTAAAAAAGGAAGCGTCGGATTAAGAAAGGAAGCGTCGGATTAAGAAAGGAAGCGTCGGATTGAGAAAGGAAGCGTCGGATTGAGAAAGGAAGCCTCGGATTAAGAAAGGAAGCGTCGGATTAAGAAAGGAAGCCTCGGATTGAGAAAGGAAGCCTCGGATTAAAAAAGGAAGCATCGGATTAAGAAAGGAAGCGTCGGATTAAAAAAGGAAGCGTCGGATTAAAAAAGGAAGCGTCGGATTAAGAAAGGAAGCGTCGGATTAAAAAAGGAAGCGTCGGATTAAAAAAGGAAGCGTCGGATTAAGAAAGGAAGCGTCGGATTAAAAAAGGAAGCGTCGGATTAAAAAAGGAAGCGTCGGATTAAAAAAGGAAGCGTCGGATTAAAAAAGGAAGCGTCGGATTAAAAAAGGAAGCGTCGGATTGAGAAAGGAAGCGTCGGATTGAGAAAGGAAGCCTCGGATTAAGAAAGGAAGCGTCGGATTGAGAAAGGAAGCGTCGGATTGAGAAAGGAAGCCTCGGATTAAAAAAGGAAGCGTCGGATTAAGAAAGGAAGCGTCGGATTGAGAAAGGAAGCGTCGGATTGAGAAAGGAAGCCTCGGATTAAAAAAGGAAGCGTCGGATTAAGAAAGGAAGCGTCGGATTAAGAAAGGAAGCGTCGGATTGAGAAAGGAAGCGTCGGATTGAGAAAGGAAGCCTCGGATTAAGAAAGGAAGCGTCGGATTAAGAAAGGAAGCCTCGGATTAAGAAAGGAAGCGTCGGATTAGAAAAGGAAGCGTCGGATTAAAAAAGGAAGCGTCGGATTAAAAAAGGAAGCGTCGGATTAAGAAAGGAAGCGTCGGATTAAAAAAGGAAGCGTCGGATTAAAAAAGGAAGCGTCGGATTAAGAAAGGAAGAGTCGGATTAAAGAAGGAAGCGTCGGATTAAAAAAGGAAGCGTCGGATTAAGAAAGAAAGAGTCGGATTAAAAAAGGAAGCGTCGGATTAAAAAAGGAAGCGTCGGATTAAGAAAGGAAGCGTCGGATTAAAAAAGGAAGCGTCGGATTAAAAAAGGAAGCGTCGGATTAAGAAAGGAAGAGTCGGATTAAAGAAGGAAGCGTCGGATTAAAAAAGGAAGCGTCGGATTAAGAAAGAAAGAGTCGGATTAAAAAAGGAAGCGTCGGATTAAAAAAGGAAGCGTCGGATTAAAAAAGGAAGCGTCGGATTAAAAAAGGAAGCGTCGGATTAAGAAAGGAAGAGTCGGATTAAAAAAGGAAGCGTCGGATTAAAAAAGGAAGCGTCGGATTAAAAAAGGAAGCGTCGGATTAAGAAAGGAAGCGTCGGATTAAAAAAGGAAGCGTCGGATTAAAAAAGGAAGCGTCGGATTAAGAAAGGAAGAGTCGGATTAAAGAAGGAAGCGTCGGATTAAAAAAGGAAGCGTCGGATTAAGAAAGAAAGAGTCGGATTAAAGAAGGAAGCGTCGGATTAAAAAAGGAAGCGTCGGATTAAAAAAGGAAGCGTCGGATTAAAAAAGGAAGCGTCGGACTAAGAAAGGAAGCGTCGGATTAAGAAAGGAAGAGTCGGATTAAAAAAGGAAGCGTCGGATTAAGAAAGGAAGCGTCGGATTAAGAAAGGAAGCGTCGGATTAAAAAAGGAAGCGTCGGATTAAAAAAGGAAGCGTCGGATTAAAAAAGGAAGCGTCGGATTAAAAAAGGAAGCGTCGGATTAAGAAAGGAAGCGTCGGATTAAAAAAGGAAGCGTCGGATTAAAAAAGGAAGCGTCGGATTAAAAAAGGAAGCGTCGGATTAAGAAAGGAAGCCTCGGATTAAGAAAGGAAGCGTCGGATTAAGAAAGGAAGCGTCGGATTAAAAAAGGAAGCGTCGGATTAAAAAAGGAAGCGTCGGATTAAGAAAGGAAGCGTCGGATTAAAAAAGGAAGCGTCGGATTAAAAAAGGAAGCGTCGGATTAAAAAAGGAAGCGTCGGATTAAGAAAGGAAGCGTCGGATTAAAAAAGGAAGCGTCGGATTAAAAAAGGAAGCGTCGGATTAAAGAAGGAAGCGTCGGATTAAAAAAGGAAGCGTCGGATTAAGAAAGAAAGAGTCGGATTAAAAAAGGAAGCGTCGGATTAAAAAAGGAAGCGTCGGATTAAAAAAGGAAGCGTCGGATTAAAAAAGGAAGCGTCGGGTTAAGAAAGGAAGAGTCGGATTAAAAAAGGAAGCGTCGGATTAAAAAAGGAAGCGTCGGATTAAGAAAGGAAGCGTCGGATTAAGAAAGGAAGCGTCGGATTAAAAAATGAAGAGTCTGATTAAAAAAGGAAGCGTCGGATTAAGAAAGGAAGAGTCGGATTAAAAAAGGAAGCGTCGGATTAAGAAAGGAAGCGTCGGATTAAGAAAGGAAGCGTCGGATTAAAAAAGGAAGAGTCGGATTAAAAAAGGAAGCGTCGGATTAAGGAAGGAAGAGTCGGATTAAAAAAGGAAGCGTCGGATTAAGAAAGGAAGCGTCGGATTAAGAAAGGAAGCGTCGGATTAAAAAAGGAAGCGTCGGATTAAAAAAGGAAGCGTCGGATTAAAAAAGGAAGCGTCGGATTAAAAAAGGAAGCGTCGGATTAAAAAAGGAAGCGTCGGATTAAAAAAGGAAGCGTCGGATTAAGAAAGGAAGAGTCGGATTAAAAAAGGAAGCGTCGGATTAAGAAAGGAAGCGTCGGATTAAGAAAGGAAGCGTCGGATTAAAAAAGGAAGCGTCGGATTAAAAAAGGAAGCGTCGGATTAAAAAAGGAAGCGTCGGATTAAAAAAGGAAGCGTCGGATTAAGAAAGGAAGCGTCGGATTAAAAAAGGAAGCGTCGGATTAAAAAAGGAAGCGTCGGATTAAGAAAGAAAGAGTCGGATTAAGAATGGAAGCGTCGGATTAAGAAAGGAAGAGTCGGATTAAGAAAGGAAGCCTCGGATTAAGAAAGGAAGCTTCGGATTAAGAAAGGAAGCGTCGGATTAAAAAAGGAAGCGTCGGATTAAGAAAGGAAGCGTCGGATTAAGAAAGGAAGCGTCGGATTAAAAAAGGAAGCGTCGGATTAAGAAAGGAAGCGTCGGATTAAGAAAGGAAGCGTCGGATTAAGAAAGGAAGCTTCGGATTAAAAAAGGAAGCGTCGGATTAAGAAAGGAAGCGTCGGATTAAGAAAGGAAGCTTCGGATTAAGAAAGGAAGCGTCGGATTAAGAAAGGAAGCTTCGGATTAAGAAAGGAAGCGTCGGATTAAAAAAGGAAGCGTCGGATTAGAAAAGGAAGCGTCGGATTAAAAAAGGAAGCGTCGGATTAAGAAAGGAAGCGTCGGATTAAGAAAGGAAGAGTCGGATTAAAAAAGGAAGCGTCGGACTAAGAAAGGAAGCGTCGGATTAAAAAAGGAAGCGTCGGATTAAAAAAGGAAGCGTCGGATTAAAAAAGGAAGCGTCGGATTAAGAAAGGAAGCGTCGGATTAAGAAAGGAAGAGTCGGATTAAAAAAGGAAGCGTCGGATTAAGAAAGGAAGCGTCGGATTAAAAAAGGAAGCGTCGGATTAAAAAAGGAAGCGACGGATTAAGAAAGGAAGCGTCGGATTAAAAAGGAAGCGTCGGATTAAGAAAGGAAGCGTCGGATTAAAGAAGGAAGCGTCGGATTAAAAAAGGAAGCGTCGGATTAAGAAAGAAAGAGTCGGATTAAAAAAGGAAGCGTCGGATTAAAAAAGGAAGCGTCGGATTAAAAAAGGAAGCGTCGGATTAAAAAAGGAAGCGTCGGGTTAAGAAAGGAAGAGTCGGATTAAAAAAGGAAGCGTCGGATTAAAAAAGGAAGCGTCGGATTAAGAAAGGAAGCGTCGGATTAAGAAAGGAAGCGTCGGATTAAAAAATGAAGAGTCTGATTAAAAAAGGAAGCGTCGGATTAAGAAAGGAAGAGTCGGATTAAAAAAGGAAGCGTCGGATTAAGAAAGGAAGCGTCGGATTAAGAAAGGAAGCGTCGGATTAAAAAAGGAAGAGTCGGATTAAAAAAGGAAGCGTCGGATTAAGGAAGGAAGAGTCGGATTAAAAAAGGAAGCGTCGGATTAAGAAAGGAAGCGTCGGATTAAGAAAGGAAGCGTCGGATTAAAAAAGGAAGCGTCGGATTAAAAAAGGAAGCGTCGGATTAAAAAAGGAAGCGTCGGATTAAAAAAGGAAGCGTCGGATTAAAAAAGGAAGCGTCGGACTATGAAAGGAAGCGTCGGATTAAGAAAGGAAGAGTCGGATTAAAAAAGGAAGCGTCGGATTAAGAAAGGAAGCGTCGGATTAAGAAAGGAAGCGTCGGATTAAAAAAGGAAGCGTCGGATTAAAAAAGGAAGCGTCGGATTAAAAAAGGAAGCGTCGGATTAAAAAAGGAAGCGTCGGATTAAGAAAGGAAGCGTCGGATTAAAAAAGGAAGCGTCGGATTAAAAAAGGAAGCGTCGGATTAAGAAAGAAAGAGTCGGATTAAGAATGGAAGCGTCGGATTAAGAAAGGAAGAGTCGGATTAAGAAAGGAAGCCTCGGATTAAGAAAGGAAGCTTCGGATTAAGAAAGGAAGCGTCGGATTAAAAAAGGAAGCGTCGGATTAAGAAAGGAAGCGTCGGATTAAGAAAGGAAGCGTCGGATTAAAAAAGGAAGCGTCGGATTAAGAAAGGAAGCGTCGGATTAAGAAAGGAAGCGTCGGATTAAGAAAGGAAGCTTCGGATTAAAAAAGGAAGCGTCGGATTAAGAAAGGAAGCGTCGGATTAAGAAAGGAAGCTTCGGATTAAGAAAGGAAGCGTCGGATTAAGAAAGGAAGCTTCGGATTAAGAAAGGAAGCGTCGGATTAAAAAAGGAAGCGTCGGATTAGAAAAGGAAGCGTCGGATTAAAAAAGGAAGCGTCGGATTAAGAAAGGAAGCGTCGGATTAAGAAAGGAAGAGTCGGATTAAAAAAGGAAGCGTCGGACTAAGAAAGGAAGCGTCGGATTAAAAAAGGAAGCGTCGGATTAAAAAAGGAAGCGTCGGATTAAAAAAGGAAGCGTCGGATTAAGAAAGGAAGCGTCGGATTAAGAAAGGAAGAGTCGGATTAAAAAAGGAAGCGTCGGATTAAAAAAGGAAGCGACGGATTAAGAAAGGAAGCGTCGGATTAAAAAGGAAGCGTCGGATTAAGAAAGGAAGCGTCGGATTAAAAAAGGAAGCGTCGGATTAAAAAAGGAAGCGTCGGATTAAGAAAGGAAGCGTCGGATTAAGAAAGGAAGCGTCGGATTAAGAAAGGAAGCTTCGGATTAAAAAAGGAAGCGTCGGATTAAGAAAGGAAGCGTCGGATTAAGAAAGGAAGCTTCGGATTAAGAAAGGAAGCGTCGGATTAAGAAAGGAAGCTTCGGATTAAGAAAGGAAGCGTCGGATTAAAAAAGGAAGCGTCGGATTAGAAAAGGAAGCGTCGGATTAAAAAAGGAAGCGTCGGATTAAGAAAGGAAGCGTCGGATTAAGAAAGGAAGAGTCGGATTAAAAAAGGAAGCGTCGGACTAAGAAAGGAAGCGTCGGATTAAAAAAGGAAGCGTCGGATTAAAAAAGGAAGCGTCGGATTAAAAAAGGAAGCGTCGGATTAAGAAAGGAAGCGTCGGATTAAGAAAGGAAGAGTCGGATTAAAAAAGGAAGCGTCGGATTAAGAAAGGAAGCGTCGGATTAAAAAAGGAAGCGTCGGATTAAAAAAGGAAGCGACGGATTAAGAAAGGAAGCGTCGGATTAAAAAGGAAGCGTCGGATTAAGAAAGGAAGCGTCGGATTAAAAAAGGAAGCGTCGGATTAAAAAAGGAAGCGTCGGATTAGAAAAGGAAGCGTCGGATTAAAAAAAGAAGCGTCGGATTAAGAAAGGAAGCGTCGGATTAAGAAAGGAAGAGTCGGATTAAAAAAGGAAGCGTCGGACTAAGAAAGGAAGCGTCGGATTAAAAAAGGAAGCGTCGGATTAAAAAAGGAAGCGTCGGATTAAAAAAGGAAGCGTCGGATTAAGAAAGGAAGCGTCGGATTAAGAAAGGAAGAGTCGGATTAAAAAAGGAAGCGTCGGATTAAAAAAGGAAGCGACGGATTAAGAAAGGAAGCGTCGGATTAAAAAGGAAGCGTCGGATTAAGAAAGGAAGCGTCGGATTAAAAAAGGAAGCGTCGGATTAAAAAAGGAAGCGTCGGATTAAGAAAGGAAGCGTCGGATTAAGAAAGGAAGCGTCGGATTAAGAAAGGAAGCTTCGGATTAAAAAAGGAAGCGTCGGATTAAGAAAGGAAGCGTCGGATTAAGAAAGGAAGCTTCGGATTAAGAAAGGAAGCGTCGGATTAAGAAAGGAAGCTTCGGATTAAGAAAGGAAGCGTCGGATTAAAAAAGGAAGCGTCGGATTAGAAAAGGAAGCGTCGGATTAAAAAAGGAAGCGTCGGATTAAGAAAGGAAGCGTCGGATTAAGAAAGGAAGAGTCGGATTAAAAAAGGAAGCGTCGGACTAAGAAAGGAAGCGTCGGATTAAAAAAGGAAGCGTCGGATTAAAAAAGGAAGCGTCGGATTAAAAAAGGAAGCGTCGGATTAAGAAAGGAAGCGTCGGATTAAGAAAGGAAGAGTCGGATTAAAAAAGGAAGCGTCGGATTAAAAAAGGAAGCGACGGATTAAGAAAGGAAGCGTCGGATTAAAAAGGAAGCGTCGGATTAAGAAAGGAAGCGTCGGATTAAAAAAGGAAGCGTCGGATTAAAAAAAGAAGCGTCGGATTAAGAAAGGAAGCGTCGGATTAAGAAAGGAAGCGTCGGATTAAGAAAGGAAGCTTCGGATTAAAAAAGGAAGCGTCGGATTAAGAAAGGAAGCGTCGGATTAAGAAAGGAAGCTTCGGATTAAGAAAGGAAGCGTCGGATTAAGAAAGGAAGCTTCGGATTAAGAAAGGAAGCGTCGGATTAAAAAAGGAAGCGTCGGATTAGAAAAGGAAGCGTCGGATTAAAAAAGGAAGCGTCGGATTAAGAAAGGAAGCGTCGGATTAAGAAAGGAAGAGTCGGATTAAAAAAGGAAGCGTCGGACTAAGAAAGGAAGCGTCGGATTAAAAAAGGAAGCGTCGGATTAAAAAAGGAAGCGTCGGATTAAAAAAGGAAGCGTCGGATTAAGAAAGGAAGCGTCGGATTAAGAAAGGAAGAGTCGGATTAAAAAAGGAAGCGTCGGATTAAGAAAGGAAGCGTCGGATTAAAAAAGGAAGCGTCGGATTAAAAAAGGAAGCGACGGATTAAGAAAGGAAGCGTCGGATTAAAAAGGAAGCGTCGGATTAAGAAAGGAAGCGTCGGATTAAAAAAGGAAGCGTCGGATTAAAAAAGGAAGCGTCGGATTAAGAAAGGAAGCGTCGGATTAAAAAGGAAGCGTCGGATTAAAAAAGGAAGCGTCGGATTAAAAAAGGAAGCGTCGGATTAAAAAAGGAAGCGTCGGATTAAAAAAGGAAGCGTCGGATTAAAAAAGGAAGCGACGGATTAAGAAAGGAAGCGTCGGATTAAAAAGGAAGCGTCGGATTAAGAAAGGAAGCGTCGGATTAAAAAAGGAAGCGTCGGATTAAAAAAGGAAGCGTCGGATTAAGAAAGGAAGCGTCGGATTAAAAAGGAAGCGTCGGATTAAAAAAGGAAGCGTCGGATTAAAAAAGGAAGCGTCGGATTAAAAAAGGAAGCGTTGAATTCAAAAAGGAAGATTTGACTAAAATAAAAGCGCTCGCTTGAGAAAAAAACATTTGCTTAAAAAAGCAGATTGGCTGGCTTAAAACACTAACATAGGTCAGTTTAAAAAGAATTAATAGCGAAACCTCAGTTTCTATAGCAATGTGCTCTAAGTAAAATACTTTCATAACTATTGCATGTCCTTCAGGACTCACATTTCCGAGGTTTGATAGTTATGGAACATAGATGATGTCCCACAGATATAAAGGGTGTCCCACAGATATACAGGGTGTCCCACAGATATAAAGGGTGTCCCACAGATATACAGGGTGTCCCACAGATATACAGGGTGTCCCACAGATATACAGGGTGTCCCACAGATATACAGGGTGTCCCTCGGGTATACAGGGTGTCCCCAGGTGTACAGGGTGTCCCCAGGTATACAGGGTGTCCCCCAGATATACAGGGTGTCCCACAGATATACAGTGTCCCCCAGATACACAGGGTGTCCCCCAGATATACAGGGTGTCCCCCAGGTATACAGGGTGTCCTCAGGTATACAGGGTGTCCCCCAGATATACAGGGTGTCCCACAGATATACAGTGTCCCCCAGATACACAGGGTGTCCCCAGATATACAGGGTGTCCCACAGATATACAGTGTCCCCCAGGTATACAGGGTGTCCCCAGATATACAGGGTGTCCCCAGGTATACAGGGTGTCCCCCAGATATACAGGGTGTCCCACAGATATACAGTGTCCCCCAGATACACAGGGTGTCCCCCAGATATACAGGGTGTCCCCCAGGTATACAGGGTGTCCCCAGGTATACAGGGTGTCCCCCAGATATACAGGGTGTCCCCCAGGTATACAGGGTGTCCCCAGGTATACAGGGTGTCCCCCAGATATACAGGGTGTCCCACAGATATACAGGGTGTTCCCAGGTAAACAGGGTGTGCCCCAGGTATACAGGGTGTCTCCAGGTATACAGGGTGTCCCCAAGATATACAGGGTGTCCCCCAGATATACAGGGTGTCCCCCAGATATACAGTGTCCCCCAGATATACAGTGTCCCCCAGATATAGTCTCTCCAAGATATACAGGGTGTCCCCCAGATATACAGGGTGTCCCGCAGATATACAGTGTCCTCCAGATATACAGTGTCCCCCAGATATACAGTGTCCCCATATATACAAGGTGTCCCCCAGATATACAGTGTCCCCCAGATATACAGTGTCCCCCAGATATACAGGGTGTCCCACAGATATACAGGGTGTTCCCAGGTAAACAGGGTGTGCCCCAGGTATACAGGGTGTCCCTAGGTATACAGGGTGTCCCCCAGATATACAGGGTGTCCCCCAGATATACAGGGTGTCCCCCAGATATACAGTGTCCCCCAGATATACAGTCTCTCCCAGATATACAGGGTGTCCCCCAGATATACAGGGTGTCCCACAGATATACAGGGTGTTCCCAGGTAAACAGGGTGTGCCCCAGGTATACAGGGTGTCCCTAGGTATACAGGGTGTCCCCCAGATACATACAGGGTGTCCCCCAGATATACAGGGTGTCCCCCAGATATACAGTGTCCCCCAGATATACAGGGTGTCCCCCAGATATACAGTCTCTCCCAGATATACAGGGTGTCCCCCAGATATACAGGGTGTCCCCCAGATATACAGTGTCCCCCAGATATACAGGGTGTCCCCCAGATATACAGGGTGTCCCCCAGATATACAGTGTCCCCCAGATATACAGGGTGTCCCCCAGATATACAGTCTCTCCCAGATATACAGGGTGTCCCCCAGATATACAGGGTGTCCTCCAGATATACAGTGTCCTCCAGATATACAGTGTCCCCCAGATATACAGTGTCTCCCAGATATACAGTGTCCCCCAGATATACAGGGTGTCCCCCAAATATACAGGGTGTCCTCCAGACATACAGCGTGGCCCCATATATACAAGGAGTCTCCTACTATACAAGGTGTCCCCATATATACAAGGTGTCTCCTACTATACAAGGTGTTCCCATATATACAGGGTGTCTCCATATATACAAGGTGTCCTAAAAAGTGTACCCGCTCTTTCACTGTCCATTACTTTTTTAGTTTCTTCTGATAAAAGCTATTTATTGATATACGTGAGTACATTTTGTGTCACATTTGGACCCCTGTGATGAATTTGGCAACCCTGATGTAAATTCGGCAACCCTGATATAAATTTGGCACCCCTGTTATAAATTTGGCAACCCTAGTATAAATTTGGCAACCCTGTTTTAAATTTGGCAACCCTGTTATAAATTTGGCAACCCTGATATAAATTTGGCACCCCTGATATAAATTTGGCAACCCTGATATATATTTGGCACCCCTGTCATAAATTTGGCAACCCTGAAATAAATTTGGCAACCCTGATATAAATATGGCAACCCTGATATAAATTAGACAACCCTGATATAAATTTGGCAACCCTGATATAAATTTGAGAACCCTGATGTAAATTTGGCAACCCTGATATAAATTTGGCACCCCTGTCATAAATTAGGCAACCCTGTCATAAATTTGGCAACCCTGATATAAATTTGAGAACCCTGATGTAAATTTGGCAACCCTGATATAAATTTGGCAACCCTGATATAAATTTGGCACCCCTGTCATAAATTAGGCAACCCTGTCATAAATTTGGCAACTCTGATATAAATTTGAGAACCCTGATGTAAATTTGGCAACCCTGATATAAATTTGGCAACCCTGATATAAATTCGGCAACCCTGATATAAATTTGGCAACCCTGATATAAATTTGGCAACCCTGATATAAATTTGGCAACCCTGATATAAATTTGAGAACCCTGATGTAAATTTGGCAACCCTGATATAAATTTGGCACCCCTGTCATAAATTAGGCAACCCTGAAATAGATTTGGTAACCCTGAAATAAATTTGGCAACCCTGTCATAAATTAGGCAACCCTGTTATAAATTTGGCAACCCTGATATAAATTTGGCAACCCAGCGTATCTCTGTGATCGCCAGTGTTAATAAAGACGGCATCGCTCGCCTGCATCGCAGCACGTGACCATCCAGAGGCGGGCCAGAAGTGCCCAATTTAAGGGGCCGCTAATTGGGCCTTCGAGAGGCCTAGGGCCGGGTCCAGCCCCCCGGGGGGGTGAAGGGCGGATGACCAGCCTCCTAAGGGGGGATGAAGGGGGTATAGTGTTTTGGGGAGGAGGTAAGGGGCGAGAAGGGTTAAGGGGCGAGAAGGGTGAGGGGGCGAGAAGGGTTAGGGGGCGGAAGGGTGAGGAGGCGAGAAAGGTGAGGGCGCGAGAAGGGTGTGGTGGCGAGAAGGATAAGGGGCGAGAAGGGTATGGGCGAGAAGGGTGAGGGGGCGAGAAGGGTGAGGGGCAAGAAAGATAAATGGGTAAGGAAGCTTGGGGGAAAGGGGTGAGGGGTGAGGGGTGAGGGTGAGGGGTGAGGGGTAAGGGGTGAGGGGTGAGGGATGAGGGGTGAGGGGTGAGGGGTGAGGGGTGAGGGGTGAGGGGTGAGGGGTGAGGGGTGAGGGGTGAGGGGTGAGGGGTGAGGAGTGAGGGGTGAGGGGTGAGGGGTGAGGGGTGATTCATTAATTCAATGTCGGCGCCTCGGCTTTGCTTAGGCCTGTCTAACGACGTAGGCCTGAGGGATGTGTGTTGTGTGTTGTGTGGTGTGTGTTGTGTGTTGTGTGTTGTGTGTTGTGTGTTGTGTGTTGTGTTGTGCGGTGTGTGTTGTGTGTTGTGTGTTGTGTTGTGCGGTGTGTGTTGTGTGTTGTGTGTTGTGTATTGTGTTGTGCGGTGTGTATTGTGTGTTGTGTGTTGTGTTGTGTGTTGTGTGTTGTGTTGTGCGGTGCGTGTTGTGTGTTGTGTTGTGTGTTGTGTGTTGTGTTGTGTGTTGTGTGGTGTGTATTGTGTGTTGTGTTGTGTGTTATGTTGTGTGCTGTGTGTTGTGTGTTGTGATGTGTGGTGTGTGTTGTGTGTTGAGTTGTGTGTTGTGTGTTGTGTTGTGTGGTGTGTGTTGTGTGATATGTGTTGTGTGTTGAGTGTTGTGTGTTGTGTGGTGTGTGTTGTGTGTTTTGTGTTGTGTGTGGTGTGTTGTGTTGTGTGGTGTGTGGTGTGTGGGGTGTGTGGTGTAGTGTGGGGTGTGTGGTGTGTTGTGTGGTGTGGTTTAGTGTGGGGTGTGTGGTGTGTTGTTTTGTGTGCTGTGGTGTGGTGTGTGGGGTGTGTGGTGTGGTGTTGTGAGGTGTGTTGTGTGGTGTGGTGTGTTGTGTGCGGTGTGTGGTGTGTGGTGTTGTGTGGTGTGTTGTGTGCGGTGTGTGGTGTGTTGTGTTGTGTTGTGTGGTGTGGTGTGGTGTGTGGGGTTTGTATATTTTTCCACTGCTAAGTACTGTAGATTCTTCCTCGTCATTTAGTTTTCGTTAACTTGCAATTAACACAAAATACTCGGAAAATTGATGGTGTCTGCAATGGTAGCCGGAAACTTGACATTTGAATCAAACCAGTTATTCATGGTTGTTTTTGAATTGATCTTCCCCTTACTGAAATATAGAGCAAGTAGAACTTCACTTGATGACTCTACGAAATGACACTCTTGCATGAAATTCTTTCTCTCTTTCAAGGTAAAAAAAATTTTATTATTATTTTTTTTAAAATTTTTTTAATTTTTTTCTGAAATATTTCTTTTTTGCATAAAATATCGAAAATTACTGAAATAAAAAATTAAAAAAACAGCCCTAAATAATATATGAATCAGCTATTCAATCAAAACGCATATTATAAGCACAAATGGACCCCATTAAATTTTTGTGCCCGTAATTCTGGTCGCTACGAAATTTTCAGATGCGGATGTAACTTCCTTTTTTAATGAAATTGCACGAATGAAATACCTCCTTCTTGCCATAAAAAATGTATATCACGAACAAAATGATTTCTGTTTAAATAAATCACATAGTCCATGTATTTTGAAGCCTTCATAAATGTGTATACATTAATTCAGTGATATTCTTTCAGCAGCACACAGGGTCAACATATTCTCATGCATTAATTAGAAGCAAGAAGGTGTAATCTGGAGAAATAGAATGGACTGTGGCGACAGAAAGAAGATAAGCTAGTGGGCCGCTCTCAAAAGTCTGTTATTTAAAATAAACGTTCTGTCAAGTAAAGGTTAAGTGAACTATTAGGAAAGCTGTGAAGTTAACGATATGATGCTTTCCCTAATGACACACTCCCTTTATTTGAACATTATAATTTTTTATAGAATTAATTTCAAATAGAATTGTAGTCGCTCCTCGAAATATATATACCCTTACTTGAGCTTGTACTTATGCAATGAAAAATACTGCATACGAATAAAATACTGTATACGAATATAAATACTGTATACGAATACGAATACTGTAAACGAATATAAATACTGTATACGAATACAAATACTGTAAACGAATATGAATACTGTACACGAATATAAATACTTTTTAGGAATAAAAATACTGTATAGGAAAAAAAATACTTTACAAAAATTAGAATATTATACACTAAAAAATACTGTGTACGAATGAAAATACTCTATAGTAGTAAAAGTACTGCAAGTTCATTATTCAACTGACGCGATGTTCTCTTCAAGATTTTCTTGGATGCCCTAATTTACTGTCACTAATTAGTTCTCTCATTAGCTGCAGGTCTCGTCAGATGGCGGGCACCGTACTGATGGATGTTGCTTCGCGTCAGTTTTTAAAGTCGTCTTCGTTCTTCTATAATCACACATTAGCTCTTTGGGGGTTTTAAGAATGATTTTACGAAGAATGATTTTAAAAAGAATGATTTTAAAAGAATGATTTTAAAAAGAATGATTTTAAAAAGAATGATTTTAAAAAGAATGAATAAAAAGAATGATTTAAAAAAATTAATAAAAAGAATGATTTTAAAAAGAATGATTTTAAAAAGAATGATTTTCAAAGAATGATTTTAAAAAGAATGATTTTAAAAAGATTGATTTCAAAAGAATGATTTTAAAAGAATGATTTTAAAAAGAATGATTTTAAAAAGATTGATTTTAAAAGAATGATTTTAAAAGAATGATTTTAAAAAGATTGATTTTAAAAGAATAATTTTAAAAGAATGATTTTAAAAAGAATGATTTTCAAAGAATGATTTTAAAAAGAATGATTTTAAAAAGATTGATTTTAAAAGAATGATTTTAAAAGAATGATTTTAAAAGAATGATTTTAAAAAGAATGAATAAAAAGAATGATTTAAAAAAATTAATAAGAAGAATGATTTTAAAAAGAATGATTTTAAAAGAATGTTTTTAAAAGAATGATTTTAAAAGAATGATTTTAAAAGAATGATTTTAAAAAGATTGATTTTAAAAAGAATGAGTAAAAAGAATGATTAAAAAAAAATGAATAAAAAGAATGATTTTAAAAAGAATGATTTAAGAAAATGATTTTAAAAGAATGATTTAAACAGAATAATTTTAAAAAGAATGGTTTTAAAAGAATGATTTAAAAAGGATGATTTTAAAAAATTATTTTAAAATATTTATTTTAAACTAATGATTTTAAACGAATAAACTATTGTGAAATTAAACGTCAATTTAAAGTTATTTTTAAATATTATTCATCTAAATTGCATGAATAGTTTTCAAATAAATTGCACGAATAGTATTAATTTAAATTGCATCATTAATATTCAATAGCACACTCTATGTATGATAATGATACTAAATTCTTAAAAAATTATTAATGCTTAGTGTTATTGATAAAAGAGCACCAGTAATAAAACATTAGGTACTTACTTGAGATAAAAAATATAAATATCCTCAAATAGTGAATCTCCATTTACTACCATAGTGAAAGTATTCGTAAATAATTTTCAACAGTCAACTTTAACCTTAGCTTGGTTAATTAGTGAACGGATTTAGAACTTAAACAATAATTTGTACATTGATTCCATGCATAATTTAGGCGCCGGGCTGACTGCTGACAAAATGTTTTTCTCATCAGCAATATTACTGCGTAGTTCTGGCAACTTCTTTACTGGGCAGTTCTGGCCAACTTCTTTACTGGGCAGTTCTGGCCAACTTCTTTACTGGGCAGTTCTGGCCAACTTCTTTACCGGGCAGTTCTGGCCAACTTCTTTACTGGGCAGTTCTGGCCAACTTCTTTACTGGGCAGTTCTGGCCAACTTCTTTACTGGGCAGTTCTGGCCAACTTCTTTACCGGGCAGTTCTGGCCAACTTCTTTACTGGGCAGTTCTGGCCAACCTCTTTACCGGGCAGTTCTGGCCAACTTCTTTACTGGGCAGTTCTGGCCAACTTCTTTACTGGGCAGTTCTGGCCAACCTCTTTACCGGGCAGTTCTGGCCAACTTCTTTACTGGGCAGTTCTGGCCAACTTCTTTACTGGGCAGTTCTGGCCAACCTCTTTACCGGGCAGTTCTGGCCAACTTCTTTACTGGGCAGTTCTGGCCAACTTCTTTACTGGGCAGTTCTGGCCAACCTCTTTACCGGGCAGTTCTGGCCAACTTCTTTACTGGGCAGTTCTGGCCAACTTCTTTACTGGGCAGTTCTGGCCAACCTCTTTACCGGGCAGTTCTGGCCAACTTCTTTACCGGGCAGTTCTGGCCAACTTCTTTACTGGGCAGTTCTGGCCAACTTCTTTACTGGGCAGTTCTGGCCAACTTCTTTACCGGGCAGTTCTGGCCAACTTCTTTACTGGGCAGTTCTGGCCAACTTCTTTACCGGGCAGTTCTGGCCAACTTCTTTACCGGGCAGTTCTGGCCAACTTCTTTACTGGGCAGTTCTGGCCAACTTCTTTACTGGGCAGTTCTGGCCAACTTCCTTACTGGGCAGTTCTGGCCAACTTCTTCACTGGGCAGTTCTGGCCAACTTCTTTACCGGGCAGTTCTGGCCAACTTCTTTACTGGGCAGTTCTGGCCAACTTCTTTACCGGGCAGTTCTGGCCAACTTCTTTACTGGGCAGTTCTGGCCAACTTCTTTACCGGGCAGTTCTGGCCAACTTCTTTCCCGGGCAGTTCTGGCCAACTTCTTTACTGGGCAGTTCTGGCCAACTTCTTTACTGGGCAGTTCTGGCCAACTTCCTTACTGGGCAGTTCTGGCCAACTTCTTTACCGGGCAGTTCTGGCCAACTTCTTTACTGGGCAGTTCTGGCCAACTTCTTTACTGGGCAGTTCTGGCCAACTTCTTTACTGGGCAGTTCTGGCCAACTTCTTTACCGGGCAGTTCTGGCCAACTTCTTTACTGGGCAGTTCTGGCCAACTTCTTTACTGGGCAGTTCTGGCCAACTTCTTTACTGGGCAGTTCTGGCCAACTTCTTTACTGGGCAGTTCTGGCCAACTTCTTTACTGGGCAGTTCTGGCCAACTTCTTTACTGGGCAGTTCTGGCCAACTTCTTTAGGTTGTGTTTCTCTGTTTGATGTGGGGATGTGAAGCTGTGGGGATGTGAAGCTGTGGGGATGTGAAGCTGTGGGGATGTGAAGCTGTGGGGATGTGGAGCTGTGGGGATGTGAAGCTTGGGGATGTGAAGCTGTGGGGATGTGAAGCTTTGGTGATGTGAAGCTTTGGTGATGTGAAGCTGTGGGGATGTGATGCTTGGTGATGTGAAGCTGTGGGGATGTGAAGCTGTGGGGATGTGATGCTTGGTGATGTGAAGCTGTGGGGATGTGAAGCTGTGGGGATGTGAAGCTTTGATGATGTGAAGCTGTGGGGATGTGAAGCTTTGGTGATGTGAAGCTGTGGGGATGTGACGCTTGGTGATGTGAAGCTGTGGAGATGTGAAGCTGTGGGGATGTGAAGCTGTGGGGATGTGAAGCTGTGGGGATGTGAAGCTGTGAGGATCTGAAGCTGTGGTGACATGAAGCTGTGGGGATGTGAAGCTGTGGTGACATGAAGCTGTGGTGACATGAAGCTGTGGGGATGTGAAGCTGTGGGGATGTGAAGCTGTGGGGATGTGAAGCTGTGGGGATGTGAAGCTGTGAGGATCTGAAGCTGTGGTGACATGAAGCTGTGGGGATGTGAAGCTGTGGGGATGTGAAGCTGTGGGTACATGAAGCTGTGGGGATGTGAAGCTGTGGGGATGTGAAGCTGTGGGGATTTGAAGCTGTGGGGATGTGAAGCTGTGGGGATGTGAAGCTGTGAGGATCTGAAGCTGTGGTGACATGAAGCTGTGGGGATGTGAAGCTGTGGGGATGTGAAGCTGTGGGGATGTGAAGCTGTGGGGATGTGAAGCTGTGAGGATCTGAAGCTGTGGTGACATGAAGCTGTGGGGATGTGAAGCTGTGGGGATGTGAAGCTGTGGGTACATGAAGCTGTGGGGATGTGAAGCTGTGGGGATGTGAAGCTGTGGGGATGTGAAGCTGTGGGGATGTGAAGCTGTGAGGATCTGAAGCTGTGGTGACATGAAGCTGTGACTTAATGAATGCAAAAGTGTATGATGCGTTGAGCATTTCGAGTAATTTACAAATTCGCAGAAGCCATCAGCACACGACTCATATAAGTGTGACGTTGAGGTCACTTGCATCTTGATTTAAGTGCAAGCATGACAGTGATACTTACATCCACTGTAAGCATGACAGTGATACTTACATCCACTTGTAAGTGCAAGCATGACAGTGATACTTACATCCACTTGTAAGTGCAAGCATGACAGTGATACTTACATCCACTAGAATTTACCGAGAGAGCGAGACTCTCCACGGAAGAGATGAACCTTGAACAAACAAGCAAGGCTCACATTCACATTGCACATTAAGGCTCACATTCACATTGCACATTAAGGCTCACATTCACATTACACATTAAGGCTCACATTCACATTGCACATTAAGGCTCACATTCACATTGCACATTAAGGCTCACATTCACATTGCACATTAAGGCTCACATTCACATTACACATTAAGGCTCACATTCACATTGCACATTAAGGCTCACATTCACATTGCACATTAAGGCTCACATTCACATTACACATTAAGGCTCACATTCACATTGCACATTAAGGCTCACATTCACATTGCACATTAAGGCTCACATTCACATTGCACATTAAGGCTCACATTCACATTGCACATTAAGGCTCACATTCACATTGCACATTAAGGCTCACATTCACATTGCACATTAAGGCTCACATTCACATTGCACATTAAGGCTCACATTCACATTGCACATTAAGGCTCACATTCACATTGCACATTAAGGCTCACATTCACATTGCACATTAAGGCTCACATTCACATTACACATTAAGGCTCACATTCACATTGCACATTAAGGCTCACATTCACATTGCACATTAAGGCTCACATTCACATTGCACATTAAGGCTCACATTCACATTGCACATTAAGGCTCACATTCACATTGCACATTAAGGCTCACATTCACATTGCACATTAAGGCTCACATTCACATTGCACATTAAGGCTCACATTCACATTGCACATTAAGGCTCACATTCACATTGCACATTAAGGCTCACATTCACATTGCACATTAAGGCTCACATTCACATTACACATTAAGGCTCACATTCACATTGCACATTAAGGCTCACATTCACATTGCACATTAAGGCTCACATTCACATTGCACATTAAGGCTCACATTCACATTGCACATTAAGGCTCACATTCACATTACACATTAAGGCTCACATTCACATTGCACATTAAGGCTCACATTCACATTACACATTAAGGCTCACATTCACATTGCACATTAAGGCTCACATTCACATTACACATTAAGGCTCACATTCACATTGCACATTAAGGCTCACATTCACATTGCACATTAAGGCTCACATTCACATTGCACATTAAGGCTCACATTCACATTGCACATTAAGGCTCACATTCACATTGCACATTAAGGCTCACATTCACATTACACATTAAGGCTCACATTCACATTGCACATTAAGGCTCACATTCACATTGCACATTAAGGCTCACATTCACATTACACATTAAGGCTCACATTCACATTGCACATTAAGGCTCACATTCACATTGCACATTAAGGCTCACATTCACATTACACATTAAGGCTCACATTCACATTGCACATTAAGGCTCACATTCACATTGCACATTAAGGCTCACATTCACATTACACATTAAGGCTCACATTCACATTGCACATTAAGGCTCACATTCACATTACACATTAAGGCTCACATTCACATTGCACATTAAGGCTCACATTCACATTACACATTAAGGCTCACATTCACATTGCACATTAAGGCTCACATTCACATTGCACATTTAGGCTCACATTCACATTGCACATTAAGGCTCACATTCACATTACACATTAAGGCTCACATTCACATTGCACATTAAGGCTCACATTCACATTGCACATAAAGACAAAGTTCAGAAGTCGTCAGGGCCTCGTTAGGGAGGCAGGTCGCGTTGCCGGCTGTAAAGACGGTCATTTGGAGGGTCATCTTCTTGTCTTCGAGTGTGAGGAGGCAGTGTCTTCGAGTGTCAGCTGGCAAGAGTGCCTTCAAGTGTGAGGTGGCAAGTGCCTTCAAGTGTGAGGTGGCAAGGGCCTTCATGTGTGAGGTGGCAAGAGTGCCTTCAAGTGGTAGGTGGCAAGAGTGCCTTCAAGTGTGAGGTGGCAAGTGCCTTCAACTGTGAGGTGGCAAGTGCCTTCAAGTGTGAGGTGGCAAGTGCCTTCAAGTGTGAGGTGGCAAGGGCCTTCAAGTGTGAGGTGGCAAGAGTGCCTTCAAGTGTGAGGTGGCAAGTGCCTTCAAGTGTGAGGTGGCAAGAGTGCCTTCAAGTGTGAGGTGGCAAGTGCCTTCAAGTGTGAGGTGGCAAGAGTGCCTTCAAGTGTGAGGTGGCAAAAGTGCCTTCAGGTGTGAGGTGGCAAGTGCCTTCAAGTGTGAGGTGGCAAGGGCCTTCAAGTGTGAGGGGGCAAGAGTGCCTTCAAGTGTGAGGTGGCAAGTGCCTTCAAGTGTGAGGTGGCAAGGGCCTTCAAGTGTGAGGTGGCAAGTGCCTTCAAGTGTGAGGTGGCAAGAGTGCCTTCAAGTGTGAGGTGGCAAGTGCCTTCAAGTGTGAGGTGGCAAGGGCCTTCAAGTGTGAGGTGGAAAGTGCCTTCAAGTGTGAGGTGGCAAGAGTGCCTTCAAGTGTGAGGTGGCAAGTGCCTTCAAGTGTGAGGTGGCAAGTGCCTTCAAGTGTGAGGTGGCAAGGGCCTTCAAGTGTGAGGGGGCAAGGGCCTTCAAGTGTGAGGTGGCAAGTGCCTTCAAGTGTGAGGTGGCAAGGGCCTTCAAGTGTGAGGTTGGAAGAGTGCCTTCAAGTGTGAGGTGGCAAGTGCCTTCAAGTGTGAGGTGGCAAGAGTGCCTTCGAGTGTGAGGTGGCAAGTGCCTTCAAGTGTGAGGTGGCAAGGGCCTTCAAGTGTGAGGTGGCAAGTGCCTTCAAGTGTGAGGTGGCAAGAGTGCCTTCAAGTGTGAGGTGGCAAGTGCCTTCAAGTGTGAGGTGGCAAGAGTGCCTTCGAGTGTGAGGTGGCAAGTGCCTTCAAGTGTGAGGTGGCAAGGGCCTTCAAGTGTGAGGTGGCAAGTGCCTTCAAGTGTGAGGTGGCAAGAGTGCCTTCAAGTGTGAGGTGGCAAGTGCCTTCAAGTGTGAGGTGGCAAGAGTGCCTTCAAGTGTGAGGTGGCAAAAGTGCCTTCAAGTGTGAGGTGGCAAGGGCCTTCAAGTGTGAGGTGGCAAGGGCCTTCAAGTGTGAGGTGGCAAGTGCCTTCAAGTGTGAGGTGGCAAGAGTGCCTTCAAGTGTGAGTTGGCAAGTGCCTTCAAGTGTGAGGTGGCAAGTGCCTTCAAGTGTGAGGTGGCAAGGGCCTTCAAGTGTGAGGGGGCAAGGGCCTTCAAGTGTGAGGTGGCAAGTGCCTTCAAGTGTGAGGTGGCAAGGGCCTTCAAGTGTGAGGTGGCAAGAGTGCCTTCAAGTGTGAGGTGGCAAGTGCCTTCAAGTGTGAGGTGGCAAGAGTGCCTTCAAGTGTGAAGTGGCAAGTGCCTTCAAGTGTGAGGTGGCAAGGGCCTTCAAGTGTGAGGTGGCAAGTGCCTTCAAGTGTGAGGTGGCAAGAGTGCCTTCAAGTGTGAGGTGGCAAGAGTGCCTTCGAGTGTGAGGAGGCAGTGTCTTCGAGTGTCAGCTGGCAAGAGTGCCTTCAAGTGTGAGGTGGCAAGTGCCTTCAAGTGTGAGGTGGCAAGGGCCTTCAAGTGTGAGGTGGCAAGAGTGCCTTCAAGTGTGAGGTGGCAAGAGTGCCTTCAAGTGTGAGGTGGCAAGTGCCTTCAAGTGTGAGGTGGCAAGGTCCTTCAAGTGTGAGGTGGCAAGTGCCTTCAAGTGTGAGGTGGCAAGAGTGCCTTCAAGTGTGAGGTAGCAAGTGCCTTCAAGTGTGAGGTGGCAAGAGTGCCTTCAAGTGTGAGGTGGCAAGAGTGCCTTCGAGTGTGAGGAGGCAGTGTCTTCGAGTGTCAGCTGGCAAGAGTGCCTTCAAGTGTGAGGTCGCAAGTGCCTTCAAGTGTGAGGTGGCAAGAGTGCCTTCAAGTATGAGGTGGCAAGTGCCTTCAAGTGTGAGGTGGCAAGAGTGCATCAAGTGTGGGGTGGCAAGGGCCTTCAAGTGTGAGGTGGCATGAGTGCCTTCAAGTGTGAGGTGGCAAGTGCCTTCAAGTGTGAGGTGGCAAGAGTGCCTTCAAGTGTGAGGTAGCAAGTGCCTTCAAGTGTGAGGTGGCAAGTGCCTTCAAGTGTGAGGTGGCAAGAGTGCCTTCAAGTGTGAGGTGGCAAGAGTGCCTTCGAGTGTGAGGAGGCAGTGTCTTCGAGTGTCAGCTGGCAAGAGTGCCTTCAAGTGTGAGGGGGCAAGGGCCTTCAAGTGTGAGGTGGCAAGAGTGCCTTCAAGTGTGAGGTGGCAAGGGCCTTCTAGTGTGAGGTGGCAAGAGTGCCTTCAAGTGTGAGGTGGCAAGTGCCTTCAAGTGTGAGGTGGCAAGAGTGCCTTCAAGTATGAGGTGGCAAGTGCCTTCAAGTGTGAGGTGGCAAGAGTGCATCAAGTGTGGGGTGGCAAGGGCCTTCAAGTGTGAGGTGGCAAGGGCCTTCTAGTGTGAGGTGGCAAGAGTGCCTTCAAGTGTGAGGTGGCAAGTGCCTTCAAGTGTGAGGTGGCAGGAGTGCCTTCAAGTGTGAGGTGGCAAGTGCCTTCAAGTGTGAGGTGGCGAGAGTGCCTTCAAGTGTGAGGTGGCAGGAGTGCATTCAAGTGTGAGGTGGCAAGTGCCTTCAAGTGTGAGGTGGCAAGAGTGCCTTCAAGTGTCAGGTGGCAAGTGCCTTAAAGTGTGAGGTGGCAAGTGCCTTCAAGTGTGAGATGGCAAAAGTGCCTTCAAGTGTGAGGTGGCAAGTGCCTTCAAGTGTGAGGTGGCAAGTGCCTTCAAGTGTGAGATGGCAAAAGTGCCTTCAAGTGTGAGATGGCAAAAGTGCTTTCAAGTGTGAGGTGGCAAGTGCCTTCAAGTGTGAGGTGGCAGAGTGCCTTCAAGTGTGAGGTGGCAAGTGCCTTCAAGTGTGAGGGGGCAAGTGCCTTCAAGTGTGAGGTGGCAGAGTGCCTTCAAGTGTGAGGTGGCAAGTGCCTTCAAGTGTGAGGTGGCAAGTGCCTTCAAGTGTGAGGTGGCAGAGTGCCTTCAAGTGTGAGGTGGCAAGTGCCTTCAAGTGTGAGGGGGCAAGTGCCTTCAAGTGTGAGATGGCAAAAGTGCCTTCAAGTGTGAGGTGGCAAGTGCCTTCAAGTGTGAGGTGGCAAGAGTGCCTTCAAGTGTGAGGTGGCAAGTGCCTTCAAGTGTGAGGTGGCAGAGTGCCTTCAAGTGTGAGGTGGCAAGTGCCTTCAAGTGTGAGGTTGCATGTGCCTTCAAGTGTGAGGTGGCAAGTGCCTTCAAGTGTTAGGTGGCAAAAGTGCCTTCAAGTGTGAGGTGGCAAAAGTGCCTTCAAGTGTGAGGTGGCAAGTGCCTTCAAGTGTGAGGTGGCAAAAGTGCCTTCAAGTGTGAGGTGGCAAAAGTGCCTTCAAGTGTGAAGTGGCAAGTGCCTTCAAGTGTGAGGTGGCAAAAGTGCCTTCAAGTGTGAGGTGGCAAGAGTGCCTTCAAGTGTGAGGTGGCAAGTGCCTTCAAGTGTGAGGTGGCAAAAGCGCCTTCAAGTGTTAGGTGGCAAAAGTGCCTTCAAGTGTGAGGTGGCAAAAGTGCCTTCAAGTGTGAGGTGGCAAAAGTGCCTTCAAGTGTGAGGTGGTAAAAGTGCCTTCAAGTGTGAGGTGGCAAAAGTGCCTTCAAGTGTGAGGTGGCAAAAATTCATTCAAGTGTGAGGTGGCAAAAGTGCCTTCAAGTGTGAGGTGGCAAAAGTGCCTTCAAGTGTGAGGTGGCAAAAGTGCCTTCAAGTGTGAGGTGGCAAAAGTGCCTTCAAGTGTGAGGTGGTAAAAGTGCCTTCAAGTGTGAGGTGGCAAAAGTGCCTTCAAGTGTGAGGTGGCAAAAATTCATTCAAGTATGAGGTGGCAAAAGTGCCTTCAAGTGTGAGGTGGCAAAAGTGCCTTCAAGTGTGAGGTGGCAAAAATTCATTCAAGTGTGAGGTGGCAAAAGTGCCTTCAAGTGTGAGGTGGCAAAAGTGCCTTCAAGTGTGAGGTGGCAAAAGTGCCTTCAAGTGTGAGGTGGCATAAGTGCCTTCAAGTGTGAGGTGGCAAAAATTCATTCAAGTGTGAGGTGGCAAAAGTGCCTTCAAGTGTGAGGTGGCAAAAGTGCCTTCAAGTGTGAGGTGGCAGGAGTGCCTTCAAGTGTGAGGTGGCAAAAATTCATTCAAGTATGAGGTGGCAAAAGTGCCTTCAAGTGTGAGGTGGCAAAAGTGCCTTCAAGTGTGAGGTGGCAAAAATTCATTCAAGTATGAGGTGGCAAAAGTGCCTTCAAGTGTGAGGTGGCAAAAGTGCTTTCAAGTGTGAGGTGGCAAAAGTGCCTTCAAGTGTGAGGTGGCAAAAATTCATTCAAGTGTGAGGTGGCAGGAGTGCCTTCAAGTGTGAGGTGGCAAAAGTGCCTTCAAGTGTGAGGTGGCAAAAATTCATTCAAGTGTGAGGTGGCAAAAATTCATTCAAGTGTGAGGTGGCAGGAGTGCCTTCAAGTGTGAGGTGGCAAAAGTGCCTTCAAGTGTGAGGTGGCAAAAGTGCCTTCAAGTGTGAGGTGGCAAAAATTCATTCAAGTATGAGGTGGCAAAAGTGCCTTCAAGTGTGAGGTGGCAAAAGTGCTTTCAAGTGTGAGGTGGCAAAAGTGCCTTCAAGTGTGAGGTGGCAAAAATTCATTCAAGTGTGAGGTGGCAGGAGTGCCTTCAAGTGTGAGGTGGCAAAAGTGCCTTCAAGTGTGAGGTGGCAAAAATTCATTCAAGTATGAGGTGGCAAAAGTGCCTTCAAGTGTGAGGTGGCAAAAGTGCCTTCAAGTGTGAGGTGGCAAAAATTCATTCAAGTATGAGGTGGCAAAAGTGCCTTCAAGTGTGAGGTGGCAAAAGTGCCTTCAAGTGTGAGGTGGCAAAAATTCATTCAAGTGTGAGGTGGCAGGAGTGCCTTCAAGTGTGAGGTGGCAAAAGTGCCTTCAAGTGTGAGGTGGCAAAAGTGCCTTCAAGTGTGAGGTGGCAAAAGTGCCTTCAAGTGTGAGGTGGCAAAAATTCATTCAAGTGTGAGGTGGCAAAAGTGCCTTCAAGTGTGAGGTGGCAAAAGTGCCTTCAAGTGTGAGGTGGCAAAAATTCATTCAAGTATGAGGTGGCAAAAGTGCCTTCAAGTGTGAGGTGGCAAAAATTCATTCAAGTGTGAGGTGGCAAAAGTGCCTTCAAGTGTGAGGTGGCAAAAGTGCCTTCAAGTGTGAGGTGGCAAAAATTCATTCAAGTATGAGGTGGCAAAAGTGCCTTCAAGTGTGAGGTGGCAAAAATTCATTCAAGTGTGAGGTGGCAAAAGTGCCTTCAAGTATGAGGTGGCAAAAGTGCCTTCAAGTATGAGGTGGCAAAAGTGCCTTCAAGTATGAGGTGGCAAAAGTGCCTTCAAGTGTGAGGTGGCAAAAATTCATTCAAGTATGAGGTGGCAAAAGTGCCTTCAAGTGTGAGGTGGCAAAAGTGCCTTCAAGTATGAGGTGGCAAAAGTGCCTTCAAGTATGAGGTGGCAAAAGTGCCTTCAAGTGTGAGGTGGCAAAAATTCATTCAAGTATGAGGTGGCAAAAGTGCCTTCAAGTGTGAGGTGGCAAAAATTCATTCAAGTGTGAGGTGGCAAAAGTGCCTTCAAGTGTGAGGTGGCAAAAGTGCCTTCAAGTGTGAGGTGGCAAAAGTGCCTTCAAGTGTGAGGTGGCAAAAGTGCCTTCAAGTGTGAGGTGGCAAAAGTGCCTTCAAGTGTGAGGTGGCAAAAGTGCCTTCAAGTGTGAGGTGGCAAAAGTGCCTTCAAGTGTGAGGTGGCAAAAGTGCCTTCAAGTGTGAGGTGGCAAAAGTGCCTTCAAGTGTGAGGTGGCAAAAATTCATTCAAGTGTGAGGTGGCAAAAGTGCCTTCAAGTGTGAGGTGGCAAAAGTGCCTTCAAGTGTGAGGTGGCAAAAGTGCCTTCAAGTGTGAGGTGGCAAAAGTGCCTTCAAGTGTGAGGTGGCAAAAGTGCCTTCAAGTGTGAGGTGGCAAAAGTGCCTTCAAGTGTGAGGTGGCAAAAGTGCCTTCAAGTGTGAGGTGGCAAAAGTGCCTTCAAGTGTGAGGTGGCAAAAGTGCCTTCAAGTGTGAGGTGGCAAAAGTGCCTTCAAGTGTGAGGTGGCAAAAGTGCCTTCAAGTGTGAGGTGGCAAAAATTCATTCAAGTGTGAGGTGGCAAAAGTGCCTTCAAGTGTGAGGTGGCAAAAGTGCCTTCAAGTGTGAGGTGGCAAAAGTGCCTTCAAGTGTGAGGTGGCAGGAGTGCCTTCAAGTGTGAGGTGGCAAAAGTGCCTTCAAGTGTGAGGTGGCAAAAGTGCCTTCAAGTGTGAGGTGGCAAAAATTCATTCAAGTGTGAGGTGGCAAAAGTGCCTTCAAGTGTGAGGTGGCAAAAGTGCCTTCAAGTGTGAGGTGGCAAAAGTGCCTTCAAGTGTGAGGTGGCAAAAATTCATTCAAGTGTGAGGTGGCAAAAGTGCCTTCAAGTGTGAGGTGGCAAAAGTGCCTTCAAGTGTGAGGTGGCAAAAGTGCCTTCAAGTGTGAGGTGGCAAAAGTGCCTTCAAGTGTGAGGTGGCAAAAATTCATTCAAGTGTGAGGTGGCAAAAGTGCCTTCAAGTGTGAGGTGGCAAAAGTGCCTTCAAGTGTGAGGTGGCAAAAGTGCCTTCAAGTGTGAGGTGGCAAGTGCCTTCAAGTGTGAGGTGGCAAAAGTGCCTTCAAGTGTGAGGTGGCAAAAGTGCCTTCAAGTGTGAGGTGGCAAAAGTGCCTTCAAGTGTGAGGTGGCAAAAGTGCCTTCAAGTGTGAGGTGGCAAAAGTGCCTTCAAGTGTGAGGTGGCAAAAGTGCCTTCAAGTGTGAGTCTTGTGCTTGCTCAGCCTCTTCCTCATCATTACAAGCATTAACGCAAGCAGTAAGTATAATTCAGGGCCAAAAAGAAAAATTTTTAAGATTTGCTTCCATACAAACAGCCAGAAGATTTTCTAAACCACCAAAGACAAGCGATGTCCTGCATCGCTAAAGACAATAAAGAACAAAGAAAATGTCTCAAGAGTTTTTTACAAGAACCATTTCCTTGAACATAAAGGCAACATCTAAAGTGAAATCTAAAACTCTTAAGTTTAGGAACATTCAAAATGTCAGTATTTTCCTGGACAAATAGGCGTTAAAATCAAGCTACTCCTCAGTGAAAGAAAATACACTTGTATCCGGTACAAAACACCACCAGCAATACAAGGTGTCCACAAAACAATTATCCACTGGTCGGTGTACGTATACACGATACTGGAACCATACAGTATGTCCCACAGAAAACGGAACCGGGTATTTATTTTCCCGTATCAGTAATACCAACATAAGAATACCATTAGCATTTATTTATAGCAAAATTAAAATTATCCTTCAAAATTAGCCTATAGAGGTGTTACTAATTATGATGGTATTACTGATACGGGAAAATAAATACTCGGTTCGAATTTTTGGTTGACATACTTTACATCAGAATCAAACGGTTGTATTGTTCTGGTATTATATATACATATTTTGGTCAGTGGATACATTTTTTTAGATGGAGATGGCCTGCTGTCGGCTACCCTCCCATAGGGAGGAGAAGCCTGGCACATGTATGTATGTATGTATGTATGGATACATTTTTTTGTCGACACCCTGTATATCAGACCATTGAGAGCCATTAATGTTGTGCTTTGTTTTTTCGGATTCATTAAAGTTACCTGGAAAACTGACCACCGTATCCAGAGGATTTTTCATACCCACACATGTCATCGGAGGCGTTTGCGTTGCGCCCTGGAAAGTAGATCTGATCGGATTATCTAAAGTAAAGGTCAGAAAAAACTCCAAGTTTTTTCCAGAATTTCCTTTGCGAATTCCTAATTCCTTTTTTTATGATACCTGCGCAATATTGCTTTGAATGTGTTTAAAGATTTAACTCGTAGCTCAGATACATGAATAGAATAATCTGGGAAGTGTTTCAATATTAAGTCCGTATCACATATACAAATTATTCGTGTATAAAATTAATAACAAATAATTAAAATGATAGGTCCGTAGCACAGATACGTACATAAAACTACTTTGAGAGAGTCGAGACAATATTTACAGTACAGAGACACAAGTCAAACAAAGAGAAACCAGAGCCATTCAATGAAACACTACTTTTTTATTCACAAGGTATTGCTATAAGCGCTGTCATTTTCACTGGAGATATACAATGCAAATAATCGAGAATTACCTACCTCGAAAGTCATTTTTGTAATTTTGGTTGTCGGATACGCTCGTGAAATTGCAGTGAAAATTGACATTGCCTTCATTTATAGCAAGTGTTCACGCTGCTAACATTTCTGAAGATCAGGCTCTCGCATCACGTATATATTCTTTGATAATTCTCATTGCTTTTTATTCTGAACTCAAACAGTGAAAGTGAAATGATTTTAAAATTAATCCAGATAGCACTTTGATTATTAACACCAGACGCGACCATAAAGTTTCAGTGAACTTTCAACCTCTTCCATGTACATAGAATAAAATGTGCTAGCGACAAACTTTAGGGTGAGTTGGCGGCGGTACACGACTAACTACCAAATCGATGGGTGAAAATCCCACACTTCCGCATGAGACACAAACACTCAGCTTTAATGTCTGGCAGCGGAGATGCCTTAATAATTATGATAAATGACCGAGACAATTGAAAGTGTGCAAACCGTCAATTATCTCGACAAAATAACAAGCTTTAATGTGTCTACGGGCAATTCTGAGCAAACATTGAGTTTAAGGGTTCAGTACGCATAAAATGATAAGCCCATATTTATGCGACCGCCTCACGAGTAATGAGGGTAAATTGGGACAGCGAAGCGCCTATTGGCCGCAGAATTAAAATTTTACAAAAGTGGCTAGTTGAATGTATACTGTTAGGCAAATATACCCGGCTGTATTTATGGTACAGTGGAGCTTATATAATGGGGTATTGAGGGCTGGTGTGGACTGCTGCCCTCGTGCTGGTGTGGGCTGCTGCCCTCGTGCTGGTGTGGGCTGCCCTTGTGCTGGTGTGGGCTGCCCTCGTGCTGGTGTGGTCTGCCCTCGTGCTGGTGTGGGCTGCCCTCGTGCTGGTGAGTGGGCTGCCCTCGTGCTCGTGTGGTCTGCCCTCGTGCTGGTGTGGGCTGAAAAAAAATTAAATTGGAGTTCTATATTTGTTAAAATCGTCAGTTTAAGCTTAAGATAACATCTAAGTAAATTTGAGCAACACAAATAAGGAAAATGCATAAATAGAAATCTTGAGTCGATTTGTTTTATTCAAGTATTCTGTTCACAGGAAAAAGTAGAGACCGGTGCATCGAACTGACAGGCAGGCAAGCTGGCAATGTGCAATATTGCAATATGTAATAAGTATTTAGATCATAAAAGATGAAACTTCAATTAGTTCAAACGTGAAAGGATCGGCATAAATTCACTGGTTTGCTAAATGACGTCTACACAGTCACATTTTTTTCTGGTATTAAGGCTTGCCTTAAGCGGCCCATAGACGATTAATTTAATTGTCAATATCATTGACTCAATATATTGATGAAATTTTTTGTTGCTCATTAAGTCAATTAATTGACAGTCGTCAATCAAGCCCACAGACGATCAATTAAATTGTCAATATTCATTATTGTCAATCATATTGACAATAAAGGTGATCGTCTATGGGCGCTTTACTGTTGCTCCTGGTTTCGCAGCCCGTCTTCATAGCTACAATTTTCTTATATCCCACCGTGCTTGTATTTATAACTTTTTGATCATTCGAATACAGTACTTAAAATGAGCACAGCCCAGATTGCGGGAGTTAAGAAATAATTACTAACAGGTGTATGGATGCAATTTTGCTTCTGTCAAACATACCAAATTTTGGATTATGTCTTGGCTGATATCTGAAAACAAAACTTATCTGGAATACAATGCTGAATTTTATTTGCAGAAAACAAATTTATTTCTTTTATTTGAAGAAATATTTCGCGGACTGAAATAACATTACGATGATTTTTTGAAGCTTATGCGGAATAAGTTGGAAAAAAACAATACGCTTTTGGAATTTTCGTTTAACTCTTAACTTGCACTTGCATAACTTGACATTGAAAGATGTTGCACTTTTGTTAATTTCACCCTGAATAATATTGATCTCGAGATAGAAGCTCAGCCGTATCGCAAGGAAGAGGCTGTCTGCATCTGCCACTCGTGCATCCATTGATGGAGGTGCTGATGGAGGTGATGTTGAAGGTGCTGGTGGTCTACCTGCTGGGGGTGAAAGACAAAGGTGACGCTACGGTGACGTCCCAGCTCTACACGAAGGTAATGACCTGACACCAGAGTAAGGGAAAAGATTAAAAAGGTCATAAAAAAAGGTGATTAAAAGGGTGACGCAGAACGATAAGAAGGTAAAGGATAGAGAGAGAGACGAAGGTAATAGAGAGAAAGAGATGAAGGTAATAGAAAGGGACACGAGGGTAATAGAAATTCCAAAGTTAATAAGAAATATTCCACAAAAAATATTTTTTTTAATATTATAAATGAACTTTGACGAAAGTCCAGACTTAAGAAAAAATTGAGAAAAATGTTTGTCAGTCGTTAAAGTGTTTCAATTATTTTACGATACTAAATCAAGTTTTGCTGCCGATCAAATTACTAAAGTTTTGAAAGTCTCCGTCTCTGAATATACAAAATGGAACTATTTTTGGACTAACGATTACTCATGCATTTATTGTCTTCATTGCGGGTGCAACGAAGTTTTCTTTTATGGGATTTAATTCCCTTAACTTTAATGTAATTCTCTTGGACTTAGCTCATTTGACTCTCAGAATTTATGATAATAAACACATACATCTATAGAATACACCCGTGCTCTGAGCTCCCAACGAAGGAGGAATATATTGGATGATTTCTATGTACATTTGTAGGACTCATTTTTTTAACTTTTTCACATTCTTCAGACACATTTTTTTACAGTCTCAGGGCAATTTTTTTACATTTCTATTCAATCTATACAATCAACCCAAGAAACTAAGGAACCCTTTTCGCTATTGCGAGGGGGTAAATGATGTAGGCGAAATGATGTACGTGAGCAGCAATGATCTGCTAAACTTTTTCAGAAGATACCTTAACTTGTTGCTGTTCGTTGTGTGCAATTGTTAGTAATACAGTGCTACTCAAAACTACTAGACTTGGGTAGTCCAACTATTCGAAACTATTAGACTTGGGTAGTTTAACTATTCAAAACTATTAGACTTGGGTAGTACAACTATTCAAACTATTAGACTTGGGTAGTCCAACTATTCAAAACTATTAGACTTGGGTAGTTTAACTATTCAAAACTATTAGACTTGGGTAGTCCAACTATTCAAACTATTAGACTTGGGTAGTCCAACTATTCAAAACTATTAGACTTGGGTAGTTTAACTATTCAAAACTAGTAGACTTGGGTAGTTCAACTATTCAAACTATTAGACTTGGGTAGTCCAACTATTCAAAACTATTAGACTTGGGTAGTTTAACTATTCAAAACTATTAGACTTGGGTAGTACAACTATTCAAACTATTAGACTTGGGTAGTCCAACTATTCAAAACTATTAGACTTGGGTAGTTTAACTATTCAAAACTATTAGACTTGGGAAGTCCAACTATTCAAAACTAGTAGACTTGGGTAGTTTAACTATTCAAAACTATTAGACTTGGGAAGTCCAACTATTCAAAACTAGTAGACTTGGGTAGTCTAACTATTCAAAACTACTAGACTTGGGTACTCCAATTATTCGAAACTATTAGACTTCGGTAGTTCAACTATTCAAACTATTAGACTTGGGTAGTCCAACTATTCAAAACTATTAGACTTGGGTAGTTCAACTATTCAAAACTATTAGACTTGGGAAGTCCAACTATTCAAAACTAGTAGACTTGGGTAGTCTAACTATTCAAAACTACTAGACTTGGGTAGTCCAACTATTCGAAACTAGTAGACTTGGGTAGTTTAACTATTCAAAACTATTAGACTTGGGTAGTTTAACTATTCAAAACTATTAGACTTGGGTAGTTTAACTATTCAAAACTATTAGACTTGGGAAGTCCAACTATTCAAAACTAGTAGACTTGGGTGGTCTAACTATTCAAAACTACTAGACTTGGGAAGTCCAACTATTCAAAACTAGTAGACTTGGGTAGTCTAACTATTCAAAACTACTAGACTTGGGTAGTCCAACTATTCGAAACTACTAGACTTGGGTAGTCCAACTATTCGAAACTAGTAGACTTGGGTAGTCCAACTATTCGAAACTAGTAGACTTGGGTAGTCCAACTATTCGAAACTAGTAGACTTGGGTTGTTGAAATATTTAGAACTATTTGTTTCGGGAAGTTCAACTACTCAAAAACTCTCAGACTCTGGCTGAGCAATAAGCTTGACTGCACAAGTTAAGTCACAAATGCCCCTACTTTTCCAGAGGAGTAATTTTCAATTTAAACCACCAGAAGTGTGTACAGAGTAGAGCCCACTCACAAACTCCCAACGAACTGTTTCCATGCATAAAAAACAGCCTTTGTGAGGGGATGACTTCAGGTTAAACCATTCACAAAACTTGGGAGCATGGTCTGGTTTTGTTTAGTACGAAAATGAAAGTGAAAACGCAAAATACGAATACAGAAAGTTTAGTACAAAAATACCACTTATCAATTCTCCTTTTGTTTATTACAAATAAATGACTGTGAGTACGAAAATTAACGAAAAAATTTAATACAAAAATGCCACTTACGAATACTCGTTTTATTTAATATAAAAATGCCACCGAATACGAAAAATGTAACAAGAAAACGCCATTCACGAATTCCCGTTTTGTTTAATACAAAAATGCCAGCGAATACAAAAAAATATAATAAGTAAATGCCATTCACGAATATGTAAATGAAATACCAGTGAGGGCCTGCATTAGAGTCTCCGCAGTAAACTACCGAAGTCGTTAATGAAAAATTGTAGTTTAATATCAGGTCTAAGGAGACGCTTCCCTCGCCATTATGCCCAAAAATGGCAACGAAAATTCCCCAAAACCGGCCCCGAAAATCTCCCAAAAATGGCGACGTGCAGAAGCTGCCAAATTGCGGGCCAGAAACGCTCCAAACTTTAGACCAGCACCAAAAGTTGGCCGAAATTTCCAAGGCAGGTATTTCTTTCCGATGTAATTCCGCGGCGGAGTTTGTTCGTATTTCTTTGAGGCAAATTGCAACTATTGAAGACCAGAGTTAACATCGCCTGATTTTCTCATGCCTTCTTCAGATGTGATGCTCAGCTCTCAGCAAACAGGGGACCCAGTTTCCAACATTCTTTTTATGCCTACTTTGATATATGTCATTATATACTATGCGCATTTTACGTTAGATTACGAGTTATATGTACTGTATATACGCGTGTACCACACACAGCGTATGTAGTACACACAGCGTATGTAGCACACACAACACACAACGCATGTAATACAGCGCATCATTTTCCGGCTTTCGAGTCCTGATTCAATGCTAAAAAAGTTAAAAATAAGAGTTAAACATACGATTTACAACTAAGGTTTGAAATAAGAATTAGAAATGTGTTAAAAAACGACTTACGAATAAGAGTTAAAAAAATAAGAGTTATAAATAAGAGTTTGAAACAGGTGAGCTGCCTCACTACGACCCTCACGTGAGCAGAATCATTCACAATCACAAACTCCAGCTACAGCTCTAATAATTATTGAGCATCACTAATTTTGTATGGGCTATCAAAAAAATTTCAGCCGTCGTGCTATGTTGATGCTATCATTTTTGTTATGAGCAGATAATTCTCCTGGTCTGTTTTCCGTAGCATTTGCAGCGTTTAGAAGTTTGAGTCTGGCCTAGAGAAAAGTGTTATAGAGAATAGATATTGATTTTGATGTCATCAATTGTACACCTATAGCTATAGTCTATTTTTTTCTGTTTGTTGTTAAATTGAAGACCTTTTAGAGAAGTTTATTTAAATGCTTTTTCAAATGTTCAAATATTTGAAGCCCGGCTATTTTTCGACATGAACAGTTTTCCTTTTCTTTTCTTCCAAGGAATTGAGAGCCTGCTGTTCTTGTGTTCATTATTATTCTAAAAAAAAAAAAATCCCAGTAGGACGAGAATGAAATTAAAATGCATAGCTCAATACAAAGACACCTGTAGAAGCAACACAAACTCACCAACATGTCACTACAACTTCAGAACCTATACATCACAATTCAGCATTCTCTGTTCCCTTCATTCAACTCCGCTAAAATAGAACCCCTGTAATGCGGTCATGATGCAGTATGTATGCAGTTCTAAATAATGAAGTATAACCAAATTGTTTTCACTATGCAATATCTACTCAGTTCTAAACAATAAAAAATAACCAAATTGTTTTCACTATGCAATATCTACTCAGTTCTAAATAATAAAAAATAACCAAATTGTCTTCACTATGCAATATTTAATCAGTTCTAAATAATAAAAAATAACCAAATTGTCTTCACTATGCAATATCTACTCAGTTCTAAATAATAAAAAATAACCAAATTGTCTTCACAATGCAACATCTACTCAGTTCTAAATAATAAAGTATAACCAAATTGTTTCACCATGCAATATCTCCCAAGTTCAAGGCAATAAAGTTTGACTACCCGTTTTCCTACACCAAAAATCATACATGAACGACACAGAACTCCCAGTGCCGTCCAATGATACTTAACATCACAATATAGTGTAAATAGAAAAACACACGATCATGGTCATCCAGTTGTGCATTAGGATACAAAAAAACAACCACGTGTGACTTATATATATATTCCCGTGCTACAGACGGTCGAGTCTACACTGAACACTGGATGTATCCTGGAGACAGTGTCTCTCCAGCCTATGACTTATATATATATTCCCGCTATACAGACGGCCGGGGCTACACTGAGCACAGGGTGTATACTGGAGACAGTGTCTCTCCAGCCTATGATTTATATATATATTCCCGTGCTACAGACTGCTGGGGCTACACTGAGCACAGGGTGTATACTGGAGACAGTGTCTCTCCAGCCCTCCGCCTACGGCCTGGTGAGACAATGCGGGCTGAGGTGTCTGTATACGCCTCAGTGTAGGCTGTACTGCGTCCTACATGGTGAGTGTCCTGCACATACTTCTTGTGTGTCCTGCGCATACTTCTTGTGTGTCCTGTGCATGTTTCTTGTGTGTCCTGCGCATACTTCTTTTGTTTCCTGCGCATACTTCTTATGTGTCCTTCTCCAGCTTCAAAAATTGGTAAAATATGTCATTAAGAATGCACATCTTAAACGAGCTGTAGAACCAGCAGCTAATCAGCGCCTTCAGTGGGGCGGGTTGAACTAAAGTTCAAAATTCAACACAGAGTTAATTTTAGAGATCAATTTTGTCAATGGCGAACATCAAATATATCGCGCCTTCATTTAGTTTCCTATGCATTTATAGCAATTGAGGTAGTGACTGCTGGTAGGTCAGCAGCATTATGAAAATCCCTTCAGTGACCACCGGTGGGTCACGTCGCATTTGAAGTGTTCAATTATCAGTAAGATGCAATGTTGCATCAACGCCACGTGGCCATACTTGACTATGTAGCACCTAGTGTAAACACTTGAATAAGGTTCACGACCCACGATGCGGTGCGACTGCAAAAATTGCAAATCTGACCAAAAAACGGCAAGACTCCAAAGGAAGCAGCTCTAAGGGCTGTAGAGTGATGGTATCCTCTTAACGACACACTACATTTACAAAATTAATATCAGCTTCAATGTTATATTTTGTAAAAGTTTCATGAGATACACGATCATGTTGAAAACTGCTCGTAAAATGCTAGTTTCCGATCAACATGTTCATTGTAAAAAAATCGCATTTTTATCGTAACTTATGCTTGAGTAACGCAATTTGCATTCTCATTCTACCTTTAGTACCAGAATATGACAAATATTGTAACACATACGCGTGCATTTTTAATAATTTGCGATACTTATGAATCGGTCACATTTTGCCGGACTTTTTGGTGTGAAGAGTCTTAAATTTCACGGCAGGGCTTTCACCAGGTAGAAGAAACGAGGTAGGGTCAAAGCAGTATTTTTTTGGTCGACCGTGAGGCAATGGTGCCGTCATGGCCACGAACCAATTGCAGCGCTCATACTGCATCTGGCAACATTGCTAGCCCAAAATCTGGATCCGCTATTGGCCTAACGACACGTCGCAATGGTGACGTCACAAAGTTTGATGAAATGAAGCCGTTCTTTTGGCCAACCGAACATGAGGAGCATTATATCCTCATAGAAAAGACTCAACCTCGTTTCCTCTACCGTGTTCGGAACTGACGTTTAACTATTTACAGGCACTCAAAAATGTACCCTGTCTGACGCCTTCGTGGCGGTGAGGTTCGAAGGCCACGCGAGGGGGACTGCATACGACGCTTGCTTCACGTCTTGGGGTCACGGCCTGGACGTTCTAACCCCCTCAACCCCCATCTTGTCCTCCTCAATATACGACCCCGTGAACCACCCCGCTTGTTTTGCAACCGACGGGTACGTTTGTGACGCTGGCGAGTACTACGCGACTCAAGATGAAGAGTACAGCTGGATCCAATTCGACCTTCTGGAGCCGAAGATCGTCTCCGCTGTCGTGGTCGTCATTGGGTACCCTGACGAGTTTGTTGATATTGACGTGTACTTGGGTAACTCTTCTTCGTACGCTGACAACCCCGTTTGGGGTAGGTACCCGGGCAGTCTACCTGTCAAAGTAAGTGGTACCATTTTGCCCAGTGGTACCGCTTTCGCAGGCAGGTACCTCACTTTCTTGAGCGTTGCAATGAACTACATCGATGTGTGCGAGGTGCAAGTTATTGAAGGCGTTTAGAGCAGTGGTGCTTAACCTGTTGGAAGTGCTGGACCCCGCAAGTTCCACACATGTGTTCATCGAACCCTACGTAGTTGGAAAACTAAAACGCGTTTTTTCTCCACATTCAAAAGACATGGATATAACTGTATAGTATTTCATCGAACCCTTCGTAGTTAAAAAACTCAATAGCACTTCTGTCTTCAAATTCAGAGCATATAACTATACACTGTATTAGAGCAAAATTGTATCATGCCTAACCCAGGGGTTCGACTCACCAAGCCCCTGGGGTTCGATCGAACCCAGGTTAAGAACCACTGTTCTAGACCAGCTTACGCCCAACGTTTTAGCCGATACATCTATAGTTTTGGCCGCCCTCTACAGGATGTATACTTGGGCGGCTAAAATCATAGATTCCCCTGCGATAAAATTAGACTGGGAAGCCTAGAATTCACCACTCATGTTACTCATCTACCACTACCACTACCTACCAATAACAATAACTAACCAATAATTAGTACTTAATATTCATGAGGTTCTTCATACTTTGAACATTATTCAGAATGAATATAAAACATGATTTTCTGCTAAAAATTAATATTAAAGGTAAAACATGGACATTTATGAGGCCGTGTTGACTGTGAAAACTTAAATGTTGGCTTAAAAAGAGTTTTAGAGCGCAGGAAGGTATTGGATACTTTGTAATTATCTTCTCTTTTATCTAATTTTTGTTCACAGGTTTCTTTAAATCCTTATTATTAGGTTGCTTTCTTTGATGAGTGTTGGTGAGTTGTGATGAGTGAGAGCAGGTTGTTATGAGTGAGAGCAGGTTGTGATGAGTGAGAGCAGGTTGTGATGAGTGAGAGCAGGTTGTTATGAGTGAGAGCAGGTTGTTATGAGTGAGAGCAGGTTGTGATGAGTGAGAGCAGGTTGTTATGAGTGAGAGCAGGTTGTTATGAGTGAGAGCAGGTTGTTATGAGTGAGAGCAGGTTGTTATGAGTGAGAGCAGGTTGTGATGAGTGAGAGCAGGTTGTGATGAGTGAGAGCAGGTTGTTATGAGTGAGAGCAGGTTGTGATGAGTGAGAGCAGGTTGTTATGAGTGAGAGCAGGTTGTGATGAGTGAGAGCAGGTTGTTATGAGTGAGAGCAGGTTGTGATGAGTGAGAGCAGGTTGTGATGAGTGAGAGCAGGTTGTGATGAGTGAGAGCAGGTTGTGATGAGTGAGAGCAGGTTGTTATGAGTGAGAGCAGGTTGTGATGAGTGAGAGCAGGTTGTGATGAGTGAGAGCAGGTTGTGATGAGTGAGAGCAGGTTGTTATGAGTGAGAGCAGGTTGTGATGAGTGAGAGCAGGTTGTGATGAGTGAGAGCAGGTTGTTATGAGTGAGAGCAGGTTGTGATGAGTGAGAGCAGGTTGTGATGAGTGAGAGCAGGTTGTGATGAGTGAGAGCAGGTTGTTATGAGTGAGAGCAGGTTGTTATGAGTGAGAGCAGGTTGTTATGAGTGAGAGCAGGTTGTTATGAGTGAGAGCAGGTTGTTATGAGTGAGAGCAGGTTGTGATGAGTGAGAGCAGGTTGTTATGAGTGAGAGCAGGTTGTTATGAGTGAGAGCAGGTTGTTATGAGTGAGAGCAGGTTGTTATGAGTGAGAGCAGGTTGTTATGAGTGAGAGCAGGTTGTTATGAGTGAGAGCAGGTTGTGATGAGTGAGAGCAGGTTGTTATGAGTGAGAGCAGGTTGTTATGAGTGAGAGCAGGTTGTGATGAGTGAGAGCAGGTTGTTATGAGTGAGAGCAGGTTGTTATGAGTGAGAGCAGGTTGTTATGAGTGAGAGCAGGTTGTGATGAGTGAGAGCAGGTTGTTATGAGTGAGAGCAGGTTGTTATGAGTGAGAGCAGGTTGTTATGAGTGAGAGCAGGTTGTTATGAGTGAGAGCAGGTTGTTATGAGTGAGAGCAGGTTGTTATGAGTGAGAGCAGGTTGTGATGAGTGAGAGCAGGTTGTTATGAGTGAGAGCAGGTTGTGATGAGTGAGAGCAGGTTGTGATGAGTGAGAGCAGGTTGTTATGAGTGAGAGCAGGTTGTTATGAGTGAGAGCAGGTTGTTATGAGTGAGAGCAGGTTGTGATGAGTGAGAGCAGGTTGTTATGAGTGAGAGCAGGTTGTGATGAGTGAGAGCAGGTTGTTATGAGTGAGAGCAGGTTGTTATGAGTGAGAGCAGGTTGTTATGAGTGAGAGCAGGTTGTTATGAGTGAGAGCAGGTTGTGATGAGTGAGAGCAGGTTGTTATGAGTGAGAGCAGGTTGTGATGAGTGAGAGCAGGTTGTGATGAGTGAGAGCAGGTTGTTATGAGTGAGAGCAGGTTGTTATGAGTGAGAGCAGGTTGTTATGAGTGAGAGCAGGTTGTTATGAGTGAGAGCAGGTTGTTATGAGTGAGAGCAGGTTGTGATGAGTGAGAGCAGGTTGTTATGAGTGAGAGCAGGTTGTGATGAGTGAGAGCAGGTTGTGATGAGTGAGAGCAGGTTGTTATGAGTGAGAGCAGGTTGTTATGAGTGAGAGCAGGTTGTTATGAGTGAGAGCAGGTTGTTATGAGTGAGAGCAGGTTGTTATGAGTGAGAGCAGGTTGTGATGAGTGAGAGCAGGTTGTTATGAGTGAGAGCAGGTTGTTATGAGTGAGAGCAGGTTGTTATGAGTGAGAGCAGGTTGTGATGAGTGAGAGCAGGTTGTTATGAGTGAGAGCAGGTTGTTATGAGTGAGAGCAGGTTGTTATGAGTGAGAGCAGGTTGTTATGAGTGAGAGCAGGTTGTGATGAGTGAGAGCAGGTTGTTATGAGTGAGAGCAGGTTGTGATGAGTGAGAGCAGGTTGTGATGAGTGAGAGCAGGTTGTTATGAGTGAGAGCAGGTTGTTATGAGTGAGAGCAGGTTGTGATGAGTGAGAGCAGGTTGTGATGAGTGAGAGCAGGTTGTTATGAGTGAGAGCAGGTTGTGATGAGTGAGAGCAGGTTGTTATGAGTGAGAGCAGGTTGTGATGAGTGAGAGCAGGTTGTGATGAGTGAGAGCAGGTTGTGATGAGTGAGAGCAGGTTGTTATGAGTGAGAGCAGGTTGTTATGAGTGAGAGCAGGTTGTTATGAGTGAGAGCAGGTTGTTATGAGTGAGAGCAGGTTGTTATGAGTGAAAGCAGGTTGTGATGAGTGAGAGCAGGTTGTGATGAGTGAGAGCAGGTTGTTATGAGTGAGAGCAGGTTGTTATGAGTGAGAGCAGGTTGTGATGAGTGAGAGCAGGTTGTTATGAGTGAGAGCAGGTTGTAATGAGTGAGAGCAGGTTGTGATGAGTGAGAGCAGGTTGTTATGAGTGAGAGCAGGTTGTGATGAGTGAGAGCAGGTTGTGATGAGTGAGAGCAGGTTGTTATGAGTGAGAGCAGGTTGTGATGAGTGAGAGCAGGTTGTTATGAGTGAGAGCAGGTTGTGATGAGTGAGAGCAGGTTGTGATGAGTGAGAGCAGGTTGTGATGAGTGAGAGCAGGTTGTAATGAGTGAGAGCAGGTTGTGATGAGTGAGAGCAGGTTGTGATGAGTGAGAGCAGGTTGTGATGAGTGAGAGCAGGTTGTGATGAGTGAGAGCAGGTTGTGATGAGTGAGAGCAGGTTGTAATGAGTGAGAGCAGGTTGTGAGGAGTGAGAGCAGGTTGTGATGAGTGAGAGCAGGTTGTGATGAGTGAGAGCAGGTTGTGATGAGTGAGAGCAGGTTGTGATGAGTGAGAGCAGGTTGTAATGAGTGAGAGCAGATTGTAATGAGTGAGAGCAGGTTGTGATGAGTGAGAGCAGGTTGTGATGAGTGAGAGCAGGTTGTTATGAGTGAGAGCAGGTTGTTATGAGTGAGAGCAGGTTGTTATGAGTGAGAGCAGGTTGTGATGAGTGAGAGCAGGTTGTTATGAGTGAGAGCAGGTTGTTATGAGTGAGAGCAGGTTGTTATGAGTGAGAGCAGGTTGTTATGAGTGAGAGCAGGTTGTTATGAGTGAGAGCAGGTTGTGATGAGTGAGAGCAGGTTGTTATGAGTGAGAGCAGGTTGTTATGAGTGAGAGCAGGTTGTTATGAGTGAGAGCAGGTTGTTATGAGTGAGAGCAGGTTGTTATGAGTGAGAGCAGGTTGTGCTGAGTGAGAGCAGGTTGTGCTGAGTGAGAGCAGGTTGTTATGAGTGAGAGCAGGTTGTTATGAGTGAGAGCAGGTTGTTATGAGTGAGAGCAGGTTGTGATGAGTGAGAGCAGGTTGTTATGAGTGAGAGCAGGTTGTGATGAGTGAGAGCAGGTTGTGATGAGTGAGAGCAGGTTGTTATGAGTGAGAGCAGGTTGTTATGAGTGAGAGCAGGTTGTGCTGAGTGAGAGCAGGTTGTGATGAGTGAGAGCAGGTTGTTATGAGTGAGAGCAGGTTGTTATGAGTGAGAGCAGGTTGTGATGAGTGAGAGCAGGTTGTGATGAGTGAGAGCAGGTTGTGATGAGTGAGAGCAGGTTGTGATGAGTGAGAGCAGGTTGTTATGAGTGAGAGCAGGTTGTTATGAGTGAGAGCAGGTTGTTATGAGTGAGAGCAGGTTGTTATGAGTGAGAGCAGGTTGTTATGAGTGAGAGCAGGTTGTTATGAGTGAGAGCAGGTTGTTATGAGTGAGAGCAGGTTGTTATGAGTGAGAGCAGGTTGTTATGAGTGAGAGCAGGTTGTTATGAGTGAGAGCAGGTTGTTATGAGTGAGAGCAGGTTGTGATGAGTGAGAGCAGGTTGTTATGAGTGAGAGCAGGTTGTGATGAGTGAGAGCAGGTTGTGCTGAGTGAGAGCAGGTTGTGATGAGTGAGAGCAGGTTGTGATGAGTGAGAGCAGGTTGTGATGAGTGAGAGCAGGTTGTTATGAGTGAGAGCAGGTTGTGATGAGTGAGAGCAGGTTGTTATGAGTGAGAGCAGGTTGTGATGAGTGAGAGCAGGTTGTTATGAGTGAGAGCAGGTTGTTATGAGTGAGAGCAGGTTGTGCTGAGTGAGAGCAGGTTGTGCTGAGTGAGAGCAGGTTGTTATGAGTGAGAGCAGGTTGTTATGAGTGAGAGCAGGTTGTTATGAGTGAGAGCAGGTTGTGATGAGTGAGAGCAGGTTGTTATGAGTGAGAGCAGGTTGTTATGAGTGAGAGCAGGTCGTTATGAGTGAGAGCAGGTTGTGATGAGTGAGAGCAGGTTGTGATGAGTGAGAGCAGGTTGTTATGAGTGAGAGCAGGTTGTTATGAGTGAGAGCAGGTTGTTATGAGTGAGAGCAGGTTGTGATGAGTGAGAGCAGGTTGTTATGAGTGAGAGCAGGTCGTTATGAGTTAGAGCAGGTTGTTATGAGTGAGAGCAGGTTGTGATGAGTGAGAGCAGGTTGTGATGAGTGAGAGCAGGTTGTGATGAGTGAGAGCAGGTTGTGATGAGTGAGAGCAGGTTGTGATGACTGAGAGCAGGTCGTTATGAGTTAGAGCAGGTTGTTATGAGTGTGAGCAGGTTGTGATGAGTGAGAGCAGGTTGTGATGAGTGAGAGCAGGTTGTGATGAGTGAGAGCAGGTTGTGATGAGTGTGAGCAGGTTGTGATGAGTGAGAGCAGGTTGTGATGAGTGAGAGCAGGTTGTGATGAGTGAGAGCAGGTTGTGATGAGTGAGAGCAGGTTGTGATGAGTGAGAGCAGGTTGTGATGAGTGAGAGCAGGTTGTGATGAGTGAGAGCAGGTCGTTATGAGTGAGAGCAGGTTGTGATGAGTGAGAGCAGGTTGTGATGAGTGAGAGCAGGTTGTGATGAGTGAGAGCAGGTTGTGATGAGTGAGAGCAGGTTGTGATGAGTGAGAGCAGGTTGTGATGAGTGAGAGCAGGTTGTGATGAGTGAGAGCAGGTTGTGATGAGTGAGAGCAGGTTGTTATGAGTGAGAGCAGGTTGTGATGAGTGAGAGCAGGTTGTTATGAGTGAGAGCAGGTTGTTATGAGTGAGAGCAGGTTGTTATGAGTGAGAGCAGGTTGTTATGAGTGAGAGCAGGTTGTTATGAGTGAGAGCAGGTTGTTATGAGTGAGAGCAGGTTGTTATGAGTGAGAGCAGGTTGTTATGAGTGAGAGCAGGTTGTTATGAGTGAGAGCAGGTTGTTATGAGTGAGAGCAGGTTGTGATGAGTGAGAGCAGGTTGTTATGAGTGAGAGCAGGTTGTGATGAGTGAGAGCAGGTTGTTATGAGTGAGAGCAGGTTGTGATGAGTGAGAGCAGGTTGTGATGAGTGAGAGCAGGTTGTTATGAGTGAGAGCAGGTTGTGATGAGTGAGAGCAGGTTGTTATGAGTGAGAGCAGGTTGTGATGAGTGAGAGCAGGTTGTTATGAGTGAGAGCAGGTTGTGATGAGTGAGAGCAGGTTGTGATGAGTGAGAGCAGGTTGTGATGAGTGAGAGCAGGTTGTTATGAGTGAGAGCAGGTTGTGATGAGTGAGAGCAGGTTGTTATGAGTGAGAGCAGGTTGTGATGAGTGAGAGCAGGTTGTGATGACTGAGAGCAGGTCGTTATGAGTTAGAGCAGGTTGTTATGAGTGAGAGCAGGTTGTGATGAGTGAGAGCAGGTTGTGATGACTGAGAGCAGGTCGTTATGAGTTAGAGCAGGTTGTTATGAGTGAGAGCAGGTTGTTATGAGTGAGAGCAGGTTGTGATGAGTGAAAGTAAGTTGTGATGAGTAAGATGTGTATCAACAAAAGAAGATTAGCTCATGCAGATTGCAGGAGAAGCATTTTCTTGAATACTTATTGAGATGTAGAAAACTTTGCAACCCTTTAACTGTTTCTATTGCATCGAATATTTCCACTCGTGTATCTTTATCCGACCACTCGTGTATCTTTATCCGACCACTCGTGTATCTTTATCCGACCACTCGTGTATCTTTATCCGACCACTCGTGTATCTTTATCCGATCACTCGTGTATCTTTATCCGACCACTCGTGTATCTTTATCCGACCACTCGTGTATCTTTATCCGACCACTCGTGTATCTTTTTAAACAAACCACTGGTATATCTTTTCAAGTAAACCACTGGTGTATCTTTTTAAACAAACCACTGGTGTATCTTTTTAAACAAACCACTGGTATATCTTTTTAAAACCACTGGTGTACCTTTTTAAACAAACCACTGGTATATCTTTTCAAGTAAACCACTGGTGTACCTTTTTAAACAAACCACTGGTGTATCTTTTTAAACAAACCACTGGTATATCTTTTTAAAACCACTGGTGTACCTTTTTAAACAAACCACTGGTATATCTTTTTAAGTAAACCACTGGTGTATCTTTTTAAACAAACCACTGGTATATCTTTTTAAAACCACTGGTGTACCTTTTTAAACAAACCACTGGTGTATCTTTTTAAACAAACCACTGGTGTATCTTTTTAAGTAAACCACTGGTGTATCTTTTTAAAACCACTGGTGTACCTTTTTAAACAAACCACTGGTGTACCTTTTTAAACAAACCACTGGTGTACCTTTTTAAACAAACCACTGGTGTATCTTTTTAAAACCACTGGTGTACCTTTTTAAACCAACCACTGGTGTACCTTTTTAAACAAACCACTGGTGTATCTTTTTAAAACCACTGGTGTACCTTTTTAAACCAACCACTGGTATATCTTTTTAAAACCACTGGTGTACCTTTTTAAACCAACCACTGGTGTACCTTTTTAAACAAACCACTGGTATATCTTTTTAAAACCACTGGTGTACCTTTTTAAACAAACCACTGGTATATCTTTTTAAAACCACTGGTGTACCTTTTTAAACAAACCACTGGTGTATCTTTTTAAAACCACTGGTGTACCTTTTTAAACCAACCACTGGTGTACCTTTTTAAACAAACCACTGGTATATCTTTTTAAAACCACTGGTGTACCTTTTTAAACAAACCACTGGTGTATCTTTTTAAAACCACTGGTGTACCTTTTTAAACAAACCACTGGTGTATCTTTTTAAACAAACCACTGGTGTATCTTTTTAAACAAACCACTGGTGTACCTTTTTAAACAAACCACTGGTATATCTTTTTAAAACCACTGGTGTACCTTTTTAAACAAACCACTGGTGTATCTTTTTAAACAAACCACTGGTGTATCTTTTTAAGTAAACCACTGGTGTATCTTTTTAAAACCACTGGTGTACCTTTTTAAACAAACCACTGGTGTATCTTTTTAAACAAACCACTGGTGTATCTTTTTAAACAAACCACTGGTATATCTTTTTAAACAAACCACTGGTATATCTTTTTAAACAAACCACTGGTGTATCTTTTTAAACAAACCACTGGTATATCTTTTTAAACAAACCACTGGTGTATCTTTTTAAACAAACCACTGGTATATCTTTTTAAAACCACTGGTGTACCTTTTTAAACAAACCACTGGTGTATCTTTTTAAACAAACCACTGGTATATCTTTTTAAAACCACTGGTGTACCTTTTTAAACAAACCACTGGTGTATCTTTTTAAACAAACCACTGGTGTATCTTTTTAAACAAACCACTGGTGTATCTTTTTAAACAAACCACTGGTATATCTTTTTAAACAAACGACTGGTATATCTTTTTAAACAAACCACTGGTATATCTTTTTAAAACCACTGGTGTACCTTTTTAAACAAACCACTGGTGTATCTTTTTAAACAAACCACTGGTATATCTTTTTAAAACCACTGGTGTACCTTTTTAAACAAACCACTGGTATATCTTTTTAAACAAACCACTGGTATATCTTTTTAAAACCACTGGTGTACCTTTTTAAACAAACCACTGGTGTATCTTTTTAAACAAACCACTGGTGTATCTTTTTAAACAAACCACTGGTATATCTTTTTAAACAAACCACTGGTATATCTTTTTAAACAAACCACTGGTGTATCTTTTTAAACAAACCACTGGTGTACCTTTTTAAACAAACCACTGGTGTATCTTTTTAAACAAACCACTGGTGTATCTTTTTAAAACCACTGGTGTACCTTTTTAAACAAACCACTGGTGTATCTTTTTAAACAAACCACTGGTGTATCTTTTTAAACAAACCACTGGTATATCTTTTTAAACAAACCACTGGTGTATCTTTTTAAACAAACCGCTGGTGTATCTTTTCAAATAAACCACTGGTGTATCTTTTTAAGCACACCACTGGTGTATCTTTTTAAACAAACCACTGGTGTATCTTTTCAAGCACACCACTGGTGTATCATTTTAAACAAACCACTGGTGTATCTTTTCAAACAAACCACTGGTGTATCTTTACCCAAACAAACCACTGGTGTATCTTTACTTGAACAAAACACTGGTTTATCTTTACTTAAACAAACCACTGGTGTATCTTTACCCAAACAAACCACTGGTGTATCTTTACTTGAACAAAACACTGGTTTATCTTTACTTAAACAAACCACTGGTGTATCTTTTTAAGCAGACATTTATGCATATTAGCTTAATCAATAAGAAATACAACTGTGTTCAATTCATGTGTTATATGTATGTGATATACAGGCCCAGTATATCCTCGCGTGTCACAGAGAACGTAATGTATCTCGAGGCTTTTTCATAAATGTCACCATTTTATCCCTCACTTTTAGCTTCGATATTATTGTGCATCTGCGCCAACTTAAAAAAAAAATTCTCAAACCTGTAAAATTTTTATACCCTTTTATCCATTACCTAACTAGCTAAACCAAACGTTTGGATCTCGTTTTTTGGTATATATTTATATAAATATATATATATATATATATATGTATATAGATATATATATATTGATATATATATATGGTTCACATATATATACATATGTGAACCAATAGGTATATATATGGGTACTATCAGGTACATTGCTTGTTCACATTTCAGCATATATATGCAGCACATGAATTATTTTACTTCTCTTTTTAATATAGTTTAGCGTACAAAATGAAATATATCGTGCCATTATATTTTTCTCGCTTTCTAGGAAAAGTAGAAATGTATTTCGGCAGCAAAGCCGAGTCTTCAACCTCATTATTCACAACCCAACCGAGCCAACCGTTGCAACAGCGCGAACATAGCCAACATGTCAACTTAACTAGTCCATCCCCTTTATTTGGAATATGAATGAAGGTGAAATGAAAGAAAGGCAGTAAGAAATAAAAATAATTAATCTCTCGAGAGTTGATGTGAACACGGCCCGTCAAAATATATAGGGCTGGAGCTTGTATGTATCACAGATACGCTCATCACACACTGCAGGCTGGCTTCGGACAGACGGACGGATGCGGCTTTTATTATAGTATAGATTTGTTAATTAACCCTTCAGTTGTACCTCTTTAACCTAGAATTTGCCCTTCAGTTGTATCCTCTTAACCTAAAATTTGCCCTTCAGTTGTATCTTCTTAACCTAAAATTTGCCCTTCAGTTGTATCTCCTTAACCTAGAATTTGCCCTTCAGTTGTATCTCCTTAACCTAGAATTTGCCCTTCAGTTGTATCTCCTTATCCTAGAATTTGCCCTTCAGTTGTATCTCCTTAACCTAGAATTTGCCCTTCAGTTGTATCTCCTTAACCTAGAATTTGCCCTTCAGTTGTATCTCCTTAACCTAGAATTTGCCCTTCAGTTGTATCTCCTTAACCTAGAATTTGCCCTTCAGTTGTATCTCCTTATCCTAGAATTTGCCCTTCAGTTGTATCTCCTTAACCTAGAATTTGCCCTTCAGTTGTATCTCCTTAACCTAGAATTTGCCCTTCAGTTGTATCTCCTTAACCTAGAATTTGCCCTTCAGTTGTATCTCCTTAACCTAGAATTTGCCCTTCAGTTGTATCTCCTTATCCTAGAATTTGCCCTTCAGTTGTATCTCCTTAACCTAGAATTTGCCCTTCAGTTGTATCTTCTTAACCTAGAATTTGCCCTTCAGTTGTATCTCCTTAACCTAGAATTTGCCCTTCAGTTGTATCTCCTTAACCTAGAATTTGCCCTTCAGTTGTATCTCCTTAACCTAGAATTTGCCCTTCAGTTGTATCTTCTTAACCTAAAATTTGCCCTTCAGTTGTATCTCCTTAACCTAGAATTTGCCCTTCAGTTGTATCTCCTTAACCTAGAATTTGCCCTTCAGTTGTATCTTCTTAACCTAGAATTTGCCCTTCAGTTGTATCTCCTTAACCTAGAATTTGCCCTTCAGTTGTATCTCCTTAACCTAGAATTTGCCCTTCAGTTGTATCTTCTTAACTTAGAATTTGCCCTTCAGTTGTATCTCCTTAACCTAGAATTTGCCCTTCAGTTGTATCTCCTTAACCTAGAATTTGCCCTTCAGTTGTATCTTCTTAACCTAGAATTTGCCCTTCAGTTGTATCTCCTTAACCTAGAATTTGCCCTTCAGTTGTATCTCCTTAACCTAGAATTTGCCCTTCAGTTGTATCTCCTTAACCTAGAATTTGCCCTTCAGTGGTATCTTCTTAACCTAGAATTTGCCCTTCAGTTGTATCTCCTTAACCTAGAATTTGCCCTTCAGTTGTACCTCCTTAACCTAGAATTTGCCCTTCAGTTGTAACTCCTTAACCTAGAATTTGCCCTTCAGTTGTATCTCCTTAACCTAGAATTTGCCCTTCAGTTGTATCTTCTTAACCTAGAATTTGCCCTTCAGTTGTAACTCCTTAACCTAGAATTTGCCCTTCAGTTGTATCTCCTTAACCTAGAATTTGCCCTTCAGTTGTAACTCCTTAACCTAGAATTTGCCCTTCAGTTGTAACTCCTTAACCTAGAATTTGCCCTTCAGTTGTAACTCCTTAACCTAGAATTTGCCCTTCAGTTGTAACTCCTTAACCTAGAATTTGCCCTTCAGTTGTGACTCCTTAACCTAGAATTTGCCCTTCAGTTGTAACACCTTAACCTAGAATTTGCCCTTCAGTTGTAACTCCTTAACCTAGAATTTGCCCTTCAGTTGTAACTCCTTAACCTAGAACTTGCCCTTCAGTTGTAACTCCTTAACCTAGAATTTGCCCTTCAGTTGTATCTCCTTAACCTAGAATTTGCCCTTCAGTTGTATCTCCTTATCCTAGAATTTGCCCTTCAGTTGTAACTCCTTAACCTAGAATTTGCCCTTCAGTTGTAACTCCTTAACCTAGAATTTGCCCTTCAGTTGTGACTCCTTAACCTAGAATTTGCCCTTCAGTTGTAACACCTTAACCTAGAATTTGCCCTTCAGTTGTAACTCCTTAACCTAGAATTTGCCCTTCAGTTGTAACTCCTTAACCTAGAACTTGCCCTTCAGTTGTAACTCCTTAACCTAGAATTTGCCCTTCAGTTGTATCTCCTTAACCTAGAATTTGCCCTTCAGTTGTATCTCCTTATCCTAGAATTTGCCCTTCAGTTGTATCTCCTTAACCTAGAATTTGCCCTTCAGTTGTATCTCCTTAACCTAGAATTTGCTCTTCAGTTGTATCTCCTTAACCTAGAATTTGCCCTTCAGTTGTATCTCCTTAACCTAGAATTTGCCCTTCAGTTGTATCTCCTTAACCTAGAATTTGCCCTTCAGTTGTATCTCCTTAACCTAGAATTTGCCCTTCAGTTGTACCTTCTTAACCTAGAATTTGCCCTTCAGTTGTATCTCCTTAACCTAGAATTTGCCCTACAGTTGTATCTCCTTAACCTAGAATTTGCCCTTCAGTTGTAAATTGATCAGTTTTAACTCTCACCTTCGAGTTGTAAATGTAGCTTATTAGTTTGCAGCGAATGTTAGTGTTTGTGGTTCAATAAGGTTGGAAAAACACAGTTACAACAACAAAGTTACAACAACAAAGTTACAATAACAAGGTTACAATAACAAGGTCACAACAACAAGGTGACAATAACAAGGTTACACTACACACAAGACACAAGTCCACGCCCCCAGACGCCAGATCCCCCACACGTCACACGCTCGGGTCAACACGGCGGTAAATGTCAGGTTTTGCATTGCAAATTTACGGTAAAATCGGTCGCTTGAAACCGGTTTTGAAATGTTTGAAATTGGGAAACCGCGCGAGATTGCGGTTATGTTGATAATTTCAACACATATATGTGGATTATGAATGTGGAAGATAGGTTGGGAGGTGGAATATGGGTACAGACATACAGTATGTATACGACTCGGAAAATTTACACTATGTAAATAAGGTTGCACTGTTTAACTGTGTGTATTTAATATGAACGAATGCATGTAATAAAATTAATTATATATTATAAAGGGTTATTAACCCGTTGTGCTAATAATTTTAACCCACACATGTAAATTATGCGTTCTGACGTACAGAATACATACTCTGTATGTCTGTATTCATAATCCACATATCATCCACATCGGAACATTTACACTACGTGAGCATGGTTGTACTGTATAATTATTTATCTTTAATATGGACATATGTACAAAATACAAGTAATTATATGTTATAGAGGACATATACATAAAGTTTGGCTTTATTACATTAGCGTAAGACTTCATTATATTAGCGTAAGACAAAAATTTGAACAGCTAAAATCAACGTTTCAGAGAATACCAAATCTCAATCTAAATCCTATTTGAACATTAATAGCCAAATGAGCATCAAATATAGATGCTCATTTACCCTCTGTCACGCCCTTCCCAAAAATTCCCCTCTGATTTTCAGTGAAATCTAAAATTTTTCTTTCATCACGCATACCTCAGAAATCTCCTTTCATGTCAATGAACTCTGCTTTCCAACACGCTCTTCTTACAGAATTTCTTTTGATTGTCGGTAAATATACCATCTGTCATACCCTTCTCCAAAAAATCCCTCGATTGTCAGTAAATCCCTTTCGATTGCCGGTAAATCTCCTTCGATTGCCGGTAAATCCCCTTCGATTGTCGGTAAATACCCTTCGATTGCCGGTAAATCCCCTTCGATTGTCGGGAAATACCCTCCGATTGCCGGTAAATATCCTTCGATTGTCGGTAAATCCCCTTCGATTGTCGGGAAATACCCTCCGATTGCCGGTAAATACCCTTCGATTGTCGGTAAATCCCCTTCGATTGTCGGGAAATACCCTTCGATTGCCGGTAAATCCCCTTCGATTGTCGGGAAATACCCTCCGATTGCCGGTAAATCCCCTTCGATTGCCGGTAAATCCCCTTCGATTGCCGGTAAATCCCCTTCGATTGTCGGTAAATCCCCTTCGATTGCCGGTAAATCCCCTTCGATTGTCGGTAAATCCCCTTCGCTTGCCTGTTAATCCCCTTCGATTGTCGGTATAAAAGATCCCTTCGATTCGTCACGGCGCTTCAACGTCCGTCTTTATTGGTGCACAGAGCCAGTTTCGCCATTCAAACCTCAACAGCAAAGAAAAGAAATTTAGAAATTAAAGATGAAAGATACATAGAAGGAGAGAAATAAGAAATAAGAAGTCGTGTGAGAAAGAAAGGTTAATTTTCTTGATCAAAATTGGGATGGTAACGACTAACTGAAAGATTAAATCGTTTTATTATTAGCAAACACATGAGTCGAAACACTTGTGAACAAAACCGCAACACAGCACTACTGATTAATTAGTACGACATCCAGGAACAATTTATCGACGAAAGATAACGGCATGAAGCAAAATATAAAATTGAAAATGTAAGTTCTGGTCAGCACCTTCTTGATTTAACATCTGGCACACGCACACAATCAATAATCATCACTATTATAAAAGTAGCCGCGTCGTCCGTCCGTGTGACCCCCCTCTTGATTATGGTATCCAGAATACGCAATCGGCATATTTTTACAAATAGAAATTTTCTATGGAGCTTTCTCAGTTGAAATTCATCATGTCGCTTTGATGTTTTCAATTGGTAATGCGAAAAGAAATGTTTTAAATTCGTTTCACCAGTAACCTGGCTACCATTTAGTATAAAGCCCAAGATTTTGGAACTTGAGTTATTGTTTTCGAAATTGTGATTTTCTTGAAAAGCTTCGAAAAGATAATAGACGACATTTCAGAATAAAATTCCGGCAAAAGAGGCCACCGTGGATAGAAATGTATCCAACCGCAAGAGAGATGTAGCAAGACTTCGACAGCAAGAAAAACGCCGAAGACTATCGGTTGAACAACGCGAAATGGCAAGACGAAGCAACGCTGCTCGCCAACGTTACGCTAGAGCTAAATTGACCCTTGAACGGCGTTTGGAAATTCTACGGAATAATGCAGAACAACACCGAGTAGCTAGAGAGAGATTAACACAAAAGAAGTGAGGAAATTCTTTGGCATAGCGCTGGACAACATTGAATGGCACGAAAGAATTTAACTCAAGAAAGCAGGGGTAAAATTCTTCAGACTAATGCCGAACAGCATCGACTTGCGCAAGCAAATTTAACCCAAGAAAGAAGGAATGAAATTCTTCAGATTATCCACTGAAATTTATACATAAATAAATTCATGCATTTTGTGAGTAATTTGTGCTATGTTATCACAATGGGCATGTGAGTGAACACACTAAATTGGTTGGTGCGTGTGTCTGTGACGCTCACAAGGACGCTCAATGACCGTATCTGTGATACGAGTTTCACCAGTGCACAAGTACAAGAATATTTTGATGGCGGGCACTGTTGGGATGGATATATTTGTTGGGCATCCTCGTCTGGAGGATTTATTTAATGGCGGGTACTGTTGGGATGGATATATTTGTTGGGCATCCACGTCTGGAGGATTTATTTAATGGCGGGTACTGTTGGGATGGATATATTTGTTGGGCATCCACGTCTGGAGGATTTATTTAATGGCGGGAACTGTTGGGATGGATATATTTGTTGGGCATCCACGTCTGGAGGATTTATTTAATGGTGAGTACTGTTGGGATGGATATATTTGTTGGGCATCCACGTCTGGAGGATTTATTTAATGGCGGGTACTGTTGGCATGTATATATTTGTTGGGCATCCACGTCTGGAGGATTTATTTAATGGCGGGTACTGTTGGGATGGATATATTTGTTGGGCATCCATGTCTGGAGGATTTATTTAATGGCGGGTACTGTTGGGATGGATATATTTGTTGGGCATCCACGTCCGGAGGATTTATTTAATGGCGGGTACTGTTGGGATGGATATATTTGTTGGGCATCCACGTCTGGAGGATTTATTTAATGGTGAGTACTGTTGGGATTCATATATTTGTTGGGCATCCACGTCTGGAGGATTTATTTAATGGTGGGTACTGCTGGGATGGATATATTTGTTGGGCATCCACGTCTGGAGGATTTATTTAATGGTAAGTACTGTTGGGATGGATATATTTGTTGGGCATCCACGTCTGGAGGATTTATTTAATGGCGGGTACTGTTGAGATGGATATATTTGTTGGGCATCCACGTCTGGAGGATTTATTTAATGGCGGGTACTGTTGGGATGGATATATTTGTTGGGCATCCACGTCTGGAGGATTTATTTAATGGCGGGTACTGTTGGGATGGATATATTTGTTGGGCATCCACGTCTGGAGGATTTATTTAATGGCGGGTACTGTGGGGATGGATATATTTGTTGGGCATCCACGTCTGGAGGATTTATTTAATGGCGGGTACTGTTGGGATGGATATATTTGTTGGGCATCCACGTCTGGAGGATTTATTTAATGGCGGGTACTGTGGGGATGGATATATTTGTTGGGCATCCACATCTGGAGGATTTATTTAATGGCGGGTACTGTTGGGATGGATATATTTGTTGGGCATCCACGTCTGGAGGATTTATTTAATGGCGGGTACTGTTGGGATGGATATATTTGTTGGGCATCCACGTCTGGAGGATTTATTTAATGGCGGGTACTGTTGGGATGGATATATTTGTTGGGCATCCACGTTTGGAGGATTTGTGAGAGGAAATATCGAGTCCCGTCATTTCTGAAGGGTCGTGTACACTAGTAAGGAAAAACTTACAAGCTGAACTTTCTGAATTTTTTTTACATACTGTACATACTGAAATTTTTCATACGCAATGATTGAGCTTTGAAGGCCGCATTGTTCTTGCGTTTTAACGCTCATTTTCGGTGTTGGTGACTCGGTATTCTACGCTGAATTATCTCTGTTCACTCATCATGTAAAACAAAAACATTAAGAGCCGGAATTCCGCTGTTTCCGTGAGATCATGCGGTCGTGGACACTTTTGACCCTGACGCCACCTGCGCTCTTCATATTTTATCTTTTGAAAAACCGCTGAAATTTGTTTTTTATTAGCAGTTGTAGATAGTGAAGGCTTTATTATCAGCAGTTATAGACATTGAAGATTTATTACTCTGGATAGTGACGGTTTATTATCAATAGTTAAAAAGTCATTTGAAGTAGTTAAAAGTCAAAAAGCCATTTAAATATTTTTTGACGTGTTGGTTGATTGCAACACAGGAGTTGGAGCAAACCCCCAACTCCCCCAACTCCTCCAACTCCCCCAACCCCCCCAACTCCCCCAACTCTCACAACTCCCCCAACTCTCACAACTCCCCCAACTCCCCCAACTTCCCCAACTCCCCCAACTCCCCCAACTCCCCCAACTCCCCCAACTCCCCCAACTCCCCCAACTTCCCCAACTCCCCCAACTCCCCCAACTCCCCCAACTCCCCCAACTCCCCCAACTCCCCCAACTCCCCCAACTCCCCCAACTCCCCAAGCTCCTCCAACTCCCCCAACTCCTCCAACTCCCCCAACTCCCCCAACTCCCCCAACTCCCCCAACTCCTCCAACTCCCCCAACTCCTCTGACTCCCCCAACTCCCCCAACTCCCCCAACTCCCACAACTTCCCCAACTCCCCCAACTTCCCCAACTCCTCCAACTCCCCCAACTTCCCCAACTCCCCCAACTCCCCAGCCTCACAGAGCTGCAATACCACAAAGTCCACCTCCCCACAGCAGCGCGTTTGTCTGCCTCACTTTTATGTGAATCAGAAAATTCTGTTCAGCATTTTGTGACCGTATCGAGCGAACGTCTGTTGCGTTCGAGTGACGGCTGAGCGAAAGTTGTAGGAGTAGAGCGAGTAGTAAAGTGGAATTGTAGGAGTAGAGCGAGTAGTAGAGGGGAGTTTTAGAGGTAGAGCGAGTAGGAGAGTGGAGTTGTAGAAGTAGAGCGAGTAGTAGAGGGGAGTTTTAGAGGTAGAGCGAGTAGTAGAGTGGAGTTGTAGAAATAGAGCGAGTAGTAGAGTGGAGTTGTAGAAGTAGAGCGAGTAGTAGAGTGGAGTTGCAGGGGTAGAGCGAGTAGTAGAGTGGAGTTGTAGAAGTAGAGCGAGTAGTAGAGTGGAGTTGTAGAAGTAGAGCGAGTAGTAGAGTGGAATGGTAGAGGTAGAGCGAGTAGTAGAGTGGAGTTGTAGAAGTAGAGCGAGTAGTAGAGTGGAGTTTTAGAAGTAGAGCGAGTAGTAGAGTGGAGTAGTAGAAGTAGAGCGAGTAGTAGAGTGGAGTTGTAGAAGTAGAGCGAGTAGTAGAGTGGAATGGTAGAAGTAGAGCGAGTAGTAGAGTGGAGTAGTAGAAGTAGAGCGAGTAGTAGAGTGGAATGGTAGAGGTAGAGCGAGTAGTAGAGTGGAATGGTAGAGGTAGAGCGAGTAGTAAAGTGGAGTTGTAGAAGTAGAGCGAGTAGTAGAGTGGAATGGTAGAAGTAGAGCGAGTAGTAGAGTGGAGTAGTAGAAGTAGAGCGAGTAGTAGAGTGGAATGGTAGAAGTAGAGCGAGTAGTAGAGTGGAGTAGTAGAAGTAGAGCGAGTAGTAGAGTGGAGTTTTAGAAGTAGAGCGAGTAGTAGAGTGGAGTAGTAGAAGTAGAGCGAGTAGTAGAGTGGACTTGTAGAAGTAGAGCGAGTAGTAGAGAGGAGTTGTAGGAGTAGAGCGAACTATTTTACAGAACGTATTGTCGCTAGAGCGCAGTCGCTAAGACGATGAATAAATAGCGGTTTTCCCGCCATCTCAGGAACGCTATCTCGAAGCAAGCGATGCAGAGATAGCGGGAAGCCCCCTAGAGATGACTCGAATATAACGGGATTCTCTCAAAAAGTTAGCGGGAAGTCCACATGAGATAAGGTGAAGTTAATGTCGCTCTCTAGCAAAGTTAGCGGGAAAACCGCTAGAGATCACGTGAACGTCGCGGAAATTCCGCCGTGAGAAAGTCGCTAAAAGTTGATGGAAGCCCACAAAAATCTTGCAAATTTTGCCTCTTTGGACTTATGGCAATATAAAATTATGCGACATGAGGATAATTCGTCAGAATTGGTCCCAAGAACTGCTACAAAAATAATGCTTCGTGCACTAGAAGTTGTGTTTAGCTCCTCGAAACCGTTAAAAAAATAGTGATTACTTGAAAATTGCACAGAAAAATGCGATCAAAGAAGGAAAAGCGCGAGTGGAGTGAAACGTCTGGAAACGTAAATTGGCAATAAAATACAATCTGATAATAAAAATTTTACAAGTTACGAGAAAAATCGACCATGAAATACAATATAAAATTCAAAATACGACACAAAAGTATCCATGAAATACAGAAATGAAAATCACCAAATAGAGAAACAGCAGAACGCTGCAAACATTCATCTAAAGGAATGTAATCCAGGCGTCGAATACGAATAATCACAAATAAATAATAAAAAACTACGCAAAATTGAGTAACAAGGATGCAAAAAATGTAAAATGGATGATTGTGAAAATGGTAAACTTGTGGACATTCGGAACATAAGATATATCTTTTTTACATCAATTCCTTTCTTATTGATCTCTTACTCATTAGTACACGCACACAAATCCGCTCTCACTCTCACGCACACACACACACACACACAGACACACACACACACAGCACATGCATACACAGCACAGACATACACAATGACACACACATTCACACAGACTCACGCACACACACATACAACTACACAAACACACACGCAGACACACACGCAAATCTCATCTTACTCTCACACACACTCTCACACTCACTTCCACACACACTGACACACACAAACACACACACAGCCTTACAAGATGCACCGCTCCAGCCAAATTAATATTCCTGCAATAAACAGGAGCAACATATGCAAATTAGCTCTCACCCTCATAACTATGCGTCACTATGCGTGTAATGCGCATACTGATTACAATGCAATATTCTCAAGCAGCGTGACTGATTGTGAGGTCATGTGAGGCAGAAGGTGAGGTCATGTGAGGCAGGAGATGAGGTCATGTGAGGCAGGAGATGAGGTCATGTGAGGCAGGAGGTGTGGTCATGTGAGGCAGGAGGTTTGGTGTCATGTGAGGCAGGAGGTGAGGTCATGTGAGGTAGGAGGTGAGGTCATGTGAGGCAGGAGGTGAGGTCATGTGAGACAGGAGGTGAGGTCATGTGAGGCAGGAGGTGTGATGTCATGTGAGGCAGGAAGTGAGGTCATGTGAGGCAGGAGGTGTGATGTCATGTGAGGCAGGAGGTGAGGTCATGTGAGGCAGGAGGTGAGGTCATGTGAGGCAGGAGGTGAGGTCATGTGAGGCAGTAGGTGAGGTCATGTGAGGCAGGAAGTGAGGTCATGTGAGGCAGGAGGTGAGGTCATGTGAGGCAGGAGGTGTGATGTCATGTGAGGCAGGAGGTGAGGTCATGTGAGGCAGGAGGTTAGGTCATGTGAGGCAGGAGGTTAGTTCATGTGAGGCAGGAGGTGAGGTCATGTGAGGCAGGAGGTGAGGTCATGTGAGGCAGGAGATGAGGTCATGTGAGGCAGGAGGTGTGAGGTCATGTGAGGCAGGAGGTGTGATGCCATGTGAGGCAGGAGGTGAGGTCATGTGAGGCAGGAGGTGAGGTCATGTGAGGCAGGAGGTGAGGTCATGTGAGGCAGGAGGTGAGGTCATGTGAGGCTGGAGGTGTGATGTCATGTGAGGCAGGAGGTGAGGTCATGTGAGGCAGGAGGTGTGATGTCATGTGAGGCAGGAGGTGAGGTCATGTGAGGCAGGAGGTGAGGTCATGTGAGGCAGGAGGTGAGGTCATGTGAGGCAGGAAGTGAGGTCATGTGAGGCAGGAGGTGAGGTCATGTGAGGCAGGAGGTGAGGTCATGTGAGGCAGGAAGTGAGGTCATGTGAGGCAGGAGGTGAGGTCATGTGAGGCAGGAGGTGTGATGTCATGTGAGGCAGGAGGTGAGGTCATGTGAGGCAGGAAGTGAGGTCATGTGAGGCAGGAGGTTAGGTCATGTGAGGCAGGAGGTTAGGTCATGTGAGGCAGGAAGTGAGGTCATGTGAGGCAGGAGTTGAGTTCATGTGAGGCAGGAGGTGTGAGGTCATGTGAGGCATTAATGGTGAGGTCATGTGAGACAGGCGGTGTGGGGTCATGAGAGGCAGGAGGTGAGGTCATGTGAGGCAGGAAGTGTGAGGTCATGTGAGGCAGGAGGTGTGAGGTCATGTGAGGCAGGAGGTGTGAGGTCATGTGAGGCAGGAGGGGTGAGGTCATGTGAGGCAGGAGGTGTGAAGTCATGTGAGGCAGGAGGTGTGAGGTCATGTGAGGCAAGAGGTGAGGTCATGTGAGGCAGGAGGTGAGGTCATGTGATGCAGGAGGTGAGGTCATGTGAGGCAGGAGGTGAGGTCATGTGATGCAGGAGGTGTGAGGTCATGTGAGGTAGGAGGTGTGAAGTCATGTGAGGCAGGAGGTGTGAGGTCATGTGAGGCAGGAGGTGAGGTCATGTGAGGCAGGAGGTGAGGTCATGTGATGCAGGAGGTGTGAGGTCATGTGAGGCAGGAGGTGAGGTCATGTGAGGCAAGAGGTCATGTGAGGCAGGTCATGTGAGGCAGGAGATGAGGTCATGTGAGGCAGAAGGTCATGTGAGGCAGGAGGTCATGTGAGGCAGAAGGTGAGGTCATGTGAGGCAGGAGGTGAGGTCATGTGAGGCAGGAGGTCATGTGAGGCAGGAGGTGAGGTCATGTGAGGCAGGAGGTCATGTGAGGCAGGAGGTCATGTGAGGCAGGAGGTGAGGTCATGTGAGGCAAGAGGTCATGTGAGGCAGGAGGTGAGGTCATGTGAGGCAGGAGGTGAGGTCATGTGAGGCAAGAGGTCATGTGAGGCAGGAGGTGAGGTCATGTGAGGCAAGAGGTCATGTGAGGCAGGAGGTGAGGTCATGTGAGGCAAGAGGTCATGTGAGGCAGGAGGTGAGGTCATGTGAGGCAGGAGGTGAGGTCATGTGAGGCAGGAGGTGAGGTCATTGAGGCAGGAGGTGAGGTCATGTGAGGCAGGAGGTGAGGTCATGTGAGGCAGGAGGTCATGTGAGGCAGGAGGTCATGTGAGGCAGGAGGTGAGGTCATGTGAGGCAGGAGGTCATGTGAGGCAGGAGGTCATGTGAGGCAGGAGGTGAGGTCATGTGAGGCAGGAGGTGAGGTCATGTGAGGCAGGAGGTCATGTGAGGCAGGAGGTCATGTGAGGCAGGAGGTGAGGTCATGTGAGGCAAGAGGTCATGTGAGGCAGGAGGTGAGGTCATGTGAGGCAGGAGGTGAGGTCATGTGAGGCAAGAGGTCATGTGAGGCAGGAGGTGAGGTCATGTGAGGCAAGAGGTCATGTGAGGCAGGAGGTGAGGTCATGTGAGGCAAGAGGTCATGTGAGGCAGGAGGTGAGGTCATGTGAGGCAGGAGGTGAGGTCATGTGAGGCAGGAGGTCATGTGAGGCAGGAGGTCATGTGAGGCAGGAGGTGAGGTCATGTGAGGCAGGAGGTCATGTGAGGCAGGAGGTCATGTGAGGCAGGAGGTGAGGTCATGTGAGGCTGATCTCATTAAGTCTGTCGGGACGAGTTTCTTAATCTTGGCAGGCGCGGGCAGAAGTTGCATCGCAGTCGGTGGATCCAGGCGTTATCAGACGATATTAGACGGTGTTAGACAATATTAGACGGTTTTAAACAATATTAGACGATGTTAGACGACGTTAGGCGTTATTAGACGAAATTAAATGATATTAGACAGTAAGTATTTGGCGGTATTACACTGAAACAGGCGTTATTAGACTATATTAAATGGTATTGGATGGTATCAGACGGTATTACATTGAACCAGACGGTATTAGACGATGTTAGACGTTATTAAACGATGTTAGACGTTATTAGACGATATTAGACGATATTAAACGATATTAGACAATATTTGGCGGTATTACACTAAAACAGGCGATATTAGACGGTATTACGTGGTATTGGATGGTATTAGTCGGTTTACATTGCAACAGACGGTATACGACGGTGTGTGTTAGACGGTATTTTTAGTATTGAACGGTATTAGTTGGTATTTGGCGGTATTAGACGGCATGAGACGGTAATACACTGCATTACACTGAAATAGACGGTATTGGCTGCAATACTCTGATAGTGCTTCATTTTTGACAATGCCATATTTGTTTCAAAGTGGAATAGTTTTTTCCACAGAACAACACTTTTAATCAAGGAACATTTTCTAACAGCGTAACATTTTTTCAGAGGGGAAATTTCTCCTGAGTGCAACATTTTAGACTATGCTAATTTTCTTCCAGCAGAACACTTCCCAAAGCGAAGAATTTTTTCCCATCATAGAAGTCCCCCATCACACCATTTATCACTACAAAACATTCACAGACAACGCAACATTTTCCAAAGCGAAACATTCCCTCGGACGGGAGCAAAACAAGACATAACACCTCAGTGCGCTGCCGGCCGTCGTGTAGGTAGGTTGTGCGCTCCTCCTGTCCAGTCACTCGCGACGCTCATAACTCCATACCCTTTGATCGAGTCACCCAGTGGTACAAAACACTTCAGTTCTCGCACACCCTGTCGGGACTCCGTGACTAAACCAAAACTTCCTGGTAGCTCAGATAATAAATCTAGAAAAGATCATATCCTGAAGCTTCGAATCGAAACTTGGAAACTCAGCGAATTTAAAAATAGCTGCGAGAGCATCCTGGTGCAAGAGGGCTTTGACGTGAGTATTTCTTTCTATTTCTAAAGACTTAATTGTGGGGTGTTGTTCGTGGCCTGTTGAGTGGTAGGAGACGTGAGTACTGCTCACAGATGTCGTGAATATTGCCCTTGAATGTCGTGAATACTACCTTCACCTGTCGTGAATATTGCCCTCACATGTCGTAAATGTTACCCTAAAATGTCGTAAATACTACCCTCACATGTCGTGAATATTGCCCTCACATGTCGTTAATATTACCCTAAAATGTCGTAAACACTACCCTCACATGTCGTGAATATTGCCCTCACATGTCGTAAATACTACCCTCACATGTCGTGAATATTTGAATATTGTCCTAGAATGTCGTAAGTACTACTCTAATATGTTTTAGATACTACCCTAAAATTCCAATACTGCATTCTAATACACTGCCCTCACATGTCGTAAATGTTGACGTCACACGTCGATAGATCAATTTACTCCAGATATCGTTCATCCCGCGGTACAGTGTGCGTGTGTGTGTGTGTGTGTTGTGTGTGTGTGTGTGTGTGTGTATGTGTGTGTGTGTGTGTGTGTTGTGTGTGTGTGCGTGTGTGTGTGTGTGTGTGTGACAAGTCAGTACTGCGTCAGTAACATTGTTTACCAAATGTTTACGTTCCACCTGAGATCTACATTAAGAGCTTCGAATTTTTTATTAATAGCTGAAATATTTTTGTTTTACATATGATCGTTTTTAATTGTTGTATATAATTGTTACATAATTGTTTATCTAATTGTTTTGTATATATATAACATGCATGAAATCAAAGCAAGTATTTTCTAATCAAAGCAGTCATTTTCAATATGATATATTTCATGTTCGCTATTCATATCTTTTACATTCTTACATAGAATATAGAATATATGAAAATAGAACTATATTTAGAATATATACATATATGTAAAATATATTTCTCAGAATACAATACATGGAATAAACTTAATATATAGAAAATATATATAATACATAGAATACGAAGAAAATGTATAATTTGTATAGAATGTTGAACATGTAGGAAATATACAATTTATAGAATGTATAAAAAATGCATAATACATAGAATTTGTAGAAAATGTAGAAAATATACAGTATGTGGAATATATAAAAAATATATAATACATGGAGTACGAAGAAAGTGTAGAATATGTAGAAAATATCGAACATGTAAAAAATATTTAATATGCAGAAAATAAAGACTATGTAAAAAATACATAATACATATATTTAACAGAATAATACCTGAATAACATTTAAATGAATAAGCGGTCAAATTTATTAACACTTTAAATGCGACTTGCGCCACCGGTGGGACACGGAAGGGATTTTCATAATGCTGCTGACCGACCAGCAGTCACACATTCAATTTTCATAATACTTAATCAAAGCTAAATGAAGGCACAATCCAGTTCGTATTTGCTATTTTCAGCATTGCTTACTACAAACAATTGAGTCTAAATTGGAGTTGAAGACACACAGAAATTGTTTCCCTTTTTCACGGCACCTGAGCATAAATAGAGTTGAATCCTCTTATGGTGAGAAAAATTTCGGTTTCTGAACCTTTATGCAAAAACTAAAGTTTTTGAGCGTTAAAGTCTGGGGGGGACAAATGGTTACAATACTTACAACACTTCAATATCTATCCAGCCTGTCGTAAATACTGCTTTAACATGTCGTAAATACTACCCTCACATGTCACAAATACTGCCCTCACATGTCGCAAATACTGCCCTCAATGTCACAAATACGCCCTCACATGTCGCAAATACTGCCTTAACATGTCGCAAATACTGCCCTTACATGTCGCAAATACTGCCCTCACATGTCACAAATACTGCCCTCACATGTCGTAAATACTGCCCTCACATATCGCAAATACTGCCCTCACATGTCGCAAATACTGCCCTCACATGTCACAAATACTGCCCTCAAATGTCGCAAATACTGCCCTCACATGTCGCAAATACTGCCCTCAAATGTCACAAATACTGCCCTCACATGTCGCAAATACTGCCCTCACATGTTACAAATACTGCCCTCACATGTCGTAAATACTGCCTTAACATGTCGTAAATACTGCCTTAAATGTCGTAAATACTGCCTTCATATGTCGCAAATACTGCCCTCACATGTCGCAAATACTGCCCTCACATGTCGCAAATACTGCCCTCACATGTCGCAAATACTGCCCTCACATGTCACAAATACTGCCCTCACATGTCGTAAATACTGCCTTAACATGTCGTAAATACTGCCTTAAATGTCGTAAATACTGCCTCAATATGTCGCAAATACTGACCTCACATGTCGCAAATACTGCCCTCACATGTCGCAAATACTGCCCTCACATGTCGCAAATACTGCCCTCACATGTCGCAAATACTGCCCTCACATGTCGTAAATATTACCCTCACAAGCCTGTGTGCGTGTGTATTGCCATGTTTTCCGTGTGTTGTGTTGGTTTAGAGTGCCTAATGAATTATATACGAGTACCTGTTGTATTTATACCTGCATTGGATTTATACCTGAACTAGATTTACTGCATTTATACCTGCATTGGATGTACTGCATTTATACCTGCATTACGTTTATAACTGGTTTAAATTTATACCTGCATTGGATTTATACCTGCATTGGACTTTTACCTGCATTGGGTTTATAGCTGCATTGGATTTATACCTGCATTGGACTTTTACCTGCATTGGGTTTATAGCTGCATTGGATTTATACCTATTTATACCTGCATTGGATTTATACCTGCATTGGATTTAAACCTGCATTGGATTTATACCTGCATTAGATTTACTGCAGTAGCAGGACCGTATTTTTCTGGTTAAACTGACAAAATTTGGCAAATTTTCTTAGAACACATCTCAAACTTTGATATATTTACCATGAAAAAGATCTGCTCACACTCACCACGCAGCCACACAGACTGTGTGTAGTGCAGACCTGCTCACACTCACCACACAGCCACACAGATTGTGTAGTGCAGACCTGCTGACACTCACCACACAGCCACACAGACTGTGTAGTGCAGACCTGCTCACACTCACCACACAGCCACACAGACTGTGTAGTGCAGACCTGCTCACACTCACCACACAGCCACACAGACTGTGTAGTGCAGACCTGCTCACACTCACCACACAGCCACACAGACTGTGTAGTGCAGACCTGCTCACACTCACCACACAGCCACACAAACTCTGTGTAGTCAACCATCAATGAACCTTTGTTTCAAATCTCCGAAAAGTAAGTTAAATATTCGGTGTAAAATCCGTGGAGTTTTTCTTATTTTTTTAATGTGGAACACGGTTGTGTGGTGCGTGTGAACCACCGGTGGTCACAAAGTGCTATTTTTATTCATCCTAAACCAAAGCCTAATAAATATCACTCATAACACACTATTTAAGCGTAATTAACATGATGTGATTAATTCTTATGAAAGTTTGGAAATAGAGTACCTAATATTCCGAGGTATACTATATATATGCCTTCTCTGATGTTGTATGGCCCTTTCTAATTAATCTTTTATCTATTTGAATGTTGAATGTTGGTAAGGATTTTTATTCATCTAATATAAAGATTGTTATTTCAACTTGCCACAGTTAATATATTTATTTAAAAAAGCATACTGCCTCACTGCACAATAATTTCATTCTATTATATTTATTTTTTAGATCTCAGGTGACGAAATTCGTCGGCGGCTCATAAAGCTGCTGATAAGTTAAGCCATGACGATAATATAATCATAATAAAAAAATCATTATATCCATTTAGGATTACTGATAAACGTTTCACATTTTTTCAGAAACCTGTGTAATTTAATTTATTGTAACTTGAAGCTCAGCCTCTACTCGCTTGAATTAATTATAAACTTATTCCCAATGGCAATTTTAAGTATAATTTTGGACTCAATTTTTTAAATTTTAGACTAACTTTGTGAACAAACCTCCTATCAACACACTTAAGTTTGAACTCAATCAACTCAACGCTCTCAACTTAGCCCTATATACTTGAAATAATAATTTTAAATGAAAGAAAACAATTTAAAATTTTAATTTTAGAAATTTAAAATTTTAATTTTTAAAATTTGAAATAATTTTAAACTATTCCCTATTTTGGTCGCATTGCCCCCAACATATAATTCAAGCTTAATTATCCCGATATCATTCATTAGCACAATTGGCTTGGAAATAGCCTACATGACATTTCGAGGCCAATATGTGCTTAGGAATTTCTATTCATTTTCGAAATTTGCGACGTATGAGAGCGTGAGCTCAGAGGATGCTGAGACGCGTACATGGCTTTACTCTTCTTCATGTGCGCACATGTTATCATGCACGTACATGTACTCATACATGAAGCTGCTCTTACTTCCCACAGCTCATTGTCAGTATAATGACTCATGTCATGTAGCTCATTGTACCCACAGCAAAACACGGGAACTTATATGACTCATATCATATAGCTCATTGTACCCATAGAAAAGCAAGGAAACTTATATAACTCATATCATATAGCTCATTGTACCCATAGCAAAGCAAGGAAACTTATATAACTCATATCATATAGCTCATTGTACCCATAGCAAAACAAGGAAACTTTTGTTAATATGAATGCAAAAAGAACTTTGTTAACAGCAGTCGAGAATATTGGCCAGCGTTTCCCGCATGGCTTACTGTGGGTGCTTAGATCATGATTATCTTGAATTTGATGATAATTATCTTACCGTCATAATATTGAATCCGTAATTAAATGGTAATTTTTTCCATTTATCATTTCGGGCATCCTTGAATCATTTAAGAACTCAAATCTTTTGAAAAATGTCTCCTCCTTTTTCAATGGGTAAACTGCATTTTCTTTTCCCTATTGCGCAAGTGAAAAAAAGTATTTTCTCTTCCCTAATGTTCAAAAACCAAAGCTCTGCCGCATCCCGCCGTCACCACGGCACAGAAAACGAAAAAAATCAAGAAGAAGACTTTTTGTGTAAAACTCGCCTCACAAACGGCCTTCCCTCACAGGCCTAAGCGGGACTTGAATAATTCTGTAGGCCTAGGGAAGTTCAAACAAAGCGATGCTCGCATTATGGAGACCTGCGACAAAGAAACCTCCAAACCGATGTTCACTCTGCTTTAATCATTTTGTGTGAGTTTACAACTCATTTTCGATCGTGTGTTTGAATTTACGTTGCTTTTTATTTTATGGAATTGATGATGGAGCTGGTCTCCGAAACGTATTCGCTTCTTTGTTTTTTTTAATATAATGAATAATTTTCTTAGCAATTTCTTTACTTTTAAATTTGCAAAGTAACGTACAAATTATCTTAAATATTGTTCGTATTACACGTTGACTTTTAGGTGTTTGTCTTTTGGAGTTGTTTGTTCGTATGTACACTGTGATGTACTTATATGTTTATGGAGCTGTGCTTCTTTAGTGATGTAACTGTGTCTCTCTGAGCTATTTGGGGTCGTGTCTGAGTTTTTTTATTCGTCATTATCTTAAATTCATGGTTGATGATCGTTATCTTATCACCATTATCTTAAATTCATTATTCATGATAATTTTCTAATCATCATTATCTTGAATTTGTTATTGATGGTCATTATATTACCACCATTATCTTGAATCGGTACTAGATTTTTATTACCTTACCATTATTTTCTTAAATTAATTATTCATGATCATTATCCTGTATTTCCTGCTGCTGATCATTATCTTACCAACATTATCTTAAATTCATTATTCATGATCATTATCATACCATCATTATCTTTGGTTCATTATTAATGATTCTTATATTATTAGAATTATCTCAAATTCACTATAGAATAAATCACTAGTCAGTCACTAGGGTATTCTTAAGTCACTTTCACTCATCACTGTCAAAATTAACCCATCACCCATTGCACTCTTCGTGATCATATTTTTGTATCCAATTGTTCTCGTTCTCTTCAGACCATTTGGCCGCAATTGTCTGAACTGAATTTTAATTTTCTGGTATAATTTTTTAAAGTCAACTCTAGTACAATTTTGAAAGTAGTAAACTTTCACTGGATCACGACTTCATTTAGCTTTATTTAATTATTTGTGAAATTTGAGTTTGTGACTACTGGTCGGTCAGCAGCATTGTGAAAATCCCCTCCGTGTACCACCGGGGGAGCACGTTTCGGTCGAAGTGTTGAGTGTATTTACAAGCCGCTTTTACACATAAATATATATGTTCATGTATATATATATATATATAATATTTAATATATTATACATATTATATATATTATATATATTTTTATATATGTATATTACATATATAGTTGTTAGCGAAGCTCATGCGTGTGCGGTAGGAACATTTAGTTTGAACTTCATCTTGGTCAAATGCAAGTCGAAGTCAGTCTGGGCTTAGGCTTTTCATTTGCGGTCTATACACGGAAGAGTATGCCGAAAGGGGCTAATAATTCGGTAAAAGTTTAATATTTTCTGTTTTTGTGTCATAAACTATTTTAAATCGTGCAATAACCCCTAAATTCATTCTGTGTATATGATAGGTGTTATTGTTGTCGTTGATCGTGTTTATTTAGTCTATTAAAATGCATAATAGGTAAAATTAGTGAAATTGAAGTGCAATTAACAGTGGTTTTAGAGCTAGATCTTAAGTTTGTTTGTATCATATTGTTACAGAAACCGTTTGGATAAGCCTGCGCGTTTTCGAATTCCCTATACGCACCCAAAGAACCACGAAGTTCTTCACAATAGTACATATTTATATATGTATATACTTTATCCTCATATCTAGCATGTAATCAATACATGCTGACCACTATCTTAAGGTTCTTTTCAAAGTAATTTCAAATATGCACGTCCACACACCTAATGTTCACGCAATAATTTCAAACCTTTGTTATGAAGAATCTTGACGCCATTTTCCCATATGCATGTTCCTATATCTGCCGTACACGCAATGCCTGCTGAACCGATTTTTATAAGTTCTCTTCACATTAAGGTTCTCTTCTACAATAGTTCCGTTTTTTAAAAAAAATTTTCTTCACATTGATTTTAAAAATGCAACTCACCTTAACCAACATACACCCAACATCATAACCGTTTTCGAAAAGTTGTCTTCACATTAATTTTAAACACACAATTCCCCATACCCAACACACACACACAATTCCAGACAGCCATTGTCATGAAGTATCGTGAAGACATTTTTCAAACATGCATGTCTTCATACCCAACATACAATGAACACCAGTCACCAATACTTCACGGCTCTCAGAATCAATATTATAGAATCAAAAGTCTACGCCACTCAGCTCTTCTGTTGAGGCAATCATTCTCCCAATCCCTTCGGCAATCATTCCCCACAATCCCCACCAATCCCCCCACAACCCCCCCCTCACCCCCCAGTCCTGTACGCAGCAGAATATTGAACTCAGGTGGGTACACATGCCACCTTTTTGCTGGCTGCTGTTTTTCTGTGGGATAATTGGTGGGGCTGGAAGGGGGGTTTAGGGGGGATGTGGAGGGGGGATTAAAAACGGGGAAATGGAAATTTGGGGAGGGGGAGATTGATTTGGAGGGGGGGATTTAGAGGGAAGGGATTTAGAGGAGGGGATTAGAAAGAGGAATTTTAGTGGGGGGGGGGGTTTAGAGGGGGGATTTGGACCGGGTTTTGGAGGGGGATATGGAGGAAGGATTTGAACAGGGGTATTTCAGAAGGGGGTGTGGAGAGGCGGGGGATATGGGGAGGGTGGATTAATTCTAGGCCAAGTGCCTCTCTGGAGGTCGACTCCAAAGTGACCATTCCGGTGCTTTTGGCTGCTCTCTACGGAGATTGCAAGCTCTTGCAATCGCAGGATTGCTTGCTGCAGTCATGGGATTGCTTGCTGCAGTCATGGGATTGCTTGCTGCAGTCATGGGATTGCTTGCTGCAGTCATGGGATTGCTTGTTGGTCATGGGATTGCTTGCTGCAGTCACGGGATTGCTTGCTGCAGTCATGGGATTGCTTGTTGGTCATGGGATTGCTTGCTGCAGTCATGAGATTGCTTGTTGGTCATGGGATTGCTTGCTGCAGTCATGGGATTGCTTGCTGCAGTCATGGGATTGCTTGCTTCAGTCATGAGATTGCTTGCTGCAGTCATGGGATTGCTTGCTGCAGTCATGGGATTGCTTGCTGCAGTCTTGGGATTGCTTGCTGGTCATGGGATTGCTTGCTGCAGTCATGGGATTGCTTGCTGCAGTCATGGAATTGCTTGCTGCAGTCATGGGATTGCTTGCTGCAGTCATGGGATTGCTTGTTGGTCATGGGATTGCTTGCTGCAGTCATGGGATTGCTTGCTACAGTCATGGGATTGCTTGCTGCAGTCATGGGATTGCTTGCTTCAGTCATGAGATTGCTTGCTGCAGTCATGGGATTGCTTGCTGCAGTCATGGGATTGCTTGCTGCAGTCTTCTGATTGCTTGCTGGTCATGGGATTGCTTGCTGCAGTCATGGGATTGCTTGCTGCAGTCATGGGATTGCTTGCTGCAGTCTTGGGATTGCTTGCTGGTCATGGGATTGCTTGCTGCAGTCATGGGATTGCTTGCTGCAGTCATGGGATTGCTTGCTGCAGTCATGGGATTGCTTGTTGGTCATGGGATTGCTTGCTGCAGTCATGGGATTGCTTGCTGCAGTCATGGGATTGCTTGCTGCAGTCATGGGATTGCTTGCTGCAGTCATGGGATTGCTTGCTGCAGTCATGGGATTGCTTGCTGCAGTCATGGGATTGCTTGCTGCAGTCATGGGATTGCTTGCTGCAGTCATGGGATTGCTTGTTGGTCATGGGATTGCTTGCTGCAGTCATGGGATTGCTTGCTGCAGTCATGGGATTGCTTGCTGCAGTCATGGGATTGCTTGCTGCAGTCATGGGATTGCTTGCTGCAGTCATGGGATTGCTTGCTGCAGCTATGGGATTGCTTGTTGGTCATGAGATTGCTTGCTGCAGTCATGGGATTGCTTGCTGCAGCTATGGGATTGCTTGCTTGTGTGGGTACACCCCATGTGAATAGATTCCCCTTTTTGTGACTCCGTCTAAATGGTCCCTCACTTGTTTCTCTCCTTGGAACACCTTTGCTGTTTATTCAGGGAAGTGTAAGCCAACTCATCTAGTCAAGCCGAATCTGGTCATTTTTTTCGAGCCTTTCATGGAATTTCTTTCTGTCAGCAGCTCCTGTCCACCGAACTGCGATTTTATTTATACTCCGTATTTACTAAGGTAAATGTCTATAGACTTAAAGGATTTATACTCCGTATTTACTACGGTAAATGTCTATAGACTTAAAGGATTTATACTCCGTATTTACTACTGTAATGTCTATAGACTTAAAGGATTTATACTCCGTATTTACTACGGTAAATGTCTATAGACTTAAAGGATTTATACTCCGTATTTACTACTGTAATGTCTATAGACTTAAAGGATTTATACTCCGTATTTACTACGGTAAATGTCTATAGACTTAAAGGATTTATACTCCGTATTTACTACTGTAATGTCTATAGACTTAAAGGATTTATACTCCGTATTTACTACGGTAAATGTCTATAGACTTAAAGGATTTATACTCCGTATTTACTACTGTAATGTCTATAGACTTAAAGGATTTATACTCCGTATTTACTACGGTAAATGTCTATAGACTTAAAGGATTTATACTCCGTATTTACTACTGTAATGTCTATAGAATTAAAGGATTTATACTCCGTATTTACTACGGTAAATGTCTATAGACTTAAAGGATTAATACTCCGTATTTACTACTGTAAATGTCTATAGACCTAAAGGATTTATACTCCGTATTTACTACGGTAAATGTCTATAGACTTAAAGGATTAATACTCCGTATTTACTACTGTAAATGTCTATAGACTTAAAGGATTTATATTCCGTATTTACTACGGTAAATGTCTATAGACTTAAAGGATTTATACTCCGTATTTACTGCGGTAAATGTCTATAGACTAAAAGGATTTATACTCCGTATTTACTACGGTAAATGTCTATAGACTTAAAGGATTAATACTCCGTATTTACTACTGTAATGTCTATAGACTTAAAGGATTTATACTCCGTATTTACTACTGTAATGTCTATAGACTTAAAGGATTTATACTCCGTATTTACTACGGTAAATGTCTATAGACTTAAAGGATTAATACTCCGTATTTACTACTGTAAATGTCTATAGACTTAAAGGATTTATACTCCGTATTTACTACGGTAAATGTCTATAGACTTAAAGGATTAATACTCCGTATTTACTACTGTAAATGTCTATAGACTTAAAGGATTTATACTCCGTATTTACTACGGTAAATGTCTATAGACTTAAAGGATTTATACTCCGTATTTACTACGGTAAATGTCTATAGACTTAAAGGATTTATACTCCGTATTTACTACGGTAAATGTCTATAGACTTAAAGGATTAATACTCCGTATTTACTACGGTAAATGTCTATAGACTTAAAGGATTTATACTCCGTATTTACTACGGTAAATGTCTATAGACTTAAAGGATTTATACTCCGTATTTACTACTGTAAATGTCTATAGACTTAAAGGATTAATACTCCGTATTTACTACTGTAAATGTCTATAGACTTAAAGGATTTATACTCCGTATTTACTACGGTAAATGTCTATAGACTTAAAGGATTTATACTCCGTATTTACTACTGTAAATGTCTATAGACTTAAAGGATTAATAGTCCGTATTTACTACTGTAAATGTCTATAGACTTAAAGGATTAATACTCCGTATTTACTACGGTAAATGTCTATAGACTTAAAGGATTTATACTCCGTATTTACTACTGTAAATGTCTATAGACTTAAAGGATTAATACTCCGTATTTACTACGGTAAATGTCTATAGACTTAAAGGATTTATACTCCGTATTTACTACTGTAAATGTCTATAGACTTAAAGGATTAATACTCCGTATTTACTACGGTAAATGTCTATAGACTTAAAGGATTTATACTCCGTATTTACTACTGTAAATGTCTATAGACTTAAAGGATTTATACTCCGTATTTACTACTGTAAATGTCTATAGACTTAAAGGATTAATACTCCGTATTTACTACGGTAAATGTCTATAGACTTAAAGGATTTATACTCCGTATTTACTACTGTAAATGTCTATAGACTTAAAGGATTAATACTCCGTATTTACTACGGTAAATGTCTATAGACTTAAAGGATTTATACTCCGTATTTACTACTGTAAATGTCTATAGCCTTAAAAGACACTTTGTGAAACTCGTTTTTGTGGAACTTTGTTTTTGTTAAAGGAACGCTGAATTTTCCTAGCATCTTATTGTTTAAACACAAAAAGGTATGAAAATTAAGCGAGGCATTATTCCCATTCAATATCGCATTCCGATACTTATACTTCCTACTAGTATGGCATAAAATACTCATACTTGCAGTGTGAGTATTGGAAGAGAATTAGTATTCTAAAAAGCAGAGTAGCAATACTTCCACACCAAACACCAGTGATTCACAACATTATTTCCTTCAAGTATTGCTTCCAATACTCACACTTCCTAATAGTATTGCTTAAAATACTCATACTTCCAGTGAGAGTATTGGGAGAGAATTGGTCTTCCAACGAGCGGAGCAGCAATACTTCTACTCCAAACACCAGTAATTCACGACAATATTTCCTTATAGTATTGTTTAAAATACTCATACCTTCAGTGTGAGTATTGGAAGAGAATTAGTATTCCAAAAAGCGAAGTAGCAATACTTCCTCACCAAACACGAGTGATTCACGACAATATTTCCTTCAAGTATTACTTCTAATACTCAGACTTCCTCATGGTATTCCATTAAATACTAATGCTTTCAGTGTGAGTATTGGAAGAGAATTGGTCTTCCAACAAGCGGAGTAGCAATCCTTCAACACCAAAAAGAAGAGATGCACTAGCGCTGCATGAGGACGCGCGTTGTCTTGATGAAAGACAACTCTTTGTGACTCAATAGCGCTTGTCGCTTTGTTGTTGTGGCCGTATTGGCCAACAAATTGTCTCACTAACCTAATAAATCAAGCAATTTGCCCTGTAAAAAGAAAGATAATCGAAAAAAGGAAATGAAAAGAGTCTCATTCGGAAGAGAATCTGCTGCATTCGTGCGCTATTGTGTCTGATAAATCAGATAAATAAAATAGTATTTCTCAGAAGTGTATGTTTTGAGATGCTCGTATAAATAAAAGGTCTCTTTTAGCAGTATATTTTTTGAGAAACTCTTGTAAATAAAAAAAGTATTTCTCAGCAGAATATTTTCTGAGGTACTCAAATAAATGAAAAGAGTGTTTTTAAGAAAGGATTTTATGAGATTCTCAAATAAATAAGAGTATTGTTCCAAAATTTTTTTAAAGAGACCCAAATAAATAAAATGAGTATTTTCCAAAACTAAGTTTTTTTTGAGAGACTCAAAAAACTAAAAAGAATATTTTTGAGATAAAGCCTGGAGCCGTTACATACAATAGGTTGCGTACAGTGCTATAGGTACTTCTGTAACCGATGCTGTTAGGTTTAGTTACTTACATGTCCTGGCACTTATATTCTAAATGAATGAATCACATAGAGTACCTAAAGGGCTTTTCAACAGCAAAAATAAGAAACTATTATATTAAAAAAAGAGTCGTTTGTACTATTTTCATCTGTTAAAATTAGTAACCTTTAGAATGCAAAAAAAAGAGTTCTTTGCACTACTTTAAAAACCAATTTTCCTTGGAATAATTATTATAAAATTTGTGAATAATAAACCTCCATTTAGGAGTTCCCATTTTTCATTAGAGCATTTCAAATCTTAACTGTCTGAGTTGAAGGCTCGAAATTTGAGTTTTGCCCTCATAGTAATAGGTCAATAATTCGATGCTCGAGTGAATCCCACTTCCTTCCTTGATGCGGATAGTAGTGTTGAACGAAGAATTAAACACCATTAGTTTTCTCTTCAAGGTTCACAAGGTTTTATATAGCAACAGGTAGCAGTTAATTACTCGTAAATTAGTTTCAAATTATTGTGAGAATGGTCTGCAACAAGAAAAGGTACAACAGATTTAGCTGGAAGTATTTCGAAGTAATAATACAAAATATCAATAGGAATGGCTATTTTAATATATAACAATTGTATTAATTCTAGTTTGGGAAGACCATGACGCGGTCTTCCAATGACTGGATTGCAGTGAAGGCGTCAGAGCCAACGGACTAACTTAAACATATTCTACTAAGGCAACTCTAGCTCTAAGGAACACGGAGCGTGGTAACACGAGTATTATTGCTGCACTGGGCGGCGAAAATTAGAGATGGAGCGGCGAAAAGTTAGACTTGGCAGCAAAGTAATAGCTTGAATAATAATGCCGCTGCGGTATAAAAGTTATAGTCAACGACTCTTTAACTAAACTCACACGTCACGGTAGGCGATCAATGTCTCGAGCAAGTCATTTATCATGCATGAGAGAATTCTGGACATTCATTGAAACTTGAATATTCATCGAAGTATGAATATAAAAACGGATCTAATGCACGAAAGTATTTTTTCGTTGTTTTTTCTTGTGAACTTTTAACTATCTATAAGAAATAGGCGTTAATCGACAGCTGCTGTAGAGCTAGACAATGAAAAAAATTATTAGTTAAAGGTTGCATTGCCTCAGGGCACGCAATTTCAAGATATCGAAGGAACCATATTGCAGAAGTGCAGAAAAAGTGGAATCTATGCACAAAGTACCCTCTCACCACGGTAGAACAAACAAGGTAGGGTCAAACCAGTCTTTTTTTCGTTGACCGCGTGGTTTTACTGACGTCACGGCAACGAACCAATAGCAGCGCTCATATTGCATCTGGTAGCACTGCTACCCCCAAATCTGGCTCCACTATTGGCCTAACGGCATGGCGTTTTGGTGACGTCATGAAGTTTTTTTGAAATAAAGCCTTTCTATTGGCTAGCCGAACAAGAGGAGGTGTATTTTCTCCCGTAGAAATGACCCTACCTTGTTTCCTCTACCGTGGCTCCCACACAGAATGCCCTGCACATAGAATCAGCAAAACAGTAAAGAAAAGGAGGGAAAAGGTAGGCAAAAAGTAAGAAAAAGTAGGAAAGAAAAGGAAAATCGAAGAATCGGAGCCCTATACAGGGTGTCCGCAAAAAAATATATCCACTGACCGATATATGTACGTATATATGATACCGGAATCATACAACAGTTAATGTAGCTCACAGACGATCAATTTAATTGTCAATATCATTGACTCAATATATTGATGAGTTTTTTTTTGCCTACTAAGTCAATTATTTGACGGTCGTCAATGAAGCCCACAGACGATCAATTTAATTGTCAATTTTCATTATTGACAATTATATTAACAATGAAATTGATCGTCTATTGTACGCTTAACTCTAATTTATTCCCTGCAGATTTAAGTAATCTATAGCCTATCCTGGGCCTCCTGAAGAAGGTATTGAAAAATGAGTACTTGAGAGATCACTGACCGAAATTCTAATTTTAAATCATTTCATTATAACTATTTCACCCAATAATACACTACCCGTGTTGGTTTATTTAAATATTTGTTTGGTGTCCGCTGCTTGCGTGTGTCTGTGACGCTCACGCGGACGCTCAATGACCGTATCTGTGATACGAGTTTCACCAGTGCACAAGTACAAGAATATTTTGATGGCGGGTACTGTTGGGATGGATATATTTGTTGGGCATCCACGTCTGGAGGATTTGTTTAATGGCGGGTACTGTTGGGATGGATATATTTGTTGGGCATCCACGTCTGGAGGATTTATTTAATGGCGGGTACTGTTGGGATGGATATATTTGTTGGGCATCCACGTCTGGAGGATTTGTTTAATGGCGGGTACTGTTGGGATGGATATATTTGTTGGGCATCCACGTCTGGAGGATTTGTTTAATGGCGGGTACTGTTGGGATGGATATATTTGTTGGGCATCCACGTCTGGAGGATTTATTTAATGGCGGGTACTGTTGGGATGGATATATTTGTTGGGCATCCACGTCTGGAGGATTTGTTTAATGGCGGGTACTGTTGGGATGGATATATTTATTGGGCATCCACGTCTGGAGGATTTATTTAATGGCGGGTACTGTTGGGATGGATATATTTGTTGGGCATCCACGTCTGGAGGATTTGTTTAATGGCGGGTACTGTTGGGATGGATATATTTGTTGGGCATCCACGTCTGGAGGATTTGTTTAATGGCGGGTACTGTTGGGATGGATATATTTATTGGGCATCCACGTCTGGAGGATTTATTTAATGGCGGGTACTGTTGGGATGGATATATTTGTTGGGCATCCACGTCTGGAGGATTTTTTTAACGGCGGGTACTGTTGGGATGGATATATTTGTTGGGCATCCACGTCTGGAGGATTTGTTTAATGGCGGGTACTGTTGGGATGGATATATTTGTTGGGCATCCACGTCTGGAGGATTTGTTTAATGGCGGGTACTGTTGGGATGGATATATTTATTGGGCATCCACGTCTGGAGGATTTATTTAATGGCGGGTACTGTTGGGATGGATATATTTGTTGGGCATCCACGTCTGGAGGATTTTTTTAACGGCGGGTACTGTTGGGATGGATATATTTGTTGGGCATCTACGTCTGGAGGATTTGTTTAATGGCGGGTACTGTTGGGATGGATATATTTGTTGGACATCCACGTCTGGAGGATTTGTTTAATGGCGGGTACTGTTGGGATGGATATATTTGTTGGGCATCCACGTCTGGAGGATTTGTTTAATGGCGGGTACTGTTGGGATGGATATATTTGTTGGGCATCCACGTCTGGAGGATTTATTTAATGGCGGGTACTGTTGGGATGGATATATTTATTGGGCATCCACGTCTGGAGGATTTATTTAATGGCGGGTACTGTTGAGATGGATATATTTGTTGGGCATCTACGTCTGGAGGATTTATTTAATGGCGGGTACTGTTGGGATGGATATATTTGTTGGGCATCCACGTCTGGAGGATTTATTTAATGGCGGGTACTGTTGGGATGGATATATTTGTTGGGCATCCACGTCTGGAGAATTTATTTAATGGCGGGTACTGTTGGGATGGATATATTTATTGGGCATCCACGTCTGGAGGATTTATTTAATGGCGGGTACTGTTGGGATGGATATATTTGTTGGGCATCCACATCTGGAGGATTTATTTAATGGCGGGTACTGTTGGGATGGATATATTTATTGGGCATCCACGTCTGGAGGATTTATTTAATGGCGGGTACTGTTGAGATGGATATATTTGTTGGGCATCTACGTCTGGAGGATTTATTTATTGGCGGGTACTGTTGGGATGGATATATTTATTGGGCATCCACATCTGGAGGATTTATTTAATGGCGGGTACTGTTGGGATGGATATATTTGTTGGGCATCCACGACTGGAGGATTTATTTAATGGCGGGTACTGTTGGGATGGATATATTTATTGGGCATCCACGTCTGGAGGATTTATTTAATGGCGGGTACTGTTGGGATGGATATATTTATTGGGCATCCACGTCTGGAGGATTTATTTAATGGCGGGTACTGTTGAGATGGATATATTTGTTGGGCATCCACATCTGGAGGATTTATTTAATGGTGGGTACTGTTGGGATGGATATATTTGTTGGGCATCTACGTCTGGAGGATTTATTTAATGGCGGGTACTGTTGGGATGGATATATTTGTTGGGCATCCACGTCTGGAGGATTTATTTAATGGCGGGTACTGTTGGGATGGATATATTTGTTGGGCATCTACGTCTGGAGGATTTATTTAATGGCGGGTACTGTTGGGATGGATATATTTATTGGGCATCCACATCTGGAGGATTTATTTAATGGCGGGTACTGTTGGGATGGATATATTTGTTGGGCATCTACGTCTGGAGGATTTATTTAATGGCGGGTACTGGTGGGATGGATATATTTGTTGGGCATCCACGTCTGGAGGATTTATTTAATGGCGGGTACTGTTGGGATGGATATATTTGTTGGGCATCCACGTCTGGAGGATTTATTTAATGACGGGTACTGTTGTGATGGATGTATTTGTTGGGCATCCACGTCTGGAGGATTTATTTAATGGCGGGTACTGTTGGGATGGATATATTTGTTGGGCATCCACGTCTGGAGGATTTATTTAATGGCGGGTACTGTTGGGATGGATATATTTGTTGGGCATCCACGTCTGGAGGATTTATTTAATGGCGGGTACTGTTGGGATGGATATATTTGTTGGGCATCCACGTCTGGAGGATTTGTGAGAGGAATATATCATGAATAATCATGAATTATGAAAAAACCCATGAATAATCTGCAATGATGATGAGAAATTTGAGCGTACCATCTTAATTTTTAAACAATTTAAACAATTTATTTACCACAGGTGATACAGAGATAAAATGTTTCTTAAGTCTAGTACAATGGTCAAATTTGAGTATAGCTACCTGTGGGCCCGAATAAGTTCAGTGACTTCTAGGGCATCCTACCATCAAGGTTAGTCTTAGGAGTACAATAATGTTTAACCTAATTCACTTAAACTAGAGACGCATTAGACTGATCAATGAGATAATTAACTCGAAATTAGACACTTCATTTCACAATATAGTTCATATGGACTTGATTTAACAGTATATTCGACAAACGATTCATGAACAGACTGAAGATCGGCGAAATTAACCACGGCGAATTACATTATTAGGACCAGTTATGTAGGGGACAAGGTTTGACTCTGTGATCTTACACGACTAGTAATCTGATAGGAAGTGAGACTCAAGATTATTTTTGAATACCTTATAAGAATTACTTTCACGGATCTCCGCAGGTATTGAGTTCCACGTTTTAGTTCCAACGAAGAGGATACTGTGTTGTGACCGAGCCTTTGAGTAATAAGGAAGCATGAATTTACTTCTATTTCGGGTTAAATGGTCGTGATGACCAGTTTGCGCAGTTAATAGTTGTTTTAGGCTATTGTCGCCATCATTTGTTAATGTTTTGTAAATGAAATTGCAAATGGAGATTTTGTAGAGATCCGAGAGCTTAAGTATTCGTAAATTTTTGAATGAGTCATTTGTGTGAGCATTATATTCTAGATTCTTTACCGCTCTTATGGCTCTTTTTTGCAGGGTAAAAATTTTGTTGGTTTTATTTTTATCAGTTCCGTACCATGCTTCTATTCCGTACTGCAAGTATGGTGAAATGAGCGTTCGGTAGAGCATTTGTAAGGCTGTTTCAGGCAGGAAATTTTTAACTTTATTTAGGATTCCGATAGATTTTGATAATTTAGAACTAATATGAGCGATGTGCTCTTTAAAGGTTAGATGTTTGTCTATTATGATGCCCAGGAATTTACTTGAGTTGGTTTCTTCGATTTCACCTTCGCCAATTTGAATGCGTGGGAGAGATATATTTTTAATGGGCAAAGTAAAAAATCGATTAAATTTAATTATCAAAATTGATAATTATGAAAACATTTGTGCTTTTAATTATCAAAATTGCATAAAACGATCGCGATTAAGGTACAAGAATAACAATTGCTCGTTTTTCTTTTACCAAAATAGATTCCTTCCTTATAAAACGATCGACACAATGCCTCGGTCTGTTATATTCATCGCTTATATTCCCCCGTTATATTCACCCGTTACATTCGTCCGTTACATTAATCCCTTATTTTCACACGTTATATTCACCCGTTACATTCATCCGTTACATTCATCTCTAACATTCATCCATAAGATTCACCCGTTATAGTCATTCATTATATTCACCCGTTTCATTCATCCGTTATATTCCCTCGTTATATGCCTCCTCCGTTACATTTACCATATACATACATACACACATATCGACACAAACATACATATCACCACACACACACACACACACATAAATATCGACACACACACACACTCACACACACCTCGGCCCCAACACAAATAAAGGGCGATATGCGACCATATCCTATAGAGGTCACTGAGAACAGCCGAGACGCTGCGGTGCTTCTTGCATTTAATATCGGGGTCATCGGGTACACGGGCCGCTTGTTCTACACCTCCTGCTGTGCGTGTTGGTGTGCGTGTAGGTGTGTGTGTTGGTGTGTAGAGCGTGTGCACGGTGTGTGTAGCGCGTGAACGATGGGTATATCAAGAGAGCGGTGTGTATAGCTCTTGGATGACGGGTATATCAAGAGGGCGATGCGTATAGCTCTTGGATGACGGGTATATCGAGATGGCGATGCGTATAGCTCTTGGATGACGGGTATATCAAGAGAGCGGTGTGTATAGCTCTTGGATGACGGGTATATCAAGAGGGCGATGCGTATAGCTCTTGGATGACGGGTATATCAAGAGGGCGATGCGTATAGCTCTTGGATGACGGGTATATCAAGAGGCGATGTATATAGCTCGTGGACATACTCATATAGCAGCTTCTGCTCTTCCTGGTGATTTTTTGCGGAGTTTACCGGTAATATCTGCCTGATATTATAGCGGGTGACTATAACGGGAGACTATAACGGGGCTAAAACGGGTGGCTATAACGTGTGACTGCAACCGATGCTTCAACGGTGACTGTAACCGATGACTATAACGGGTCACTATAACGGATGACTGTAACCGATGCTTTAACGGTGACTGTAACCGATGACTATACCGGGTGACTGTAACCCCCTCTTATCCCACCCCCCTCCCCCCTCCCCGGTCCCCCACAATGGGGGACCGCTAATATAATCAATCTTAGCTCAAAAATTCTTTCTTTCTTGACTTTTGCCCTAACTTCAAACGGTAAACTCTGAGATAAATAACAGCAGGGAGTTAGCGCTGCACGGCGGCTGAGTTATTTAATTACCAGCCTCGAAGTGAATCAATAACGCTCGCGTCAATAACTGTTAACGCTCAAAGCCTGGCGCGTCATTGCCGCTCCCTTCAAGGGGCACTTGTGCGTGAGTGGTGTGGGCGTAACGGGTCATTGTAACGGTGGGCCATAACGGGTCATTATAACGGGGGACTATATCTGGGGACTATTACGGGGGACTATATCGGGGAGTATAACGGGGGGCCATAACGGGTCATTATAACGGTGGGCCATAACGGGTCATTATATCGGTGGGCCATAACGGGTCATTATAACGGGGGACTATATCTGGGGACTATTACGGGGGAGTATATCGGGGAGTATAACGGGGGCCATAACGGGTCATTATATCGGTGGGCCATAACGGGGGACTATTACGGGGGACTATAACTGGTGACATAATGGGTGACTATAACGGGTAACTATAACGGTTGAAGGTAACGGCAGAATGTGATGGGTGAATATGCAGGTTAATATTACTCGTGAATATGACGGGTAAATATGACGGGTGTATTTAATGGATGAATATAACGGGTGCAATTATTGGATTAATATAACGGATGAAGTCAGTGGATGAACATAAAAATTTACTATAACGGAGCAAAATAACAGATAAATACAGCAGCTGAATCTATTCAGTAAATGGGTAGACATGATGAGCAAATCTGGCAGTGAATATGACGCGGATGAACATACAAGAAAACAACGCCGTGTTCACACAGCAACCAATTGTTTACTGCATTTCACCAGCGTGCAATGAACATGACTGTCATGTTACGACCTCATGTTCACGGTGTGTCACGGTACGGTGATAACATGACATCATGTTCACGGCTTCTTGACATCATGTTCATGTCGTAACATGGTTTTAGCACATACGGCCCCATTCCAGCAAGTAAAGCACCATTCCAGCATTTTACAGCATCATTCAAGCACTTTTCAGCATCATTCCAGCATTTTCCAGCATCATTCAATCACTTTCCAGCATCATTCAAGCACTTTCGAGTATCATTCCAGCATTTTCCAGCATCATTCGATCAATTTTCAGCATCATTCCAGCATTTACCAGCACCATTCCAGCATTTTCCAGCATCATTCAAGCACTTTTCAGTATCATTCCAGCATTTCCAGTTTTATTCCAGCATTTCCAGCGTCATTCCAGCATTTTCAGCTTTATTCCAGCATTTCCAGCGTCATTCCAGCATTTTCAGCTTTATTCCAGCATTTACAGTATCATTCCAGCATTTTTCAGCATCATTCCAGCATTTTCCAGCACCATTCCAGCATTTTCCAGCATCATTCAAGCACTTTCCAGCATCATTCAAGCATCTCCAGTTTTATTCCAGCATTTCCAGCGTCATTCCAGCATTTTCAGCTTTATTCCAGCATTTACAGTATCATTCCAGCATTTTTCAGCATCATTCTAGCGTTTTCCAGCACATTCCAGCATTTCCAACATCATTCCAGCATTTTCCGGTATAATTCCAGCACTTTCCACTATCATTCCAGCATTTTCCAGAAATTGGTCAGACAAAGCACGCTATCGCTGGAACGGCTTTGCCATACCACGGTTTGTAACGGTTGCAACGGCTGCAAAACAACCCTGTAACGGTTTTCTTTGTTCTAAATGAACAAGCCGGACAATGCGGCAACATATGGAGCCAAAGCTCCCAGTTATTATAGGCAGGACCATTAATTTAGGAATGAAAAAAGGCTCCATCGATTGCAAGATCAGGTTCCCTGCGCTGGAAAACTGGCTTACGATCTCATGGAAATGTCAGTCCGATGTTTGTATCGAGTGAAAGGTTCCGTAGTGTGTTGAAATAACCTCGAATTCATAAAAAATACCTTTTCGATTTTAAAATTATTCACCCGTCGATTAAGTTATTAATTCCTGTAAAAAGAATCACTAATCCCTTCCATCCACTTTCTATTTTCATCCCTTTCATCCATTGACAAAATTTTGAATTCGTCGTACAATAGAAATTTATTTTATAAATCCCTCATCCATCGAAAGAATCACTAATCCCCTAATCCACTGAGAGACGCATAAATCGCATAAGAAATAAGTAATCCACTGAAAAAAGCCTAAATCCAGTTGTAAATCTCTTATGCATTGAAAGAATCACTTATTCCTTGAAAGAATCAAAAATCCATTGAAAGAATCACTAACACACTGAAAAAAAGCCCAAATCTAATCGTAAATCACTCATCCAGTAAAAGAATCTCTCACCCACTGAAAGAATCACTAACCAACTGATGGCAGGCCACTAGGTCGCCCGAGAGAATGACTGTCACGTCCAGGCGCTATATATAGTGACCCTCTGTGATGCTAACATTGATACTAACATTGACTTACATGCCTATATATAGTGACCGCTGTGATGCTAACATTGATGCTAACATTGACTTACATGCCTATATATAGTGACCGCTGTGATGCTAACATTGATGCTAACATTGACTTACATGCCCATATATAGTGACCGCTGTGATGCTAACATTGATACTAACATTGACTTACATGCCTATATATAGTGACCGCTGTGATGCTAACATTGATACTAACATTGACTTACATGCCTATATATAGTGACCGCTGTGATGCTAACATTGATACTAACATTGACTTACATGCCTATATATAGTGACCGCTGTGATGCTAACATTGATGCTAACATTGACTTACATGCCTATATATAGTGACCCTCTGTGATGCTAACATTGATGCTAACATTGACTTACATGCCTATATATAGTGACTGCTGTGATGCTAACATTGATGCTAACATTGACTTACATGCCTATATATAGTGACCGCTGTGATGCTAACATTGATACTAACATCGACTTACATGCCTATATATATAGTGACTGCTGTGATGCTAACATTGATGCTAACATTGACTTACATGCCTATATATAGTGACTGCTGTGATGCTAACATTGATGCTAACATTGACTTACATGCCTATATATAGTGACCCTCTGTGATGCTAACATTGATACTAACATTGACTTACATGCCTATATATAGTGACTGCTGTGATGCTAACATTGATGCTAACATTGACTTACATGCCTATATATAGTGACTGCTGTGATGCTAACATTGATACTAACATTGACTTACATGCCTATATATAGTGACCGCTGTGATGCTAACATTGATGCTAACATTGACTTACATGCCTATATATAGTGACCGCTGTGATGCTAACATTGATGCTAACATTGACTTACATGCCTATATATAGTGACCGCTGTGATGCTAACATTGATGCTAACATTGACTTACATGGCTATATATAGTGACCGCTGTGATGCTAACATTGATACTAACATTGACTTACATGCCTATATATAGTGACCGCTGTGATGCTAACATTGATGCTAACATTGACTTACCTTCCTATATATAGTGACCGCTGTGATGCTAACATTGATGCTAACATTGACTTACATGCCTATATATAGTGACTGCTGTGATGCTAACATTGATGCTAACATTGACTTACATGCCTATATATAGTGACCGCTGTGATGCTAACATTGATGCTAACATTGACTTACATGCCTATATATAGTGACCGCTGTGATGCTATCATTGATGCTAACATTGACTTACCTTCCTATATATAGTGACCGCTGTGATGCTAACATTGATACTACCATTGACTTACATGCCTATTTATAGTGACCGCTGTGATGCTAACATTGATACTACCATTGACTTACATGCCTATATATAGTGACCGCTGTGATGCTAACATTGATGCTAACATTGACTTACATGCCTATATATAGTGACCGCTGTGATGCTAACATTGATACTAACATTGACTTACATGCCTATATATAGTGACCGCTGTGATGCTAACATTGACTTACATGCCTATATATAGTGACCGCTGTGATGCTAACATTGATACTAACATTGACTTACATGCCTATATATAGTGACCGCTGTGATGCTAACATTGATGCTAACATTGACTTACATGCCTATATATAGTGACCGCTGTGATGCTAACATTGATGCTAACATTGACTTACATGCCTATATATAGTGACCGCTGTGATGCTAACATTGATGCTAACATTGACTTACATGCCTATATATAGTGACCGCTGTGATGCTAACATTGATACTAACATTGACTTACATGCCTATATATAGTGACCGCTGTGATGCTAACATTGATGCTAACATTGACTTACATGCCTATATATAGTGACCGCTGTGATGCTAACATTGATGCTAACATTGACTTACATGCCTATATATAGTGACCGCTGTGATGCTAACATTGATACTAACATTGACTTACATGCCTATATATATAGTGACTGCTGTGATGCTAACATTGATGCTAACATTGACTTACATGCCTATATATAGTGACCGCTGTGATGCTAACATTGATACTAACATCGACTTACATGCCTATATATAGTGACCGCTGTGATGCTAACATTGATACTAACATTGACTTACATGCCTATATATAGTGACCGCTGTGATGCTAACATTGATACTAACATTGACTTACATGCAGTTGACTCGTGACCGTCACGCGATGGTCACACATTTGTCTACGGTCACAGCTGCTTGTCTTGTGTGCATTGTGTGCAGCGTTGTGTGCATTTTGTGCAGCGTTGTTAGCATTTTGTGCAGCGTTATGTGCATTTTGTGCAGCGTTGTGTGCATTTTGTACAGCGTTGTGTGCATTTTGTACAGCGTTATGTGCATTTTGTGCAGCGTTATGAATATCAAACGGTCGTACAAACAAATACTCATACATGCGGATGACTTCGCTCATACATTCACGTGACCATTGTCATAACGGATGCTATTATTCATGCATACATTATTGGTGTGTTTGTGTGGTAAATGTGTTTGTGTGACAATGAGCGGTGTGTGGTGAATGTGTGTGTGTGTGGCAAGGAGCGGTGTGTGGTGAATGTGTGTGTGTGTGGCAAGGAGCGGTGTGTGGTGAATGTGTGTGTGTGCGGCAAGGAACGGTGTGTGGTGAATGTGTGTGTGTGTGTGTGGCAAGGAGCGGTGTGTGGTGAATGTGTGTGTGGCAAGGAGCGGTGTGTGGTGAATGTGTGTGTGTGTGGCAAGGAGCGGTGTGTGGTGAATGTGTGTGTGGCAAGGAGCGGTGTGTGGTGAATGTGTGTGTGTGTGTCAAGGAGCGGTGTGTGGTGAATGTGTGTGTGTGTGGCAAGGAGCGGTGTGTGGTGAATGTGTGTGTGTGGCAAAGAACGGTGTGTGGTGAATGTGTGTGTGTGTGGCAAGGAGCGGTGTGTGGTGAATGTGTGTGTGTGGCAAAGAACGGTGTGTGGTGAATGTGTGTGTGTGTGGCAAGGAGCGGTGTGTGGTGAATGTGTGTGTGTGGCAAGGAGCGGTGTGTGGTGAATGTGTGTGTTGCAAGGAGCAGTGTGTGGTGAATGTGTGTGTGTGCGACAAGGAGCAGTGTGTGGTGAATGTGTGTGTGTGTGGCAAGAAGCGGTGTGTGGTAAATGTATATATGTGACGGCCTGAACCGGTTAGCCTTTGTTCCAATATTCATGAAGGTACATAGCCAATATTGGCCCTGGACTTGGAGCCCCTCTTTATGCTTGCCAATATTCGCAGACTTGCAGCCAATATTCGTACAAGCGCGTGACCAGTAATCGAGTGGGTAGAGACAACCCTTGAATTTTGCATCATTTCTTTCGAAACTTTACATAATGATAAAATTTAGAATCATTTTCTGATTTATATTAAAATCTGTTCCGTGATTTCAAGATTGTTGCGTCGTTCGAGTTTGTGTGAAATTCTTCTTATATTATGAACTGAGTGTCGTTTGTTCTATTGTGTTATTTTTTGTTCAATGATATTCAATTACTGCTTTATTTGACTTATGCGAATGAGATATATCCCTTCACAATTCTAATCACTAGTGCGGTGTGTGATTTGGTTTGCAAATGAATAGGATGAATAAGGTCTTATTTATATTAACTAGTTAGTGTGAGTTGACAGCGAATGAATATAGAAGAAATATGAAGTCTCTACAAACTAATGATATAGAGATAGATTTTATTCAAGCCTGATACATATCATTTTGTACATTGGTTTTTCAAAAGCCCCATAACTAACACCAGGACGCCATGACAGTTACCCCCGGTCAAGCCGGTACCCATTTCCGCCACCTGAGTAGAGCGGGGAATTGTGGCTGAGTTCTCCCTTTTCCCAACGGGGAAAATCACCGGCCGGCGCCGGGATTCGAACCGGCGACCCTTCCCGTGCACGGTGCGCTCTCTTACCACTCCGCCACGGTGACAGGCTTGCTGCTTATTTACCAGATTGCTATTTTTCCGGATTAACTTCTGAAATTAAGCCTTTTTAAAATACAAATTAACTGTAATTAATATTCATATTCTGGTGACTTAGAAGAACAAACTGCACAAGCACGGCCCGCAGTTCAGCTCCACAGCGCTGTCACACAGGGCAACTCCAGCGCAAGTTCATACAACACAGCTACGCAACACACACTCACACAGCACACAAAGCTACATACGATCGAAGTCAAATTGTAGCTTCAAGGAGCGAGGGGGGACCTATGGTCTTCCCCCGCTCCACCACTCCACAACTCGCTTCAGTTCGGCAGCTTACAGCTCTCAGAGATGCCTATCGATCGCGTCAGGTAGTGGCAGTGTTGGGGCACTAGTGGTTATGGTAGTGGCACTAGTGGCAGTGTTGGTGGCACTAGTGGCAGTGTTGGTGGCACTAGTGGCAGCGTTGGGGCACTAGTAGCGGCGTTGGTGGCACTATTGGCAGTGTTGGTGGCACTAGTGGCAGTGTTGGTGGCACTAGTGGCAGTGGTAGTGGCACTAGTGGCAGTGGTGGTGGTAGTGGCAGTGTTGGTGGCACTAGTGGCAGTGTTGGTGGTACTAGCGGCAGTGGTGGTGGTAGTGGCAGTGTTGGTGGCACTAGTGGCAGTGTTGGTGGTACTAGCGGCAGTGGTGGCACTAGTGGCAGCGTTCGGGCACTAGTAGCGGCGTTGGTGGCACTATTGGCAGTGTTGGTGGCACTAGTGGCAGTGTTGGTGGCACTAGTGGCAGTGTTGGTGGCACTAGTGGCAGTGGTAGTGGCACTAGTGGCAGTGGTGGTGGTAGTGGCAGTGTTGGTGGCACTAGTGGCAGTGGTAGTGGCACTAGTGGCAGTGGTGGTGGTAGTAGCAGTGTTGGTGGCACTAGTGGCAGTGTTGGTGGCACTAGTGGCAGTGGTAGTGGCACTAGTGGCAGTGGTGGTGGTAGTAGCAGTGTTGGTGGCACTAGTGGCAGTGTTGGTGGCACTAGTGGCAGTGTTGGTGGCACTAGTGGCAGTGGTAGTGGCACTAGTGGCAGTGGTGGTGGTAGTATCAGTGTTGGTGGCACTAGTGGCAGTGTTGGTGGTACTAGCGGCAGTGGTGGTGGTAGTGGCAGTGTTGGTGGCACTAGTGGCAGTGGTAGTGGCACTAGTGGCAGTATCACTATGCTTGAGATATACTTTACGAAAATAAGGATAAAAGACGAAGAGGGATCAAACCTTCAGAAAGTATATACATATAGATTTAAATATATATCGTGGTAAAAACAGTTGTTTTGTAAATAATCAATGCAAAGATGGTAGAGATGAAGCATTGAGTTTGAGAACATTTGAGAAATCTTTGAGCCCTTGATCTCGTACAGCCCATCATTGTTGAAATAAATTTGCTTATGACACAAACACACACAATAGGGAACGGCCGTTATGACAATGTATCGCGTAATGATAAATCAATAATGCTAAACAATACAAAGTAAATTCCCTGTTCCTGCGTGGTTGTGATTTATCCAGCGCTTTATTCTTTCACCAAGCTCTGAATGTTTCAGAGTTTTTATTCTAATAAACTTATTTTCTCAAGAAAATTTAATTAAAACTCCCACTCAAAAAGGTAACTCACGTCAGATAGAAGCAAAATAAACTCAATTAAGCATCTTCGTGCGGTGGTTTTCAAAGTATTTTATACATTTTTCTCCAGGTGAATTCGATGGGCGTACGAAAATATATCACACACTCGCCCGTACTGAGAGAAGCTACGAAAAAAACAGAACGTAAGTACTTTCAATATTTTATTTCGAACATAGTCACATCCAGACACATTTTTTGAGTCTTAACATAGTCAAATCCGGGTACAATATGTGAGTTCTAGTATAATCAAATCCGGGTACACTATGTGAGTTTTAACATAGTCACACCCAGGTACAATATGTGAGTTTTAACATAGTCAAACCCAGGTACAATATGTGAGTTTTAACATAGTCACACCCAGGTACAATATGTGAGTTTTAACATAGTCACACCCAGGTACAATATGTGAGTTTTAACATAGTCACACCCATGGTACACTATGTGAGTCTTAACATAGCCACATCCAGGTACAATATGTGAGTTTTAACATAGTCAAACCCATGGTACACTATGTGAGTCTTAACATAGCCACATCCAGGTACAATATGTGAGTTTTAACATAGTCACACCCATGGTACACTATGTGAGTCTTAACATAGTCACACCCAGGTACAATATGTGAGTCTTAACATAGTCACACCCAGGTACACTATGTGAGTCTTAACATAGTCACACCCAGGCACAATATGTGAGTCTTAACATAGTCACATCCAGGTACAATATGTGAGTCTTAACATAGTCACACCAAGGTACACTATGTGAGTCTTAACATAGTCACACCCAGGTACAATATGTGAGTCTTAACATAGTCACATCCAGGTACAATATGTGAGTTTTAACATAGTCACACCCAGGTACAATATGTGAGTTTTAACATAGTCACACCCAGGTACACTATGTGAGTCTTAACATAGTCACATCCAGGTACAATATGTGAGTTTTAACATAGTCACACCCAGGTACACTATGTGAGTCTTAACATAGTCACATCCAGGTAAAATATTTGAGTCTTAACATAGTCACATCCAGGTACAATATGTGAGTCTTAATATAGTCACACCCAGGTACAATATGTGAGTTTTAACATAGTCACACCCAGGTACAATATGTGAGTTTTAACATAGTCACACCCAGGTACAATATGTGAGTCTTAACATAGTCACATCCAGGTACACTATGTGAGTCTTAACATAGTCACACCCAGGTACAATATGTGAGTCTTAACATAGTCACATCCAGGTACAATATGTGAGTCTTAATATAGTCACATCCAGGTACAATATGTGAGTCTTAACATAGTCACACCCAGGTACACTATGTGAGTCTTAACATAGTCACATCCAGGTACAATATGTGAGTCTTAACATAGTCACACCCAGGTACACTATGTGAGTCTTAACATAGTCACACCCAGGTACAATATGTGAGTCTTAACATAGTCACATCCAGGTACACTATGTGAGTCTTAACATAGTCACATCCAGGTACAATATGTGAGTTTTAACATAGTCACACCCAGGTACACTATGTGAGTCTTAACATAGTCACATCCAGGTACAATATGTGAGTATTAACATAGTCACACCCAGGTACACTATGTGAGTCTTAACATAGTCACATCCAGGTACAATATGTGAGTCTTAACATAGTCACACCCAGGTACACTATGTGAGTCTTAACATAGTCACACCCAGGTACACTATGTGAGTTTTAACATAGTCACACCCAGGTACAATATGTGAGTTTTAAAATAGTCACACCCAGGTACAATATGTGAGTCTTAACATAGTCACACCCAGGTACAATATGTGAGTCTTAACATAGTCACACCCAGGTACAATATGTGAGTCTTAACATAGTCACACCCAGGTACACTATGTGAGTCTTAACATAGTCACATCCAGGTACACTATGTGAGTCTTAACATAGTCACATCCAGGTACAATATGTGAGTCTTAACATAGTCACACCCAGGTACAATATGTGAGTCTTAACATAGTCACATCCAGGTACAATATGTGAGTCTTAACATAGTCACACCCAGGTACAATATGTGAGTTTTAACATAGTCACACCCAGGTACACTATGTGAGTCTTAACATAGTCACACCCAGGTACAATATGTGAGTTTTAACATAGTCACACCCAGGTACACTATGTGAGTCTTAACATAGTCACACCCAGGTACAATATGTGAGTCTTAACATAGTCACATCCAGGTACACTATGTGAGTCTTAACATAGTCACACCCAGGTACAATATGTGAGTTTTAACATAGTCACACCCAGGTACAATATGTGAGTCTTAACATAGTCACACCCAGGTACAATATGTGAGTCTTAACATAGTCACACCCAGGTACAATATGTGAGTCTTAACATAGTCACACCCAGGTACAATATGTGAGTCTTAACATTGTCACACCCAGGTACACTATGTGAGTCTTAACATAGTCACACCCAGGTACAATATGTGAGTCTTAACATAGTCACATCCAGGTACACTATGTGAGTCTTAACATAGTCACATCCAGGTACAATATGTGAGTTTTAACATAGTCACACCGAGGTACACTATGTGAGTCTTAACATAGTCACATCCAGGTACAATATGTGAGTTTTAACATAGTCACACCCAGGTACACTATGTGAGTCTTAACATAGTCACATCCAGGTACAATATGTGAGTCTTAACATAGTCACACCCAGGTACACTATGTGAGTTTTAACATAGTCACACCCAGGTACAATATGTGAGTCTTAACATAGTCACACCCAGGTACACTATGTGAGTCTTAACATAGTCACATCCAGGTACACTATGTGAGTCTTAACATAGTCACATCCAGGTACAATATGTGAGTCTTAACATAGTCACACCCAGGTACAATATGTGAGTCTTAACATAGTCACATCCAGGTACAATATGTGAGTCTTAACATAGTCACACCCAGGTACAATATGTGAGTTTTAACATAGTCACACCCAGGTACACTATGTGAGTCTTAACATAGTCACACCCAGGTACAATATGTGAGTTTTAACATAGTCACACCCAGGTACACTATGTGAGTCTTAACATAGTCACACCCAGGTACAATATGTGAGTCTTAACATAGTCACATCCAGGTACACTATGTGAGTCTTAACATAGTCACACCCAGGTACAATATGTGAGTTTTAACATAGTCACACCCAGGTACAATATGTGAGTCTTAACATAGTCACACCCAGGTACAATATGTGAGTCTTAATATAGTCACACCCAGGTACAATATGTGAGTCTTAACATAGTCACACCCAGGTACAATATGTGAGTCTTAACATAGTCACACCCAGGTACAATATGTGAGTCTTAACATAGTCACACCCAGGTACAATATGTGAGTCTTAACATAGTCACACCCACGTACACTATGTGAGTCTTAACATAGTCACACCCAGGTACAATATGTGAGTCTTAACATAGTCACACCCAGGTACAATATGTGAGTCTTAACATAGTCACATCCAGGTACACTATGTGAGTCTTAACATAGTCACACCCAGGTACACTATGTGAGTCTTAACATAGTCACACCCAGGTACAATATGTGAGTCTTAACATAGTCACATCCAGGTACAATATGTGAGTTTTAACATAGTCACACCCAGGTACAATATGTGAGTTTTAACATAGTCACACCCAGGTACAATATGTGAGTTTTAACATAGTCACACCCAGGTACACTATGTGAGTCTTAACATAGTCACATCCAGGTACAATATGTGAGTCTTAACATAGTCACATCCAGGTACACTATGTGAGTCTTAACATAGTCACACCCAGGTACAATATGTGAGTTTCAACATAGTCATATCCAGGTACAATATGTGAGTTTTAACATAGTCACACCCAGGTACACTATGTGAGTTTTAACATAGTCACACCCAGGTACACTATGTGAGTTTTAACATAGCCACATCCAGGTACATTATGTGAGTTTTAACATAGTCACAACCAGGTACACTATGTGAGTCTTAACATATTCACACCCAGGTACAATATGTGAGTCTTAACATATTCACACCCAGGTACACTATGTGAGTTTTAACATAGTCAAAGCCAAAGTCAAAATAGCTATAAGCACGACTAAAGTATTTCATTATGCGCAACTGTGTAAGTTACACTAGTTGCACGCGGTATAGGTACCAGCACTTAACTCACTGGTCCACACCTGCAGTCGGCAAAAATAAAACAAACGCAGGGGATACAGCGCATATGATGTCATTATTCTATTTTATAATTTTACGTATTTTATTTATATGGTTGCTGCAACCTACTGTGTATTACCCCTGCCTACGATTAAATTATTTATATGTATTTAAATTTTGTTTACATGATCGGTGCATCCTATCGTGTTATATATATATAAGCCTACAATTTGCTGACAATAATACTATTAGAATTAAAATGAAAATAACCATTTTATTTATGCCGTCCATTAACTGACAATAACACTGCTAGAATTAAGATGAAAATAACCATTTTATATATGCCTCCAATTAACCGAAAAAAACACTATTCAAATTAAAATAAAAATAAAACATTTTATATACGACTACGATTTACTGCCACGATAATAGCACTGGAATTACAGATAAGATTACACCAAAAGCTGGTATAAAACGAATCCTCTGGCGTTTCCAATTGCCTAAATTGCCTACTTACAATTGTAGGGCAAATATGCAGAGTGGCATGACCCACAAATGAGGGGCAAACCTGGAGAGTGGATTTAGTGATTATTTCACCTCATAGCGGCGTATATGTCTTGCAGGCAGAGTGGCCTAGTTCCTAGTTCTGTTCCTAGTTCAGTTCCTAGTTCAGTGCCTAGTTCAGTGCCTAGTTCAGTCCCTAGTTCAGTTCCTAGTTCAGTGCCTAGTTCAGTGCCTAGTTCAGTCCCTAGTTCAGTTCCTAATTCAGTTCCTAGTTCTGTCCCTAGTTCTGTCCCTAGTTCAGTCCCTAGTTCTGTCCCTAGTTCAGTTCCTAATTCAGTTCCTAGTTCTGTCCCTAGTTCAGTCCCTAGTTCTGTCCCTAGTTCAGTTCCTAATTCAGTTCCTAGTTCTGTCCCTAGTTCAGTTCCTAATTCAGTTCCTAGTTCAGTTCCTAGTTCAGTCCCTAGTTCAGTCCCTAGTTCAGTTCCTAATTCAGCTCCTAGTTCTGTCCCTAGTTCTGTCCCTAGTTCTGTCCCTAGTTCAGTTCCTAATTCAGTTCCTAGTTCTGTCCCTAGTTCTGTCCCTAGTTCTGTCCCTAGTTCAGTTCCTAATTCAGTTCCTAGTTCTGTCCCTAGTTCTGTCCCTAGTTCAGTCCCTAGTTCTGTCCCTAGTTCAGTTCCTAATTCAGTTCCTTGTTCTGTCCCTAGTTCAGTTCCTAATTCAGTTCCTAGTTCTGTCCCTAGTTCAGTCCCTAGTTCAGTCCCTAGTTCAGTTCCTAATTCAGTTCCTAGTTCTGTCCCTAGTTCTGTCCCTAGTTCAGTTCCTAATTCAGTTCCTAGTTCTGTCCCTAGTTCAGTTCCTAATTCAGTTCCTAGTTCTGTCCCTAGTTCTGTCCCTAGTTCAGTTCCTAATTCAGTTCCTAGTTCTGTCCCTAGTTCAGTTCCTAATTCAGTTCCTAGTTCTGTCCCTAGTTCTGTCCCTAGTTCTGTCCCTAGTTCAGTTCCTAATTCAGTTCCTAGTTCTGTCCCTAGTTCTGTCCCTAGTTCTGTCCCTAGTTCAGTTCCTAATTCAGTTCCTAGTTCAGTTCCTAGTTCTGTCCCTAGTTCTGTCCCTAGTTCTGTCCCTAGTTCTGCCCCTAGTTCAGTTCCTAATTCAGTTCCTAGTTCTGTCCCTAGTTCTGTCCCTAGTTCTGTCCCTAGTTCAGTTCCTAATTCAGTTCCTAGTTCTGTCCCTAGTTCTGTCCCTAGTTCTGTCCCTAGTTCTGTCCCTAGTTCAGTTCCTAATTCAGTTCCTAGTTCTGTCCCTAGTTCTGTCCCTAGTTCTGTCCCTAGTTCAGTTCCTAATTCAGTTCCTAGTTCTGTCCCTAGTTCTGTCCCTAGTTCTGTCCCTAGTTCAGTTCCTAATTCAGTCCCTAGTTCAGTTCCTAGTTCTGTCCCTAGTTCTGTCCCTAGTTCAGTTCCTAATTCAGTTCCTAGTTCTGTCCCTATTTCTGTCCCTAGTTCTGTCCCTAGTTCAGTTCCTAATTCAGTTCCTAGTTCTGTCCCTAGTTCTGTCCCTAGTTCAGTCCCTAGTTCTGTCCCTAGTTCAGTTCCTAATTCAGTTCCTAGTTCTGTCCCTAGTTCTGTCCCTAGTTCAGTTCCTAATTCAGTTCCTAGTTCTGTCCCTAGTTCTGTCCCTAGTTCAGTCCCTAGTTCAGTTCCTAATTCAGTTCCTAGTTCTGTCCCTAGTTCAGTCCCTAGTTCAGTCCCTAGTTCTGTCCCTAGTTCAGTCCCTAGTTCAGTCCCTAGTTCTGTCCCTAGTTCAGTCCCTAGTTCTGTCCCTAGTTCAGTCCCTAGTTCTGTCCCTAGTTCTGTCCCTAGTTCAGTCCCTAGTTCTGTCCTTAGTTCAGTCCCTAGTCAGTAACTTGGCTAGCAAAAGCCAGTTTGGGAACCCTGCGAGGAACACCTCGCCTCTAACTTGTGAGTGTCCTAAAGTTCTGTGTTGTGTGGGCTGCGCCACTCTGCGTATTTGCCCTCCAATTATCAGGAAATATCCATCCTTTACTTCCGAGTTCTTTCTACACTTGTTCAATACTCGAAAGTCAGACGCTAAGGATTCAAGCGAGAAATATTGAGAAAAGACATTTCAGAATTCCTGGCTATCAAATATTACTTGTATAATTTTTCCTTTTAATTCTTGCAACTCACTATACAATAATTCATTATTCATAAGACTATTATTCATTGTTAGATACAGCGCTTTGTGCTTGTCAAAATGCTGAATGAATTCATGAGTTGGTATCATTCCCTGACTTATAATGTATAGGTGTCAACCCTGTGTACTTGTGTTGTGTGTAGGTGTCAGTCCTGTGTACTTGTGTTGTGTGTAGGTGTCAGTCCTGTGTACTTGTGTTGTGTGTAGGTGTCAGTCCTGTGTACTTGTGTTGTGTGTAGGTGTCAACCCTATGTACTTGTGTTGTGTGTAGGTGTCAACCCTGTGTACTTGTGTTGTGTGTAGGTGTCAACCCTGTGTACTTGTGTTTTGTGTAGGTGTCATCCCTGTGTACTTGTGTTGTGTGTAGGTGTCGGTCCTGTGTACTTGTGTTGTGTGTAGGTGTCAGTCCTGTGTACTTGTGTTGTGTGTAGGTGTCAGCCCTGTGTACTTGTGTTGTGTGTAGGTGTCAACCCTGTGCACTTGTGTTGTGTGTAGGTGTCGGTCCTGTGTACTTGTGTTGTGTGTACGAGTCAGTCCTGTGTACTTGTGTTGTGTGTACGTGTCAGTCCTGTGTACTTGTGTTGTGTGTACGTGTCAGTCCTGTGTACTTGTGTTGCGCATTCGTGTCAGTCCTGTGTACTTGTGTTGTGTGTACGTGTCAGTCCTGTGTACTTGTGTTGTGTGTAGGTGTCAGTCCTGTGTACTTGTGTTGTGTGTAGGTGTCAGTCCTGTGTACTTGTGTTGTGTGTAGGTGTCAGTCCTGTGTACTTGTGTTGTGTGTAGGTGTCGGTCCTGTGTACTTGTTTTGTGTGTACGTGTCAGTCCTGTGTACTTGTGTTGTGTGTACGTGTCAGTCCTGTGTACTTGTGTTGTGTGTAGGTGTCAGTCCTGTGTACTTGTGTTGTGTGTAGGTATCAGTCCTGTGTACTTGTGTTGTGTGTACGTGTCAGTCCTGTGTACTTGTGTTGTGTGTACGTGTCAGTCCTGTGTACTTGTGTTGTGTGTAGGTGTCAGTCCTGTGTACTTGTGTTGTGTGTAGGTGTCGGTCCTGTGTACTTGTGTTGTGTGTACGTGTCAGCCCTGTGTACTTGTGTTGTGTGTAGGTGTCAGCCCTGTGTACTTGTGTTGTGTGTAGGTGTCGGTCCTGTGTACTTGTGTTGTGTGTACGTGTCAGTCCTGTGTACTTGTGTTGTGTGTAGGTGTCAGTCCTGTGTACTTGTGTTGTGTGTAGGTGTCAGTCCTGTGTACTTGTGTTGTGTGTAGGTGTCGGTCCTGTGTACTTGTGTTGTGTGTACGTGTCAGCCCTGTGTACTTGTGTTGTGTGTAGGTGTCAGCCCTGTGTACTTGTGTTGTGTGTACGTGTCAGCCCTGTGTACTTGTGTTGTGTGTAGGTGTCAGCCCTGTGTACTTGTGTTGTGTGTAGGTATCAGCCCTGTGTACTTGTATTCTACATACTCTCGTATTATTTATTATTATTATTAATATTGTTACTATTATTATTATGTTATTTCACATTCTTAATTCATCACAGTTCCTGATATAACATTCCAGGGGATGCTAAAATATTTATTTAAGGCGGAGACGCAATATTCTAAAAACTTTCACTCCACCCAACAAGTCCAGCAGCTTGCATTAATTTTAGTAAATTATTTCATTTGATTTCGCATCGAATTTTTATAAGACTAATCAAGCTCCTTGATCATAAATCCTCCTGATATTAATATTAAAATTTGTCAATTAGTGGTTACGAAATTTATAGCAATTTAAGAATAGATAAGAAAGCGCTAAGTAAGTTGCAAGAAATTCCGCTTTTATACTGTAAGAAGTTTGAATATCTACAGACACATCAGAGATAGCGAGATCCGGAATTTTTCATTCATGCCCACACTGAAATATATAAAAATTTTATTCATGCCCTAGCATATATACAGTAATGCAGATTATTAACTTCATTGCTGGCTTTGCAAAGAACAATGAATTTTCTTTTCTAAAAGGAAGTAACTATAGAATGCGCGGCCATTAATTCTCTGATCACAGCATATGATAGTTATCTAATAAATGAATATGATAATTCTCCTTCCATTATAATATTCGATCCACTCTTCTTGCATGACAGCGATGATCAGGCGCTGAATATAAAGTAAAACACTTAGAATTTAAAGATGCATGCTCACAAGAATAAAAATTAACTCGTATGATTCAATTGCGTTCCCTTATTAAAATGATTTTTAAATCTGCTACCTTTACCACCATTTTTTTTAAAGTTAACATCTATGCTCCTGCGAGGGAAGGTTCTCACTAACCTTAAAAAACTAATAGAATTTAGATACAAAATTGCACACCTGGCCAAACCACCAAAAAAACTTCAGCTGACGGTTGCACAGCTAAAATAGCCCCAATTACTTAAAATCAGGGAATTTATTCACAGACACGCTACACTTGGCCAAACCAGCAGGAAAACTTGAGCTGCAGTTGCACAGCTAAAATCGCCCCAAAAACTCAAAATCCTTAAATTCAGTCACAAAATGTACACGTGGCCAAGCCATCAGGAAAACTTGAGCAGCCGGTGGCACAGCTTCAATGCCGCAAATTACTTAAAATCAGGCCCGAGGCCAAGCTCTACATCGCCTCAAAGGCCAGGGCTAATTGGAGCTTTTCAAGTCGGTGCATCCATAAAGCGGACGTAATTTGCTGTCTTTGATGCAGCCATAATGTCCGCAGCTCTCAGCTGTGTACTGGTGCTTCGCGGCACGTGGTCGCTACGCGTGTATTGGTTGATTGGTATCTGGGGTACGGGTCACCGTTATTGTGGCGGCTGTTTGCGTATCTGGAGTACGGGTCACCGTTATTGTATCGGCTGTTTGCGTATCTGGGGTACGGGTCACCGTTACTGTAGCGGGTGTTTGCGTATCTGGGGTACGGGTCACCGTTATTGTGGCGGCTGTTTGCGTATCTGGAGTACGGGTCACCGTTATTGTATCGGCTGTTTGCGTATCTGGGGTACGGGTCACCGTTACTGTAGCGGGTGTTTGCGTATCTGGGGTACGGGTCACCGTTACTGTAGCGGGTGTTTGCGTATCTGGTATACGGGAGCTCACGCCGTTATTGTAGCGGGGGCTGTAATTGTAGCGGCAGTTTGCGTATCTGGGACACGGGGAATCGTGCCGTAAGGCACTCAACAAGTACACTCGAGGATACTCTGCACGATGTGGACACAGGCACACTGAAGGACACAAGTACACCTAAGGATTCTATCTAGGATGCAGAAATGAATGCGGGAGATACTCCGAGTGAATTTTGATGTACGAATATTCAATAAGAAACAAAAACAGATCGTCACTACGCCTAGCAAACAAGCATGGCAGTAACAGCCCTTAAAAAGGGGAAGAAAATCTGTATACTAGATGGAATCGAAGATTATAGATATATTTTGCAAAATAGTATAAAATAGAACAAAAATAGATAAACTAAAGAAAGCTTTTTCATTTCAAAAAAGAAAACACACAGCAAATACACACCTTATACATGCACAGCTCACACATACACAAATTAACTTACACATTACACAGCCCACACACACACACAAATCAACTTACACACGTGGAGACACAGACCTTGTTATGTCGCCACACACACACAATACACAGAGTCTTCAGCACACTCAATACACTTGAGCATAAAGTCACACACGCAAATTACAGCAGGTGTTCCGCACGGCATTCGTTGTTGATTTGTTGTTTTTTCTCCTTTTTTGTTGTTGTTGTTGTGTTGGTACGTGAGGATATGTGTTGAAGCATATCCTTCAGCATATCCTTCTATCTTTTCCTTTAGCGTGTCCTTTGATACATCCTTCAACACACCCTTTAACATATCCTTCAACACACACTTTAACATGTCCTTCAACACACACTTTAACATGTCCTTCAACACACACTTTAACATGTCCTTCAACACACACTTTAACATATCCTTCAACACACACTTTAACATGTCCTTCAACACACACTTTAACATGTCCTTCAACACACACTTTAACATGTCCTTCAACACACACTTTAACATATCCTTCAACACACACTTTAACATATAATTCAACACACCCTTTAACATATCCTTCAACACACCCTTTAACATATCCTTCAACACACACTTTAACATATCCTTCAACACACACTTTAACATATCCTTCAACACACACTTTAACATATCCTTCAACACACACTTTAACATGTCCTCCAACACACACTTCAACATATCCTTCAAAACACACTTTAACATATCCTTCAACACACCCTTTAACATATCCTTCAACACACCCTTCAACACACCCTCTAACTTGTCCTATAACATATCCTAATGAATGGGCGTAATTAGTTAGGAATGTGCGTAGTTTACTCGTGAAAGGCACTCAAATCGCTATTTTTTGTTTCGATGTCCCTATTTAGGCGTCAGGTTAATTTTGGAACGAAAATCAGTGCTCGTATAGAGATAGCAAGAAAATGCGTGAATTTGGGCGCATTGTTTAGTGTTGTTGGCCAGTTTACGGGGCGGCGATGGCGGCGGTAATGAAATGCGTAGCAATTTGGGGGCGGAAATTACTGGAATAAGCTGGAAATGACTGAAAATCATTGGTAGTATCTGGAAATGACTGGAAATCATTGGTAGTATCTGGAAATGACTGAAAATCATTGGTAGTATCTGGAAATGACTGGAAATCATTGGTAGTATCTGGAAATGACTAGAAATAATTGGAAGTAGCTGGAAATGACTGGAATTAGATGGAAATGACTGAAAATGACTGTAAGTAGCTGTAAATAGCTAGAAATGACTCGAAATGACTGGAAATAGCTGGAAATGGTTCAAAATGACTGGAAGTAGCTGTAAGTTGCTTGAAATTACGTAATATAGTTGGAAAGGGCTGAAAAATTTTTTTAATGACTAATATGGACTGGAAATAACTGGCAGTTACTGGAAATTATTGGAAACAATTAGAAGTAACTGGAAATTATTTAAAAATGGAAAAAAAATTGGAAATCACTGGAAATAACTAAAAATGAGAGAGAATTCTCTACAAATATTGAGAAAAATTATTTTATAATTAATGACGAACGAAATAATTTTCAGCTGCTCCGTCACCGTTCTCGAACCAATTACGAATGGAATATATATTAACTTGATCATATATAAAATTTTCCTGCAGGTCTATATCTCACACAGAATGCGTCTCGAGAAAACCGCCTTTGTGTGAGATATGTAAATTGAGGAGAGGAATTCCAGCTCTTTTGCTCTGGCAAAAGTTTTGACGCACCCCGAAAGAAAAGTTAAGGCGACCTCAGAGGGCAAAGTTCGGTAGTGGAGGCTGGTCAGTCTCCGGACATTTCTACGCATTTCCAGTAATTTCTACGTATTTCCAGTAATTTCTACGAATTCCCGTCGATGTTGCGGTACACCTGGCAGCGAAATTAGTCGAACTGAACTTGGCTACACTGAAAGCAGTTTTGTTTTGCTAAAATCCTGGGGTATAAGTTGCAAAATCTGAGATTTGATATATATTTTTGCTCATATCATGTGTGAATTTGCAAAATCTGAGAGCATTTTTTTGCTAAAATCTAGGATTACAAGATGCCGAAATTCAACAAAAAAAACGTTTCATTGTCAAATTCATACACTGCGCACATGTTGCGCAGCAGCCCACATACACACACACAAACATACACACATACATACATCAACATACACACACACATCGCACGCAACAGTAACTTACTCCTCTAAAGACGAGCGCAACACCGGTACATAACTTCTCCCATTCCCAGCGCCTTAAGGCCTCCGTCTTAATACCACAACGAGCGGCCGAACGGTCTTAGTGTGAGAATATGAGGACTTCATTAAAGACCACAGCGGAATATGAATACCTTTACGGGATGGCCTTGATTAAAGAAGGGACAAAGTTAAATGGACTTCCATCCCACAGCCTCCAAGTCCAAATGCGCTCGTGCAACTTTCGCGCGTACGCTGGTCGGAATTGTGTGGTGCGGTGTGGGTTGATTTTACTACATTCCTCAGCCTGGATAGTCAGTGGAGATAGCTAAGATAGTCAGTATATATAATCAAAATATTCGGTAGAGATATTCGAGATAGTCAGTAAAGATTACTGAGATAGTCAGTAAGGATAACTGAGATAGTCAGTAAAGATAACAAAGATAGTCAGAAGGGATTACTAAGATCACCAGTGAAGATATTCAAGGTTGTTGATAATGATAATCAAAATATTCAATAGGAATAACTAAGATGTCATTGAAGATGACTAAGATAGTCAGTGAAGATAGCCAAAATATCCAGTAAAAATAATCAAGATATTCGATATTTATATTCAAAATAGTTATTAAAGATAATCAAGATAGTCATTAAATATAATCAATATAGTCATCAAGATAATCAAGGTAGTCAGTAAAGATAATCAATAAAGTCAGCAGCGAGAACCAAGATAGCTCGTTGAAAATATCAAGATAATCAGTATAGGTATTCTAGACAGTCAAAATAACGAAGACAGAAAAGATAACCAAGATAGTCAATAAAAATAACCGAGATAGTCAATAAAAAAAACCAAGATAGTCAATAGAAATAACCAAGATAGTCAATGAAAATAACCGAGATAGTCAATAAAAATAACCAAGATAGTCAATAGAAATAACCAAGATAGTCAATAAAAATAACCAAGATAATCAATAAAAATAACCAAGATAGTCAATAAAAATAACCAAGATAGTCAATAAAAATAACCGAGATAGTCAATAAAAATAACCAAGATAGTCAATAGAAATAACCAAGATAGTCAATAAAAATAACCGAGATAGTCAATAAAAATAACCAAGATAGTCAATAAAAATAACCAAGATAGTCAATAAAAATAACCAAGATAGTCAATAAAAATAACCAAGATAGTCAATAAAAATAACCAAGATAGTCAATAAAAATAACCAAGATAGTCAATAAAAATAACCAAGATAGTCAATAAAAATAACCAAGATAGTCAATAAAAATAACCGAGATAGTCAATAAAAATAACCAAGATAGTCAATAAAAATAACCGAGATAGTCAATAAAAATAACCAAGATAGTCAATAAAAATAACCAAGATAGTCAATAAAAATAACCAAGATAGTCAATAAAAATAACCAAGATAGTCAATAAAAATAACCAAGATAGTCAATAAAAATAACCAAGATAGTCAATAAAAATAACCAAGATAGTCAATAAAAATAACCAAGATGGTCAGCAAAGATAATGCAGATAGTGACTTTGTTCTTTATACCTTGTACGAGTTTTCCTAATTGTGAACACTTTTCGAAAGGAAGTGTGCGGTGTGCAGTGTGGCACAGCCCGCATTGTCGCCATAAAATGTATAAAATCCATTTCGTTTATGTAAAACTTTCGTAAATGTAAAAATTTAGTAAATGTAAAGCTTTTGTAAATGTAATACTTATAGTAAATGTAAAATTTTCGTAAATGTAAAACTTTAGTATATCTAATACTTTTGTAAGTGTAAAACTTTTGTACGTGCAAAAATTTTTTCAATGTAAAACTTTTGAAAATGTAAAACCTCGTACGGGCGATATTTTACCAAGCAGAGCATCATTGTGGCGCATTTTTCCTAAAATTGTATGCACAATTTAACTTCAAGTACACATAATATAATTGAACTGAAACCAATTTTTCAATCGGTTTCGATTTCATTAAATTTTAATCGTCTAAAGAGGGAGCACTAAAATTTTTTTTTAAGGTCATATCGAGAGTAGAGTAGCTAGTCAAAGCAGCTTGACCGTTTTTTCTAGTATATCACACATCGAAAGACTGAGAAGATTGCTTATCCCATTCATCTGAAAATTTATATCATCTGAAATGGAGAAGTGATAAACTTGCGCTCATTTTGGTTCAGATTAGACTAAATTATAAGTAAATTTAAGCCTCTTAACCCCAACAGAGGTGTTTCGGAGAGAGGAAAGATGAAGCACCATTTAATATGGAGTTGAGGGAACGGAGAATCTATGCACAAAGGGAGTCCCCTCACACACGATCCCCTGCGCTGAGATACAGTGTGTTGAGAAGAAAGTGGATGGTGCTAAAAACAGGACAGAAGTGAACCGAAAAAGGGCATGAGCAGCAACGTTTCGATGTGGCCCACATCATTGCAGCTGAAAATGATGTCCATTTTACATACAAATAAAATGAAACTAATCAGATTTACATATCGATAATGAAATAACTGATCAGTTTCACATGTCGTTAATAATATACGTAAGTAATCAGTTTCACACATCAATAATGATATAGCCAATCACACATTTCAATAACAATATAACTGATCAGTTTCTTACATCAACAAAAATATAACTAGTCCCTTTCACATTTCAATAGAAACATAACTAGTCAGTTTCACGTCCCAATAACAACAGAAATAGTCAGTTTCACATAACAACAACAACAGAATTAGTCAGTTTCACATAACAACAACAACAGAATTAGTCAGTTTCACATAACAACAACAACAGAATTAGTCAGTTTCACATAACAACAACAACAGAATTAGTCCGTTTCACATAACAACAACAACAGAATTAGTCAGTTTCACATAACAACAACAGAAATAGTCCGTTTCACATAACAACAACAACAGAATTAGTCAGTTTCACATAACAACAACAGAAATAGTCCGTTTCACATAACAACAACAACAGAATTAGTCAGTAGCACATACCAACAACAGCACAACTAGTCAGTGGCACATACCAACAACAGCACAACTAGTCAGTAGCACATACCAACAACAGCACAACTAGTCAGTAGCACATAACAACAACAGCACAACTAGTCAGTGGCACATACCAACAACAGCACAACTAGTCAGTAGCACATACCAACAACAGCACAACTAGTCAGTAGCACATACCAACAACAGCACAACTAGTCAGTAGCACATACCAACAACAGCACAACTAGTCAGTAGCACATACCAACAACAGCACAACTAGTCAGTAGCACATACCAACAACAGCACAACTAGTCAGTGGCACATACCAACAACAGCACAACTAGTCAGTAGCACATAACAACAACAGCACAACTAGTCAGTAGCACATACCAACAACAGCACAACTAGTCAGTAGCACATACCAACAACAGCACAACTAGTCAGTAGCACATACCAACAACAGCACAACTAGTCAGTGGCACATACCAACAACAGCACAACTAGTCAGTGGCACATACCAACAACAGCACAACTAGTCAGTAGCACATACCAACAACAGCACAACTAGTCAGTAGCACATACCAACAACAGCACAACTAGTCAGTGGCACATACCAACAACAGCACAACTAGTCAGTAGCACATACCAACAACAGCACAACTAGTCAGTAGCACATACCAACAACAGCACAACTAGTCAGTAGCACATACCAACAACAGCACAACTAGTCAGTAGCACATACCAACAACAGCACAACTAGTCAGTAGCACATACCAACAACAGCACAACTAGTCAGTAGCACAAAGGTCCAGCAATCTAACATCATGAATCAAACTTGGCTGGCACAAAACTCGAGCCTCGATAACAGTGACTTACATGACAAAACTTGACATAATGACTTACATGATCACAACTTGACCGTCGTATGACGATAAACGCTAGGAACTCATGTAGAGAGCTACATAGAGAGGCTCACAATCAAAGCAATCTCAGTCAATCAATACGGGTCAAATGGCACAAAGTTGGAGCACAGATTGGTGCTCACTCTGCTCAAATGGCGTGTAATGGCTGCTCTTATTTTGAAAGCGCGCCACTCTGAATGCCACCTTAATGCCACTCTCAATGCCACTCTTAATGCCACTCTCAATGCCACTCTTAATGCCACTCTTAATGCCACTCTTAATGCCACTCTTAATGCCACTCTCAATGCCACTCTTAATGCCACTCTCAATGCCACTCTTAATGCCACTCTTAATGCCACTCTTAATGCCACTCTTAATGCCACTCTCAATGCCACTCCTGATGCCACTCTCAATGCCACTCTTAATGCCACTCTCAATGCCACTCTGAATGCCACTCTTAATGCCACTCTTAATGCCACTCTTAATGCCACTCTCAATGCCACTCTTAATGCCACTCTCAATGCCACTCTCAATGCCACTCTCATTGCCACTGTCCATGCCACTCTCAATGCCACTCTCAATGCCACTCTCAATGCCACTCTCAGTGCCACTGTCCATGCCACTCTCAATGCCACTCTCCATGCCACTCTCAATGCCACTCTGCCATTTTTTCTTTAAAAAAAACGCTTCCAATGTCGTGCGTGCTAAATTCACGTGAATGTCATAGATTTTAAGCAAGTCACATGGCCTAAACTTGGGGCATGTAATGGGCATGCTGACGTGGGGTAGCGAATGTTGAATGAATGAATGAATGAATGTTGAATGAATGAATGAATGAATAAAAAATTAATGAATGAATGTTGAATGAATGAATAAATGAATAAAAAATTAATGAATGAATGTTGAATGAATGAATGAATGAATAAAAAATTAATGAATGAATGTTGAATGTTCAAGAATGATTGAGTAAATAAGTATGATTGAATGAACGAATGAATGTTAATATTGTACGAGTATGCGGTAACAAGCTGCATCGTTGTTGATTTTACGCCATCCGTACGTTGGATGTAATAAATAACTGATACGTTGGAAAAATACGTTGGATGAAAATAAAACTACTCGCAAATGAAGTGAGCTCTACTTACCATGTCGTGGTTGTAGTCCACTTACGACTCGCTCTATATTTAATATATTGAATATACTCCTGCATCATGCGTGCTGCATTTTGAACCCACACCAAACTGAAATGTCGAACAATAATTGCGTTGTCAACATTACAATGGGATTCCCACCGCGCTTTGGAAGATAAAACTTTTGATGTGGTATTTATTATTTGTGTGCATTGAACAATGGTCTGAACACCTGAGAATTGGCGTACTTTGTATATTTTAGGGGACTAATTTTTGATGGACAATTGTAGTTTAAATTTCGTTAAATATTGGGAAAAGTTGAAAACTTTTATATGATAAATGCTGATACCTTTGGCGGAGTAACGTTTTATTGATTTGCGGTTGTGACCTCAACACACCCTCACACACCCTCACACACCCTCACACACCCACACACACCCACACACACCCTCACACACCCTCACACACCCTCACACACCCTCACACACCCTCACACACCCTCACACACCCTCACACACCCTCACACACCCACACACACCCACACACACCCTCGCACACCCTCGCACACCCTCACACACCCTTACACATCCTCACACACCCTCACACACAATCACACACCTTCACACACCCTCACACACCCTCACACACCCTCACACACCCACACACACCCACACACACCTTCGCACACCCTCACACACCCTCACACACAATCACACACCCTCACACACCCTCACACACAAATTCACACACCCTCACACACCCAAACCCCGCATGCGTGCCACATCCGTACGACTCTTTCCAACTTTCCAACTTTCCAACTTTGCTCAAACTTTCGAGGCAACTTTGCATTATGTCAATAATGATGAGAGGTCACAGAAACAATGCTCATGTTTCCTTCATTTCCATGCAATGAGACTAGTTGTTTGTGATGGAAATTATAGGGTGTGTACACGCAGCGTTTTGGGGTGAGGTGTGTGTGTGTGTGTGTGTGTGTGTGTGTGTGGTTTGTGCGGTGTGTGTGTGTGTGCGGTGAGAGGTGCGTGTGGTGAACTTCATCATACACACATACAGACTTTAAAGATTAGGAATCAATGCACAAAGAACACAAAATATATTATGAGAATTATGAGCAAACTTATTCTCCAAGAAGGAAAAGAAAAAAAAGACAAGCAGGCTATTTCCAACAAAGTTTATACGAAAACATCATTCGTTTTTAAAATGTCTTAAAACAAAGATCCTTAGAAGACATACACACACACACACACACACACACACACGGGTACCGCAATACCCAAGTCAATGGTCGCAACAAATGATGGAGAGGAAGGCGTGGAAAATGCATGCCCTTTGTCGCGCTACCTAGGTTTGATAATGCATGTAAATACAAGCTAAAATAAATGAAAAACACAATACCAGAGACGATGCGCTGTTGAAAATATATTTATTGGTGCGCCCTTACGTTAAATATGAGCTTAGGAAAGTGAGAAATCCGGAATTAATATTATATGTAGAATGGATGGATTTATATAATGCTGGGCCAGAGCTCAGAGAAAAGGAAAGTATTCACCACAGCCAAAATTTGCGATATTTCCTAAGCTAATATTACTGGCGCGAAATAGTGCATCGGAGTCAGAGACATGAGAAGGAGTTTTTTCAACGATAGCCAAACATTTGCGACTTATTTGAAGCAATACGGGATATTCTTAACTTAAACAATGCTCTTATAATACGCTCTCGCACACACACCAGCAATCACAAACGTACACACACACACTCACACGCACATGCATTCACGAACGTACACACGCACACACAAGCAATCACAAACGTACACACACACATACACACGCACAAGCAATCACAAACACACACACACACTCACACGCACACATAAACACACTCACGTTTACGCACACACCCCGGCACCTGTCCGTGAAGGCAACAAGTTGAAGGCGTGTAAACACTCGCAGGTTTACTGTTAACAAAGACTTGGCAACACTGCAGTGCTGAATTTGTAACACTGTCGTGAAGACTTGGCAACACTGCAGTGCTGAATTTGTAACACTGTCGTGAAGACTTGGCAACACTGCAGTGCTGAATTTGTAACACTGTCGTGAAGACTTGGCAACACTGCAGTGCTGAATTTGTAACACTGTCGTGAAGACTTGACACACTGCAGTGCTGAATTTGTAACACTGTCGTGAAGACTTGGCACACTGCAGTGCTGAATTTCTAACACTGTCGTGAAGACTTGGCACACTGCAGTGCTGAATTTGTAACACTGTCGTGAAGACTTGGCAACACTGCAGTGCTGAATTTGTAACACTGTCGTGAAGACTTGACACACTGCAGTGCTGAATTTGTAACACTGTCGTGAAGACTTGATACACTGCAGTGCTGAATTTGTAACACTGTCGTGAAGACTTGGCAACACTGCAGTGCTGAATTTGTAACACTGTCGTGAAGACTTGACACACTGCAGTGCTGAATTTGTAACACTGTCGTGAAGACTTGGCAACACTGCAGTGCTGAATTTGTAACACTGCCGTGAAGACTTGGCAACACTGCAGTGCTGAATTTGTAACACTGTCGTGAAGACTTGACACACTGCAGTGCTGAATTTGTAACACTGTCGTGAAGACTTGGCAACACTGCAGTGCTGAATTTGTAACACTGTCGTGAAGACTTGACACACTGCAGTGCTGAATTTGTAACACTGTCGTGAAGACTTGGCAACACTGCAGTGCTGAATTTGTAACACTGTCGTGAAGACTTGGCAACACTGCAGTGCTGAATTTATAACACTGTCGTGAAGACTTGACACACTGCAGTGCTGAATTTGTAACACTGTCGTGAAGACTTGGCAATACTGCAGTGCTGAATTTGTAACACTGTCGTGAAGACTTGGCAACACTGCAGTGCTGAATTTGTAACACTGTCGTGAAGACTTGGCACACTGCAGTGCTGAATTTGTAACACTGTCGTGAAGACTTGGCAACACTGCAGTGCTGAATTTGTAACACTGTCGTGAAGACTTGGCAACACTGCAGTGCTGAATTTGTAACACTGTCGTGAAGACTTGGCAACACTGCAGTGCTGAATTTGTAACACTGTCGTGAAGACTTGGCACACTGCAGTGCTGAATTTGTAACACTGTCGTGAAGACTTGGCAACACTGCAGTGCTGAATTTGTAACACTGTCGTGAAGACTTGGCACACTGCAGTGCTGAATTTGTAACACTGTCGTGAAGACTTGGCACACTGCAGTGCTGAATTTGTAACACTGTCGTGAAGACTTGGCACACTGCAGTGCTGAATTTGTAACACTGTCGTGAAGACTTGGCACACTGCAGTGCTGAATTTGTAACACTGTCGTGAAGACTTGACACACTGCAGTGCTGAATTTGTAACACTGTCGTGAAGACTTGGCCCACTGCAGTGCTGAATTTGTAACACTGTCGTGAAGACTTGGCACACTGCAGTGCTGAATTTGTAACACTGTCGTGAAGACTTGGCACACTGCAGTGCTGAATTTGTAACACTGTCGTGAAGACTTGGCACACTGCAGTGCTGAATTTGTAACACTGTCGTGAAGACTTGGCACACTGCAGTGCTGAATTTCTAACACTGTCGTGAAGACTTGGCACACTGCAGTGCTGAATTTGTAACACTGTCGTGAAGACTTGGCACACTGCAGTGCTGAATTTGTAACACTGTCGTGAAGACTTGGCACACTGCAGTGCTGAATTTGTAACACTGTCGTGAAGACTTGACACACTGCAGTGCTGAATTTGTAACACTGTCGTGAAGATTTGGCACACTGCAGTGCTGAATTTGTAACACTGTCGTGAAGACTTGGCACACTGCAGTGCTGAATTTGTAACACTGTCGTGAAGACTTGACACACTGCAGTGCTGAATTTGTAACACTGTCGTGAAGACTTGGCAACACTGCAGTGCTGAATTTGTAACACTGTCGTGAAGACTTGACACACTGCAGTGCTGAATTTGTAACACTGTCGTGAAGACTTGACACACTGCAGTGCTGAATTTGTAACACTGTCGTGAAGACTTGGCACACTGCAGTGCTGAATTTGTAACACTGTCGTGAAGACTTGGCACACTGCAGTGCTGAATTTGTAACACTGTCGTGAAGACTTGGCAACACTGCAGTGCTGAATTTGTAACACTGTCGTGAAGACTTGGCACACTGCAGTGCTGAATTTGTAACACTGTCGTGAAGACTTGGCAACACTGCAGTGCTGAATTTGTAACACTGTCGTGAAGACTTGGCACACTGCAGTGCTGAATTTGTAACACTGTCGTGAAGACTTGGCAACACTGCAGTGCTGAATTTGTAACACTGTCGTGAAGACTTGGCACACTGCAGTGCCGAATTTGTAACACTGTCGTGAAAACTTGTCAACACTGTTGAACACTACAGTTATTTCTTGAATGTTCCTAAGTTCCGCACACATGCCGGACTTCATTTATCATTGAAAGAAAGTCTTTTGATGAAAATATTCCCACCGCGAATCCAGCCTCAAGCATTCCAGTTGGGAATCTCTCTTAATCATTCCAGTTGGGAATCTCTCTTAATCATTCCAGTTGGGAATCTGCAGCATTCTTTCTTGGCTGCAAAAACTTGCGAGACAATGAGGAGCGTAGGCCGCATTAGCGCTTTAGCCTATCAACACTGCCTGTGTAGGCCTACCCTGCCTCTCTGCGGGGCTGGGGACACGCATCTTTAAGGCGGACTGACGTACACACATGCATACAAACACTGTACACTCACACTCTGCACGCACACACACACACAGACACTGTACACACAGACACTGTTCACACAGACACTGTACACGCACACTATTCACACACACACACACACTGTACACACACGCACACACACACACACCATACACAGAGACACTATACACACAGACACTGTACAGACAGACACTGTACACACACACACACTGTAGACACACTGTAAACAACAGGGTAAACTAGCCCGCTCCACGGCCCACTCTGCAGCGCGACAGCAGGTCCTCCGACGCGATTTATTTGCGATGCCTTCATAGATCTGTTGATCCGAGCTAAATCCCTCCGTGTGACGGATCTCCTAACAGGTCTGTTCAGATCTCTCTATATGATAGATCTGTTCAGATCTCTCTCTATGATAGATCTGTTTAGATCTCTCGGTATGATAGATCTGTTCAGATCTCTCTATATGATAGATCTGTTCAGGTCTCTCTATATGATAGATCTGTTCAAATCTCTCTATATGATAGATCTGTTTAGATCTCTCTATATGATAGATCTGTTCAGGTCTCTCTATATGATAGATCTGTTCAAATCTCTCTATATGATAGATCTGTTCAGATCTCTCTATATGATAGATCTGTTCAGATCTCTCTGTATGATAGATCTGTTCAGATCTCTCTATATGATAGATCTGTTCAGATCTCTCTATATGATAGATCTGTTCAGGTCTCTCTATATGATAGATCTGTTCAAATCTCTCTATATGATAGATCTGTTCAGATCTCTCTATATGATAGATCTGTTCAGATCTCTCTATATGATAGATATGTTCAGATCTCTCTGTATGATAGATCTGTTGAAGATAAATCTCTGATTAGATCTGTTCAAATGAGATAGATCCATAACTATATAATATAATGAGATAGATCCATTACTTCAATACTTTCAGTAATACTACAATACTTGAAGTAACACTCCAATACTCCGACCAACACTCCAATACCCCAACTAACACTCCAACATTCCCATTAATACTCCAATACTCCCACTAACACTCCAATACTCTCACTAACACTCCAATACTCTCACTAATACTCCAATACTCTCACTAACACTCCAATACTCCCACTAACACTCCAACACTCGAACCAACACTCCAATACCCCAACTAACACTCCAACATTCCCATTAATACTCCAATGCTCCCACTAACACTCCAACACTCGAACTAACACTCCAATACTCCCACTAACACTCCAACACTCGAACTAACACTCCAATACTCCCACTAACACTCCAACACTCGAACTAACACTCCAATACTCCCACTAACACTCCAACACTCGAACTAACACTCCAATACTCCCACTAACACTCCAACACTCGAACTAACACTCCAATACTCCCACTAACACTCCAACACTCGAACTAACACTCCAATACTCCCACTAACACTCCAACACTCGAACTAACACTCCAATACTCCCACTAACACTCCAACACTCGAACTAACACTCCAATGCTCCCACTAACACTCCAACACTCGAACTAACACTCCAATACTCCCACTAACACTCCAACACTCGAACTAACACTCCAATACTCCCACTAACACTCCAACACTCGAACTAACACTCCAATACTCCCACTAACACTCCAACACTCGAACTAACACTCCAATACTCCCACTAACACTCCAACACTCGAACTAACACTCCAATACTCCCACTAACACTCCAACACTCGAACTAACACTCCAATACTCCCACTAACACTCCAACACTCGAACTAACACTCCAATACTCCCACTAACACTCCAACACTCGAACTAACACTCCAATACTCCCACTAACACTCCAACACTCGAACTAACACTCCAATACTCCCACTAACACTCCAACACTCGAACTAACACTCCAATGCTCCCACTAACACTCCAACACTCGAACTAACACTCCAATACTCCCACAAACACTCCAACACTCGAACTAACACTCCAATACTCCCACTGACACTCCAACACTCGAACTAACACTCCAATACTCCCACTAACACTCCAACACTCGAACTAACACTCCAATACTCCCACTAACACTCCAACACTCGAACTAACACTCCAATACTCCCACTAACACTCCAACACTCGAACTAACACTCCAATACTCCCACTAACACTCCAACACTCGAACTAACACTCCAATGCTCCCACTAACACTCCAACACTCGAACTAACACTCCAATACTCCCACTAACACTCCAACACTCGAACTAACACTCCAATACTCCCACTAACACTCCAATACTCCCACTAACACTCCAATACTCCCACTAACACTCCAATACTCCCACTAACACTCCAATACTCCCACTAACACTCCAATACTCCCACTAACACTCCAATACTCCCACTAACACTCCAATACTCCCACTAACACTCCAATACTCCCACTAACACTCCAATACTCGAACTAACACTCGAGCCAACACTCCAGTCTCGAGTCCACATAAGAGAAAGAAGAGCACAAAAGCCACCCCCGCACTCGCCACGATTGCGTCTGGAGTGTCCCCACACGCAACGCGCCAGCTGAAGCGCTCCCTTTCAGCTTCGGTTTCAGGCAACTCAGCTTCATGCAACCTCAACCTCAACTTCAGCTTCAGGCAACTTCAGCTTCAGAGCTGGAGCGCAATCAGCGTCAACTGTAATGAGATGCGCTGCCAGTTACAACTGTACTCAGTCATTTGCATACGAATTTCAGGAGCTTTGAGTGAATTTGATGGCTGCTCGAACTGAACGCATTTATCTGCCACCTTTTATCTGTTTCTCATCTGTTTTTGTCGGACTAAATTTAAATATGAACACTTAAATATGTGTTATAAAGCTGTATTTAAATTTTGATTATTTTCATGATATGGACATGAAGTTTCAATGCTCTTTGGAGTAATACTTGTATGACTGATTAATATCGACGCACAACTTGCGGTATTATCAGTATATTGCAAACACGGTCATCACGGTAAATAGTGCAAGATATTCTCAAGTTATTTTAATTCTAACTAATATGAAATTTTTCGTCATTCAGCCACGGGTGGTGTTTTGAGTATCTATGATACAAGTTTGATGAGGCAAATACTTCATGGTATTCTCTATTTTATTTAACTGTAATGATTAATTTTAGTCTGTCAATAACTGGTGCTATTTGGAGTATCTATGATACAATCTATGATACAATACTTAATTCTTTGACTCGTTTGATTAGTCGTAGCCCGGAAAAAATTGTACTATTTAGAGTATTTAAGATACAAGTTCGTTGAGGTAACTAAGCCACGGAGATTTCTATTTCAATAGACTTGTGAGATTAATTCTAATCAGTGAACAACTGGCGGGATTTACAGTATCTTAGACACAAGTTCGCTGCGCAAAATAACTTACAAAGGTCTTCATGTAGTCATGTACAGGTGACCCGAGTGATAAATTCAAGCCCACCAACAACCGGCTATCTTTTGAGTGTCTATCATAAATCTGTTAGGTCCCCTCACTATATCCTCAGAGTTTCTACATTGATAGCAGAGCATGTGTGAGAGTAGGGAATGAGGTGAGTGAGTGGTTCCCAGTTGTGACAGGTGTGAGACAGGGATGTGTGATGTCGCGGTGGTTGTTTAATTTGTTTATGGATGGTGTGGTGAGAGAAGTGAATGCCAGAGTGTTGGGAAAAGGTGCGCAGTTGGTGGGACGAAATGGTATGTATTGGGAAGTGTGTCAGCTGTTGTTTGCAGATGATACAGCTCTTGTGGCTGATTCAGAGGAAGAACTGAGGAGACTGGATGCAGAGTTTGGTAGAGTGTGCGAAAGGCGGAAATTGAGGGTAAATGTGAATAAAAGTAAGGTGATGAGGTGTTCAAGAGGTGGAGTGTTTGGAACTTTGGATGTGAGGTTGAATGGGGAAGTTTTAGAGGAGGTAGAACATTTTAGGTACCTCGGGTCGGATGTGACTGTTAAGGATAGTATGGAAGTAGAAGTGAAGCATCGAGTGAGTGAAGGTTGTAAGACATTGGGTGCAATGAGGAAAGTTTTTGAATACAGGAGTTTGAGTATGAATGCTAAGAGGGGACTGTATGAAAGTTTGATTGTGCCAGTTTTGTTGTATGGAGCAGAGTCCTGGGGGTTGAGAGCAGCTGAGAGGAGGAAGTTGGATGTGTTTGAGATGAAGTGTTTGAGGAGCATGTATGGAGTAACTAGAAGAGATAGGATCAGGAATGAGTTGGTTAGGGAGCAGACGGGTGTTATCAAAAAGTTGAGCAGGCGAGTGGATGAAAGAGTGCTTGGATGGTTTGGGCATGTTGAAAGAATGAATGTTGAGCGGCTGGTGAAAAAGATATATATGTCGGAAGTGAGTGGTCTTCGAGCGCGAGGTAGACCACGGATGAGTTGGATGGATGGGGTGCGACGTGCTTTGTATGAGAGGGGTCTGACTGTGGACGTGGCGAGAGGGATGGCTGCGGACAGAAGTGAGTGGGGGCAGTGTATAAGGAGGTAATTTTATTTTTGACGCGTTACTGGAAGCTGCCCGCGTGTGATGGGGTTGACCTGTCATGTGCGGGGGGAGGGGCTGCACTCAATGAAGCGGTCGGGGTAAACCAGCGGTTGCTGTCGGGCCTGACTGTAGAAGGTGGTTGTGCTGGGCTGCTGCTTATCCTGGCAGTTCAGGTGCGGCCAGTGCTGCCTCTCTCGCCTCCTAGTGACTAAGTGTGGCGATTGTGGCCTGCTGTCGGCTACCCTCCCATAGGGAGGATAAGCCCGGTATATGTATGTATGTATATGTATGTATCATAAATCATCAATAAAGTTTTCTAGTCTGGTTGACCCGAGTGATGCATTGTAACGAGTAAGGAACTTGAGTCTCTATGGAACGCGGTCACGGTAGAAAATAATTAAATAAACCTCAAGTGCGTGTGACCCGAGTCATGTACTCTGTCCAGTCAATAATCGATGCTGCGTGACGCTTAACCTTTCTTATTTCTCTTGCTTCAGATGCAGCGCAGATGATGAACGCTCGATTCCGACCTCAGGTGAGCAAAGCATTCTCAGACCAATAATTTATAGTCGAAAATTTGAATAGAAGATCGGGAACACTCATGGGGGTTACTCGTCGCATTTGATGCACAGACGGCACAACCGTTGGTTTTTATGATATTCACGTGCTTATCACGTGGTAGTATATGGGCAGTATGGTGGTAGTATATGGGTTGTATGGTAGTAGTATATAGGTAGTATGGTAGTAGTATATGGGTAGTATGGTGGTAGTATAAGGGTAGTATGGTAGTAGTATATGGGTAGTATGGTAGTAGTATAGGGGTAGTATGGTGGTAGTATAAGGGTAGTATGGTAGTAGTACAGGGGTAGTATAAGGGTAGTATGAGAGTAGTATTGTGGTAATATAGATGTGGTATCGAGTTATTAGGGTGGCGGTAAAGGAGTAGTATAGGAGTAGTACGGTGGTAGTATAGGAGTAGTACGGTGATAGTATAGGAGTAGTACGGTGGTAGTATAGGAGTAGTTAGGAGTAGTACGGTGATAGTATAGGAGTAGTACGGTGGTAGTATAGGAGTAGTTAGGAGTAGTACGGTGGTAGTATAGGAGTAGTTAGGAGTAGTACGGTGGTAGTATAGGGATAGTGTTTTCGTAGTATAGTAGGCTCATTGAGCTCCAATATACATTAGTAAGGTAGTAGGCTAGTTTTCCCTACAAGTAAGTTTAAGACTTCATTTCCATTGAAAAAAAGCTTCCAGAGATGTAAAAAAAGACAATTTAGGATGAATTAAGGAAAACTGGGAACCTATGCACAAGATATGTTCCTCACCGGATACACTTCGCACAGAAACAGCAGGTGAGGACTGGAAATGAAGAAAAGATGAAGAACAGATGGCGGTTGACAAATGAAAGCTGAAGGAAGCAAAGTGGGCACGAATATAAAAATTCCATAGGCCCATCTATAGGTGAGGGGACCTAACAGTATTCCCCGTGCGGGCGCAAGCCCCCATATCATAATATAGACAAATTTAATTAACTAAATAAAACTTATTGCCTATCCTATCCCTCACGAGGGGAAAGGGACATTAGAACAAAGGTAAGTCTTTTTTTATCGCTCATCGGAAACGCTGAACACTTTGACCGCAACGTGGGCTACCGGTGGCCACAGACCGAATTTTCACAATGCTGCTGACCTACCAGTAGTCGCAAACTCAATTTCCATCAATTCTTCATAGAAGTTAAATGAAGGCGTGATCCAGATAATGCTTGCTATTTCCAGAATTGCCTACTACAATCGACTTTCAATTTGAATTGAATATCGAGCTTCTGTTCAGCCAATTGTGGTTGAAGAGTTAGAGCTGCAATACCGCTCCAGTTGTATCAATCGATATAAAGAGTAGAATAATTTCAAGCAGGTCCCGATGGTTTAAAGCTTCGGTGAGGGTAGGGCCCAGTGAGGGTAGGGCCCAGTGAGGGTAGGGCTCAGTGAGGGTAGGGCCCAGTGAGGGTAGGGCTCAGTGTGGGTATGGTCCAGTGAGGGTAGGACCCAGTGAGGGTAGGGCCCAGTGAGGGTAGGGCCCAGTGAGGGTAGGGCCCACTGAGGGCAGGGCCCAGTGAAGGTAGGGCCCAGTGAGGGTAGGGCCCACTGAGGGCAGGGCCCAGAGAAGGTAAAGTCAAGAAAACAGAAATTATCTTATCATAATTCTAAGACCCTATCATAATTCTAAGACCTTATCATAATTCTAAGACCTTATCATAATTCTAAGATCTTATCATAATTCTAAGATCTTATCATAATTCTAAGATCTCATCATAATCACAAACTGACAAAGTTCATCATTTAGTATTCATACCGAAAATTAGCCTTCAGAGCCTTGCATAATTGCAGAAAATTTCCCTCGACTCTCGCTTTGCTTAAGAATTCCTAATGGCGAAATTCCAGGTCAGTCCGGAATGTGGTGCCATTCCAGGACTGCTCGCTGGCCTGGAGTTGGTCTGTTCCAGTAATCTTTGGTATTCTGGAATCGATGCTTTGATGGAATACCTAGATGTGATGATTCCAGGAGTTGGCTCTGGAATTGAGATTTGGCCATTTTTGGAATGGAAATAAGAATGACGATTTCAAACGTTGGCTCTGGAATTATGATGTGGACACACAGGAATTAGACTTTCAAGGTAATTGTACGCGAATTTTGTATGAATTCCCAGTGTCTGTAACTGAGAGCGTGTTAGTGAGTGAGTTCTATAGTCATTGATAACTAATACTACTACACTACTACTCTACATTGCTTCCATCATTCTTCCTTCCAACGAGCCTATAAATGCATCGCTTATAAAATTCTGTAGATTTAGAATTAAAATATAAATTAATTTATTTTCAACCCCTTCTTTTATTGTCACTTTAAGTCCACTAAAATTGTTATGTAGTCCTCAGACAAATGAAAATCAGAAGCAGGTTGTATGGGCCACGTCTAACTGTCTTGCTATTTTACTGGTGGTGACAGCAGGATTCTCGGACACAAGGGCACAACTTCCCTAGTGGTGACAGCAGGATTCTTGGACACAAGGACACAATTTCCCTAGGGGTGACAGCAGGATTCTTGGACACAAGGACACAATTTCCCTAGTGGTGACAGCAGGATTCTTGGACACAAGGACACAATTTCCCTAGTGGTGACAGCAGGATTCTCGGACACAAGGGCACAACTTCCCTAGTGGTGACAGCAGGATTCTCGGACACAAGGGCACAACTTCCCTAGTGGTGACAGCAGGATTCTTGGACACAAGGACACAATTTCCCTAGTGGTGACAGCAGGATTCTCGGACACAAGGGCACAACTTCCCTAGTGGTGACAGCAGGATTCTTGGACACAAGGACACAATTTCCCTAGTGGTGACAGCAGGATTCTTGGACACAAGGACGCAATTTCCCTAGGGGTGACAGCAGGATTCTTGGACACAAGGACACAATTTCCCTAGGGGTGACAGCAGGATTCTCGGACACAAGGGCACAATTTCTCTAGTGGTGACAGCAGGATTCTTGGATACAAGGGCACAACTTCCCTAGTGGTGACAGCAGGATTCTTGGACACAAGGACACAATTTCCCTAGGGGTGACAGCAGGATTCTCTGACACAAGAACATTCAACTGATCGGAAACAAGTGTTCTTGGACGACCTCTTTTCGGCTCATCTTTTAAAGTAAAATCCCCACTTAGAAAACGAGAAAACTATCTCCTGCAACTTATTTCATTCACTACATCATCTTTATAAGTATTCTGAATAGATTTTACCGAGACATTTTCATTGCACCTACATGAAACAGTGGAACATTTCCTATGTGGTGTTTATGTGGGACAAACACGGACGCCGATATTTATGAAACAAATGAACGGTACAGAGATAGTCTGAATGGAAATCGTTTTGCTTAGTCACAAAATATATTACGCCTATAAAATAATGTGAATAATTAGCAAACTTTCAACATCCGCTCTATAAATAGGAAATTACTTTTGCCCCAAAATTATAGTTTTGTACAAATAGTTTGGGTTCTTATCATCTTGCCCCAAATAGTCTTGCACCAAATACTTAGGTTACACATAGTCATGTGCCAAATGGTTTTGTATCACATAGTTCTGCATCAAATAGTTTCATACCACATAGTCTTGTTCCATATCGTTTTATACCCCATAATTCTGCATCAAATAGTTTCATACCACATAGTTTTGTTCCATATCGTTTTATACCCCATAATTCTGCATCAAATAGTTTCATACCACATAGTTTTGTTCCACATACGTTTATTCCAAATAGTTTTGTACTGAATAGTTTTATTCCAAGCACTTGTATACCAAACAGCTTCACTCTCAACCTCTCCCCTGTTCACTTCATGCAGTTACACCGCCCACCACCTCCCGCTCCAACCGCCACTCCGACCAAGTTTCCGTACGACCGAACTTTTCAAGATCACTTTGAACGAATTGAACTTTTTCACGAAAGACGCATTTTTCCTGCAGGTCCATCGCGTCAACAAACTTGCAGAGTTCAAAAAGTTTTCGCGAATTTTGATTTTTCAAATTCACTCTTTTGAGTTTCCTGTGCGCTCCGTTTTCAAAAATTGAATAATTTTCCAAAAATATTTTCGGAATCACGAAAGCTTTTTGAGAACGAGACACATCCGCGATTTTTTGAACTATTTTTTCCTTTCCTGAGAGTCTCAAAATCAAGAAAAGCGAAATCTTTTCAACATTCTCCCGTTTTGTTGCCCTAAAAAGAAAATACTTCACACTCGTCATCTTTGGAAGTAAAATTTGTGCAAATACGAAAATATGTTCTTCAGATTCAGTAAATTGAGAATTATGAAACGCTGGGGATGGTTTAATTTTCTAAATTAATTATGATACCCTGGGGATAGTTACATTTTCAAAATTAATTATGAAACGCTTGGGATAGTTACATTTTCAAAATTAATTATGAAACGCTTGGGATGGTTACATTTTTTAAATTAATTATGATACGCTAGGGATAGTTGCATTTTCTAAATTAATTATGATACGCTGGGATACCTACATTTCTTTAAATTTCTTTGGAGTTGGGACTGTAGGATAACAGGTAAAAGGATATAAGGAAATATGATATAAGGACTATTAGATATGTCTACAAGATATAAGGACTGTAGGATATAAGGTAAAAGGATATAAGGAAATATGATATAAGGACTATTAGATATGTCTACAAGATATAAGGACTGTAGGATAACAGGTAAAAGGATATAAGGAAATATGATATAAGGACTATTGGATATGTCTACAAGATATAAGGACTTTAAGATATAAGGTAAAAGGATATAAGGGCCCTAGGATAAAAGAATTGTAAGATTACCACCATTAAGTGCCACTCGAGACCACACTTCTGTGATAGACAAATCAGATGACGCTCGTTCTTGAAGCGAACAGCGAATCTCGCAGAAAGTAATGTTTTATCCACCAATGAATGGAAATTGCTTAACTCAGTGCTAAAATTTTCTCATTAATGTAAAAAGCATGATACACCTGTCAGCAGGTCATGTCTCACATTAATGCTTCGTTGAAACCTTCATGTTAGTAAGTATGTAAAAACCCATTCGTCGTCATGCATTTAGTGAGCAAACTTTTTGGAAATAAAAGGTTTTTCTTTATTCATTTCTATCTCTTTTCTATTTTTTAATTTCCTTTTCTCCTTTCTTTTATCCCTCTTTCTTTTTTTTCTTTCTTTCTTTTATCCATCTTTTCTCTTTTTCATTCTCTCTTTCTTTCTATCTTCCTTCTTTCTTTTCTTTCTTTTTTCTCTCTCCTTCTTCGTCTTCTTTTCTTTCTCCCGTTCTTTTTCCTTTTTTCTTTTAATGACCGTAATCCAAAGCCTGACCCGACCACAGCCCACGGAACTCCACTCACTGCTCGCACCGCCACCACGCCGGCGCACATTGTCTATTGTCTCGCACCGCCACCACGCCGGCGCACATTGTCTATTGTCTCGCACCGCCACCACGCCGGCGCACATTGTCTATTGTCTCGCACCGCCACCACGCCGGCGCACATTGTCTATTGTCTCGCACCGCCACCACGCCGGCGCACATTGTCTATTGTCTCGCACCGCCACCACGCCGGCACACATTGTCTATTGTCTCGCACCGCCACCACGCCGGCGCACATTGTCTATTGTCTCGCACCGCCACCACGCCGGCGCACATTGTCTATTGTCTCGCACCGCCACCACGCCGGCACACATTGTCTCTTGTCTCGCACCGCCACCACGCCGGCGCACATTGTCTCTTGTCTCGCACCGCCACCACGCCGGCGCACATTGTCTATTGTCTCGCACCGCCACCACGCCGGCGCACATTGTCTATTGTCTCGCACCGCCACCACGCCGGCACACATTGTCTATTGTCTCGCACCGCCACCACGCCGGCGCACATTGTCTATTGTCTCGCACCGCCACCACGCCGGCACACATTGTCTATTGTCTCGCACCGCCACCACGCCGGCACACATTGTCTATTGTCTCGCACCGCCACCACGCCGGCGCACATTGTCTATTGTCTCGCACCGCCACCACGCCGGCGCACATTGTCTATTGTCTCGCACCGCCACCACGCCGGCACACATTGTCTCTTGTCTCGCACCGCCACCACGCCGGCGCACATTGTCTCTTGTCTCGCACCGCCACCACGCCGGCGCACATTGTCTATTGTCTCGCACCGCCACCACGCCGGCGCACATTGTCTATTGTCTCGCACCGCCACCACGCCGGCACACATTGTCTATTGTCTCGCACCGCCACCACGCCGGCGCACATTGTCTATTGTCTCGCACCGCCACCACGCCGGCACACATTGTCTATTGTCTCGCACCGCCACCACGCCGGCACACATTGTCTATTGTCTCGCACCGCCACCACGCCGGCGCACATTGTCTATTGTCTCGCACCGCCACCACGCCGGCGCACATTGTCTATTGTCTCGCACCGCCACCACGCCGGCGCACATTGTCTATTGTCTCGCACCGCCACCACGCCGGCGCACATTGTCTATTGTCTCGCACCGCCACCACGCCGGCGCACATTGTCTATTGTCTCGCACCGCCACCACGCCGGCGCACATTGTCTCTTGTCTCGCACCGCCACCACGCCGGCGCACATTGTCTCTTGTCTCGCACCGCCACCACGCCGGCACACATTGTCTATTGTCTCGCACCGCCACCACGCCGGCGCACATTGTCTATTGTCTCGCACCGCCACCACGCCGGCACACATTGTCTATTGTCTCGCACCGCCACCACGCCGGCGCACATTGTCTCTTGTCTCGCACCGCCACCACGCCGGCACACATTGTCTATTGTCTCGCACCGCCACCACGCCGGCGCACATTGTCTCTTGTCTCGCACCGCCACCACGCCGGCGCACATTGTCTATTGTCTCGCACCGCCACCACGCCGGCGCACATTGTCTATTGTCTCGCACCGCCACCACGCCGGCGCACATTGTCTATTGTCTCGCACCGCCACCACGCCGGCGCACATTGTCTCTTGTCTCGCACCGCCACCACGCCGGCGCACATTGTCTCTTGTCTCGCACCGCCACCACGCCGGCGCACATTGTCTATTGTCTCGCACCGCCACCACGCCGGCGCACATTGTCTATTGTCTCGCACCGCCACCACGCCGGCGCACATTGTCTATTGTCTCGCACCGCCACCACGCCGGCGCACATTGTCTCTTGTCTCGCACCGCCACCACGCCGGCGCACATTGTCTCTTGTCTCGCACCGCCACCACGCCGGCGCACATTGTCTCTTGTCTCGCACCGCCACCACGCCGGCGCACATTGTCTATTGTCTCGCACCGCCACCACGCCGGCGCACATTGTCTATTGTCTCGCACCGCCACCACGCCGGCGCACATTGTCTATTGTCTCGCACCGCCACCACGCCGGCGCACATTGTCTATTGTCTCGCACCGCCACCACGCCGGCACACATTGTCTATTGTCTCGCACCGCCACCACGCCGGCGCACATTGTCTATTGTCTCGCACCGCCACCACGCCGGCACACATTGTCTATTGTCTCGCACCGCCACCACGCCGGCACACATTGTCTCTTGTCTCGCACCGCCACCACGCCGGCACACATTGTCTATTGTCTCGCACCGCCACCACGCCGGCACACATTGTCTATTGTCTCGCACCGCCACCACGCCGGCGCACATTGTCTATTGTCTCGCACCGCCACCACGCCGGCACACATTGTCTATTGTCTCGCACCGCCACCACGCCGGCGCACATTGTCTATTGTCTCGCACCGCCACCACGCCGGCGCACATTGTCTATTGTCTCGCACCGCCACCACGCCGGCGCACATTGTCTATTGTCTCGCACCGCCACCACGCCGGCACACATTGTCTATTGTCTCGCACCGCCACCACGCCGGCACACATTGTCTATTGTCTCGCACCGCCACCACGCCGGCGCACATTGTCTATTGTCTCGCACCGCCACCACGCCGGCGCACATTGTCTATTGTCTCGCACCGCCACCACGCCGGCGCACATTGTCTATTGTCTCGCACCGCCACCACGCCGGCACACATTGTCTATTGTCTCGCACCGCCACCACGCCGGCGCACATTGTCTATTGTCTCGCACCGCCACCACGCCGGCACACATTGTCTATTGTCTCGCACCGCCACCACGCCGGCGCACATTGTCTATTGTCTAGCACCGCCACCACGCCGGCGCACATTGTCTATTGTCTAGCACCGCCACCACGCCGGCACACATTGTCTATTGTCTCGCACCGCCACCACGCCGGCACACATTGTCTATTGTCTCGCACCGCCACCACGCCGGCGCACATTGTCTATTGTCTAGCACCGCCACCACGCCGGCACACATTGTCTATTGTCTCGCACCGCCACCACGCCGGCACACATTGTCTATTGTCTAGCACCGCCACCACGCCGGCGCACATTGTCTATTGTCTCGCACCGCCACCACGCCGGCGCACATTGTCTATTGTCTAGCACCGCCACCACGCCGGCACACATTGTCTATTGTCTCGCACCGCCACCACGCCGGCACACATTGTCTATTGTCTAGCACCGCCACCACGCCGGCACACATTGTCTATTGTCTCGCACCGCCACCACGCCGGCACACATTGTCTATTGTCTCGCACCGCCACCACGCCGGCACACATTGTCTATTGTCTAGCACCGCCACCACGCCGGCACACATTGTCTATTGTCTCGCACCGCCACCACGCCGGCACACATTGTCTATTGTCTCGCACCGCCACCACGCCGGCGCACATTGTCTATTGTCTCGCACCGCCACCACGCCGGCGCACATTGTCTATTGTCTCGCACCGCCACCACGCCGGCACACATTGTCTATTGTCTCGCACCGCCACCACGCCGGCGCACATTGTCTCTTGTCTCGCACCGCCACCACGCCGGCGCACATTGTCTATTGTCTCGCACCGCCACCACGCCGGCGCACATTGTCTATTGTCTCGCACCGCCACCACGCCGGCACACATTGTCTATTGTCTCGCACCGCCACCACGCCGGCGCACATTGTCTATTGTCTCGCACCGCCACCACGCCGGCACACATTGTCTATTCACTTCACAGAGAAATTATTCATCCTTGAATACAGAACAGGTCATTAAGCACACAGATGGAAATTATGTCTATCTTATTTGCTGATCGTGTGTTTATTTAATTTTTTTAAAGCACCACACACCGAAGCGTACTCCATCACAAATGGTGATGGAGTACGCGATGGAGTGACCACTCCATCTGTTCAAACACTCCAAGTCTCTTTGCATGATAGAGTTCTTTAGTTAATAGGGAGCTGTAATTTGCACAGGGATATTTCCAAGCCAAAGGAAAATGGTGATGGTTTTTGTGTTTTGAATTACGTATGATTGCTTGTACGTTAATCTTTATATGAAGAAAATGATCGTACGATCATATGAGACGTATGATCATGCGGTCATACGAGGAATATGAGAAATATGATGATATAATAATATGAGGAACATGGCCATACGATCATATGAGGATTATGAGCAAAATGATCATATGATGATAAGAGTAATATGTTTTTACGATAAAATGACGAAAATGAGGAATATGATCGTACGATAGTATGAGGATTATGAGGAATATAATGATATGATAATATAAATAATATATTTTAGGGTAATATGAAAAATTTGAATAACACGGTCATACGATAATATGAGGTATATGATGATACAATAAAAAAGAAATCATGTTGCGGACACAATACCTGACTATGTACGCTTCTAATGTCCTGCTGTTACTTCTACCTCTGATGTCACTTAATAATATATTTATTATAATGTATTTATTATATTGTATTTATTATAATATATTTATTATAATCAATTTATTATAATATACTTATTTTAATATATTTATTATAATATATTTATTATTATATATTTATAATCATGTATTTTTATTACACTATTTTTATTTTATAGCATGCGGCAGTCAACCCTGCATATTTAGGCTTCCACAGTCCCTCGAAAATGCAGGATTGACTGCCGCACTCCTTGCTAATATATCTTTTATTATATTATTTTTTAAAAATTAATATATTTTTCAATACATTATCTTCAATTTATTAACATATATTTGCATCATTACTTTTAACTTACTAACATATTTCTAAATCCACTATTTTTTACAAATATACCAAAATATTACTATCATTTACTGTTGTGTTGTAGTGTCGAAAAGTTTCTAACAATGAAATTAGATTAAGTAATAAACATATACATTGATATTTAAAGAAGATTAAATCAAGACAATATATACATATTAAAATATCACCCCGTTTTTGGTGTTGTGTTGCTACATTAATGTAGAATTAGGAATACCACAAAAAAACACATACCAAAAACAACTCCAGTTTGCCACTGTGTTTCAACATTGACGTACTACTAAGACTTCAATACAACAACAAATACATAGATATATAACGAAGATAAAAATAAAAAAATGTTATACTAAAATATCAGCCGGTTTTAGTGTTGTGTTGCAGTGTCGGATATCCTGTAATATAACTAAAAAGGCATAAAATAGTGAATATATTGACATCTAATTCCCGTCAACTCTTGTGTTCAAACATTGAATTAAAACAAAGAAACAATATAACCATAAATTAACTAAGAACACAGTAAAAAATATGTGTACTAAAATAACACCCCGGTTTTGATGTTGTGTTGCAGTGTCGGAAGATGTAAAAAAATAAGATTGAAATAAACAATAAATGCGCTATGATATAACTCTTATTTGTTGCTGCTTAGCAACCTTGTAATATAACTAAAAATACAACACAACAACAAATGTACTAAACTATAACCCCGTTTTGGAGTCGTGTTGATATTCTTATACTAAAATATAAGTCCAATTGACTATAGTGTGACAGTGTCGGATGATGTGCAACAATATATAAGAAAACAACAACAAACACACAACAATACCACCACAATTCACCATTGTGTTGCAGTGTCGGAAGGTGTGCAAGGCGGGCGTTAGCGTGGTGGCGGTGGTGGTGGTGATCCGCCTGCTGGTGTTGAGCAACCCCGCCACCTCCCCTGTGGATGTTATTGGGGCTTGGGACCCCATCCCTGGCCGGACCCCTCTCCAGCGCAGGTATTGTTGTTATAGGACCCCATCCCTGGCCGGACCCCCTCCAGCGCAGGTATTGTTGTTATAGGACCCCATCCCTGGCCGGACCCCCTCCAGCGCAGGTATTGTTGTTATAGGACCCCATCCCTGGCTGGACCCCCTCCAGCGCAGGTATTGTTGTTACAGGACCCCATCCCTGGCTGGACCCCCTCCAGCGCAGGTATTGTTGTTACAGGACCCCATCCCTGGCTGGACCCCCTCCAGCGCAGGTATTGTTGTTATAGGACCCCATCCCTGGCCGGACCCCCTCCAGCGCAGGTATTGTTGTTATAGGACCCCATCCCTGGCCGGACCCCCTCCAGCGCAGGTATTGTTGTTATAGGACCCCATCCCTGGCCGGACCCCCTCCAGCGCAGGTATTGTTGTTACAGGACCCCATCCCTGGCTGGACCCCCTCCAGCGCAGGTATTGTTGTTACAGGACCCCATCCCTGGCTGGACCCCCTCCAGCGCAGGTATTGTTGTTATAGGACCCCATCCCTGACCGGACCCCCCTCCAGCGCAGGTAGTGTTGTTACAGGACCCCATCCCTGGCTGGACCCCCTCCAGCGCAGGTATTGTTGTTATAGGACCCCATCCCTGGCCGGACCCCCCTCCAGCGCAGGTATTGTTGTTATAGGACCCCATCCCTGGCCGGACCCCCCTCCAGCGCAGGTATTGTTGTTATAGGACCCCATCCCTGGCTGGACCCCCTCCAGCGCAGGTAGTGTTGCTATGGGACCCCATCCCTGGCCGGACCCCCCTCCAGCGCAGGTATTGTTGTTACAGGACCCCATCCCTGGCTGGACCCCCTCCAGCGCAGGTATTGTTGTTACAGGACCCCATCCCTGGCTGGACCCCCTCCAGCGCAGGTATTGTTGTTATAGGACCCCATCCCTGACCGGACCCCCCTCCAGCGCAGGTAGTGTTGTTACAGGACCCCATCCCTGGCTGGACCCCCTCCAGCGCAGGTATTGTTGTTATAGGACCCCATCCCTGACCGGACCCCCCTCCAGCGCAGGTATTGTTGTTACAGGACCCCATCCCTGGCTGGACCCCTCCAGCGCAGGTATTGTTGCTATGGGACCCCATCCCTGACCGGACCCCCCTCCAGCGCAGGTATTGTTGTTACAGGACCCCATCCCTGGCTGGACCCCCTCCAGCGCAGGTAGTGTTGCTATAGGACCCCATCCCTGACCGGACCCCCCTCCAGCGCAGGTATTGTTGCTATAGGACCCCATCCCTGGCCGGACCCCCCTCCAGCGCAGGTAGTGTTGCTATGTGACCCCATCCCTGGCCGGACCCCCCTCCAGCGCAGGTAGTGTTGCTATGTGACCCCATCCCTGGCCGGACCCCCCTCCAGCGCAGGTAGTGTTGCTATGTGACCCCATCCCTGGCGGACCCCCCTCCAGCGCAGGTAGTGTTGCTATGTGACCCCATCCTTGGCCGGACCCCCTCCAACGCAGGTAGTGTTGCTATGGGACCCCATCCCTGGCTGGACCCCCCTCCAGCGCAGGTAGTGTTGCTATGTGACCCCATCCCTGGCCGGACCCCCCTCCAGCGCAGGTAGTGTTGCTATGGGACCCCATCCCTGGCCGGACCCCCTCCAGCGCAGGTATTGTTGTTATAGGACCCCATCCCTGGCCGGACCCCCTCCAGCGCAGGTAGTGTTGCTATGTGACCCCTTATTCAAAAATGAATTGTTAATTAATAATTTGGGTCTTACCTAATTACTAATAAGTAATTTATCATTTTAGAACAACAAAAACCTATTTATTTACTCATAAATATATATATCTATATACCACCTTGTTTAAATATGTTAATTATTCATGCGAGGCAGTGGAGCCCGTATCACAGATACGCTCACCTGTCTAATTGATAAACTGTACAATGGCTATACAATGACTATATAATGGCTATATAATGGCTATATAAGGGCTATACAATGGCTATATAAAGGCTATATAATGGCTATATAATGGCTATATAATGGCTATATAATGGCTATATAATGGCTATGTAAAGGCTATATAATGGCTATATAATGGCTATATAAGGGCTATACAATGGCTATATAATGGCTATATAATGGCTATATAATGGCTATATAATGGCTATATAATGGCTATGTAAAGGCTATATAATGGCTATATAATGGCTATATAAGGGCTATACAATGGCTATATATAGGCTATATAATGGCTATATAAGGGCTATATAATGGCTATATAATGGCTATATAATGGCTATATAATGGCTATATAATGGCTATATAATGGCTATATAATGGCTATATAATGGCTATATAATGGCTATATAATGGCTATATAATGGCTATATAAGGGCTATACAATGGCTATATAAGGGCAATACAATGGCTATATAAAGGCTATATAATGGCTATATAATGGCTATATAATGGCTATATAATGGCTATATAATGGCTATACAATGGCTATACAATGGCTATATAAGGGCTATACAATGGCTATATAAAGGCTATATAATGACTATATAATGGCTATACAATGGCTATATAAGGGCAATACAATGGCTATATAAAGGCTATATAATGGCTATATAATGGCTATATAATGGCTATATAATGGCTATATAATGGCTATACAATGGCTATACAATGGCTATATAAGGGCTATACAATGGCTATATAAAGGCTATATAATGACTATATAATGGCTATATAATGGCTATATAATGGCTATATAATGGCTATATAATGGCTATATAATGGCTATACAATGGCTATATAAAGGCTATATAATGGCTATATAATGGCTATATAATGACTATATAATGGCTATATGACTATATAATGGCTATATAATGGCTATATAATGGCTATATAATGGCTATATAATGGCTATATAATGGCTATACAATGGCTATATAAAGGCTATATAATGGCTATATAATGGCTATATAATGGCTATATAATGGCTATATAATGGCTATACAATGGCTATATAAAGGCTATATAATGGCTATATAATGGCTATATAATGACTATATAATGGCTATATAATGACTACATAATGGCTATATAATGGCTATATAATGTCTATATAATGAATATATAATGGCTATATAATGGCTATATAATGGCTATATAATGGCTATATAATGGCCATATAATTGCTATGTAATGGCTACATAATGGCTTTAAAATGGCTATATTATGGCTATATAATAGCCACATAACGGCTATATAATGGCTATGTAATAGCTATATAATAGCTATATAATGGCTATATAATGACTATATAATGGCTATTTAATAGCTATATAATGGCTATGTAATGGCTATATAATGGCTATGTAATGGCTATATAATGGCTATATAATGGCTATATGATGGTCAAAACCAACTGCAAAGCTGTATTACCTCCACCAAAGTACCCCCCACCAAAGTACCCCCCACCAAAGTAACCCCCACCAACGTGGCCCCCCACCAAGGTACCCCCCCACCAAAGTACCCCCCCACCAAAGTACCCCCACCAAAGTACCCCCCAACCAAAGTACCACCCCCCCCCCCGCAGCTACCCCAGCCCCGCCCCCACCCAGGACGAGGACCAGGAGCTGGAGGAGGTGTTCAGTAGGGCCTCCCTCCCCACCAGCCCCCCCGGGCGGGGGGGGACCGCGGCCCCCCGGTCCTGCACCCCCACCCGCCACGTCATGTTCCTCAAGACACACAAGTGTGCGTCTTCTTCCGTCCAGGTACTGTGTGTTGTGTTGTGTGTTGTGTGTTGTGTGTTGTGTTGTGTGTTGTGTTGTGTGTTGTGTCGTTAGTTGTGTGTTGTGTATCTGTTTCCGTCCATGTATTTGAGTGTGTCATGTGATGGAATGTGTAGCCTACACCACGGTAGAGGAAACAAGGTAGGTTCAAACCAGTCTGTTTTCGTTGACGGTGTGATTTTGCTGACGTCACTGCAACGAACCAATAGCAGCGCTCATATTGCATCTGGTAGCACTGCTACCCCCAAATCTGGCTCCACCCACTATTAAATTCTGTCATGGTTCCGAAATTTGGAAATTTTTCAGAAATTCTGTCATGGTCCAGAATTTTTTTCTGACTGAGGTATATAAATAAGATCATACAGAGTTATTTTTCAGTGAGTCTAAAAATCTTTAATAAACCCCATAATATTGTCTGAATTTAAACAACAAATGAATTATGCTATCCTTAGAAATAATTGTTTCATTGTGATTACTTTTTGAATACAATATTCTGAAAAAATATTGATTCCTATCAATTTTTTCTTCAAAATGTTTTCGGACAAATTGATCTCAACATTTGGCGACGTTGGATGGCCAGCTAAGTCCCCTGATCTACACCCCTTGAACTTTTGCTTGAGGGGAGACTTAAAAGGAAGAATTTTTGTGAAGGCCTACAAATCTGCACCAGCTCATGGCAACCAGGTACAAATGGTAGAAATACAGCGAATTGGATCAACCAACTCAAGGCAACCATGTAGAATTGGTAGAAATCAGAAATGGTAGAAATCAGAAATGGTATAAATCAGAAATGGTAGAAATTAGAAATGGTATAAATCAGAAATGGTAGAAATCAGAAATGGTGGAAATCAGAAATGGTGGAAATCAGAAATGGTATAAATCAGAAATGGTATAAATCAGAAATGGTATAAATCAGAAATGGTATAAATCAGAAATGGTAGAAATCAGAAATGGTAGAAATCAGAAATGGTAGAAATCAGAAATGGTAGAAATCAGAAATGGTAGAAATCAGAAATGGTATAAATCAGAAATGGTAGAAATCAGAAATGGTATAAATCAGAAATGGTAGAAATCAGAAATGGTAGAAATCAGAAATGGTAGAAATCAGAAATGGTAGAAATCAGAAATGGTATAAATCAGAAATGGTATAAATCAGAAATGGTATAAATCAGAAATGGTATAAATCAGAAATGGTAAAAATCAGAAATGGTAGAAATCAGAAATGGTATAAATCAGAAATGGTAGAAATCAGAAATGGTATAAATCAGATATGGTATTAATCAGAAATGGTAGAAATCACAAATGGTATAAATCAGAAATGTTAGAAATCAGAAATGGTAGAAATCAGAAATGGTAGAAATCAGAAATGGTATAAATCAGAAATGGTAGAAATCAGAAATGGTATAAATCAGAAATGGTAGAAATCAGAAATGGTATAAATCAGAAATGGTATAAATCAGAAATGGTATAAATCAGAAATGGTAGAAATCAGAAATGGTAGAAATCAGAAATGGTAGAAATCAGAAATGGTAGAAATCAGAAATGGTAGAAATCAGAAATGGTAGAAATCAGAAATGGTTTAAATCAGAAATGGTAGAAATCAGAAATGGTATAAATCAGAAATGGTATAAATCAGAAATGGTAGAAATCAGAAATGGTATAAATCAGAAATGGTATAAATCAGAAATGGTAGAAATCAGAAATGGTATTAATCAGAAATGGTATTAATCAGAAATGGTAGAAATCAGAAATGGTATAAATCAGAAATGGTATAAATCAGAAATGGTAGAAATCAGAAATGGTAGAAATCAGAAATGGTAGAAATCAGAAATGGTATAAATCAGAAATGGTAAAAATCAGAAATGGTAGAAATCAGAAATGGTATAAATCAGAAATGGTATAAATCAGAAATGGTATTAATCAGAAATGGTAGAAATCAGAAATGGTATAAATCAGAAATGGTAGAAATCAGAAATGGTATAAATCAGAAATGGTATAAATCAGAAATGGTAGAAATCAGAAATGGTATAAATCAGAAATGGTATAAATCAGAAATGGTATAAATCAGAAATGGTAAAAATCAGAAATGGTAGAAATCAGAAATGGTATAAATCAGAAATGGTAGAAATCAGAAATGGTATAAATCAGATATGGTATTAATCAGAAATGTTAGAAATCACAAATGGTATAAATCAGAAATGTTAGAAATCAGAAATGGTAGAAATCAGAAATGGTAGAAATCAGAAATGGTATAAATCAGAAATGGTAGAAATCAGAAATGGTATAAATCAGAAATGGTAGAAATCAGAAATGGTATAAATCAGAAATGGTATAAATCAGAAATGGTATAAATCATAAATGGTAGAAATCAGAAATGGTAGAAATCAGAAATGGTAGAAATCAGAAATGGTAGAAATCAGAAATGGTAGAAATCAGAAATGGTAGAAATCAGAAATGGTTTAAATCAGAAATGGTAGAAATCAGAAATGGTAGAAATCAGAAATGGTATAAATCAGAAATGGTAGAAACCAGAAATGGTATAAATCAGAAATGGTATAAATCAGAAATGGTAGAAATCAGAAATGGTATTAATCAGAAATGGTATTAATCAGAAATGGTAGAAATCAGAAATGGTATAAATCAGAAATGGTATAAATCAGAAATGGTAGAAATCAGAAATGGTAGAAATCAGAAATGGTAGAAATCAGAAATGGTATAAATCAGAAATGGTAGAAATCAGAAATGGTAGAAATCAGAAATGGTATAAATCAGAAATGCTATAGATCAGAAATGGTATAAATCAGAAATGGTATTAATCAGAAATGGTAGAAATCAGAAATGGTAGAAATCAGAAATGGTATGAATCAGAAATGGTAGAAATCAGAAATGGTATAAATCAGAAATGGTATAAATCAGAAATGGTAGAAATCAGAAATGGTATAAATCAGAAATGGTAGAAATCAGAAATGGTATAAATCAGAAATGGTATAAATCAGAAATGGTATAAATCACAAATGGTATAAATCAGAAATGGTAGAAATCAGAAATGGTAGAAATCAGAAATGGTATAAATCATTAATGGTAGAAATCAGAAATGGTAGAAATACAGCGAATTGGATCAACCAACTCCAAGCAACTTGGAAGAAATGGCAGAAATCAGAAATGGTAGAAATCAGAAATTGTATAAATCAGAAATGATAGAAATACAGGAACTTGTACCAGGTCTCACCAGGGGCGCAATGAACAGCTCGCGTAATCATGCCTATTTGTACCTTTACATAAGAAATATTGTGTTCAAAAAGCAGTCAAAATAAAACTAGTATTCCTCAGGATATCCCAAATGCTTTATTTTTTTTAATGAATCCCATGTTTTGCGTTGTTTTTATTTAAATTAGTTCCATATTTTTACATTGTTTTCATTTAGATTTATCCCACATTTTTGCTTTGTTTTCATTCAAATATATCCTACATTTTTGCTTTGTTTTCATTCAAATTTATCCCACATTTTTGCATTGTTTTCATTCAAATTTATCCTACATTTTTGCTTTGTTTTCATTCAAATTTATCCCACATTTTTGCATTGTTTTCATTTAAATTTATTCCATTTTTTTTAAATCAATCCCATATTTATGCTTGTTTTTTAAAATAAATCCCATATTTTTGCTTGTTTTTCAAAATAAATCCCATATTTTTGCTTGATTTTTTAAATAATCCCATATTTTTGAAGTGAATTAAGATTCTTCAAGAAATCAGACAATTTCCAAGTCATTTGAGATCAGCTAGCACCCACTTTTACAAATCCCTCTTCATCTACGAGTGTATGACAAAGGTATAAACTCACCCTCAGAGGTATAATAGAAGTGCAAATTCACACACAAATGTAAAAAACGTTTATAAATCAATGCACCATCTTATTTTCGAAGGTATATAAGTCAAAGTAGAAGTTCACTCTATAAAATATTTGAACCTGGGACGAAATTCATACCTGAAGGTATATACACCAAGGTAGGAATTATGTCCCTGGTTTAGATATTTTTTAGAATGAACTTCCACTTTGGCTTATATAAATCAATGTATAAACTCATACATACAGGTACATAAAACAAGACCAAATCTCATGCTTAGAGGTATATAAGTGAATGTATAAACTCAAACTTACACGTATAAGCTCGTAAAAAATGCTGCACATAGCTTTGAATTGGGCATAGGAGGAACTATAATGAAATAACTAACCAAGTATCGCGGTTAAAATATCTAAAATATCCAACATATCTGAAATATCTAAAATATCTAAAATATCTAAAATATCTAAAATATCTGAAAATATCTGCAACATCTAACCAAGTATCGCGGTTCAAATATCTAAAATATCTGAAACATTTAAAACATCTGAAAATATCTGATACCTCTAACCAAGAATCGCGGTTAAAATATCTGAAATATCTAAAGAATCTGAAATAACTGGAATATCTAAAATATCTAAAATATCTGAAATATCTCATGTATCTGAAATATCTGGAATATCTAAAATATATAAAATATCTGAAATATCTCATGTATCTGAAATATCTGGAATATCTAAAATATATAAAATATCTGAAATATCTAAAATATCTGAAATATCTGAAATATCTAAAATATCTAAAATATCTGAAATATCTAACCTCCTAGACCGTGGAACGTGAATCTATTTCGCAATTTACCAATTTCATTTCCCCATAATTCTTTTTTGTGCTTTTGCAAGTTTTGCTCTGATAAATAATATGGAACGTTTGCTTACAATAATCAATAATCGCGTGGTTAGTTTGTTTATGATAATCAACAATCCTACTGAGAAGAATAAGTCTTAAAAAAACAATAAGTCTTACTGAAAATAATAATTCTTACTGAAAAGAATAAGTCTTACTGAAAAGAATAAGTCTTACTGAAAAAAATAATTCTTACTGAAAAGAATAAGTCTTACTGAAAAGAATAAGTCTTACTGAAAAGAATAAGTCTTACTGAGAAGAATAAGTCTTACTGAGAAGAATAAGTCTTACTAAGAAGAATATCAATGCTACTGAGAACGTACATTGCAAGCTAGTTAAGTTGTTTTTTCCTTCAGAATATTTAGCGACACCAACACAACGAGTTATTTTCTTAATGAAATGAACTAAAAATTCAGTGCAGGCAAACATGCTGAGTATAATAGACGACAAAGACGGTCGGGAACTTTGGGAATTTTATGTTTTACAGCACAAGCAACGCATGTGCAAAGTTAATGATTACACAACTTAACATTAAAAAAATACGTTTCCGCTACCACACCAACAAAATGTGTCACACAACTTTACCATAAAAAATTTTACTCTCATACGCACTCACGCCCACAAAATATTTAATGTAACTTTACCATAAAAATGAAGATTTCCACCACACACACGCACACACACATGCACACACACATACAAAAAAAATTATATAGATATATAACGCAACTTTACCACAAAAAATATAATTTCCACCACACACAAAAAAATATACAAACATATAACGCACTTTTACCACAAAAAATACAATTTCCCCCACACACAAAAAAATATACAAACATATTTTACGCAACTTCACCACAAAAAGATGCGTTCACACACGAGGTGAAGCAACCCAGCAGAGGAGCATTTAATCGGCACTGAACGTCCTTCAATGAATGTGAATGAATTTAGATTCTCCGGCGTGTGACAGCGACAGATGGAGTTGGTTCACTTGATGAATTGATGCAGGAACCATTATTCAGTCAACTATCGCTCTTCAATACTGTGTATATTGACCCAGAAAACCCCGAACCGAGTATTTACTTCCCCGTACCAGTGATACCATCAGTACCATACCATATCATCAGTACCATACCATACCATCAGTACCATACCATACCATCAGTACCATACCATACCATCAGTACCATACCATATCATCAGTACCATACCATACCATCAGTACCATACCATCAGTACCATACCATACCATCAGTACCATACCCTACCATCAGTAACTTGGCTTGAAATAAATGCATAAGCAGCCCATAGACGACCAATTAACCTGTCAATATCATTGACTCAATATATTGATGATTTTTTTTTGCCCACTAAGTCAATCAATTGACGGTTGTCAATGAAGCCCACAGACGATCAATTGAATTGTCAAGATTTATTTTTGTCAATGATATTGACAATAAAATTGATAGTCTATTTATGGATATTTTTATGATGGTATTACTGATACGGGAAAATAAATACTCGGTTCGGGTTTTTGTGGGACATGTGGTATCTGTTGACCCACTGAAGTGTTTACTGTGTGTGTTGCTGTCAATGCAGGACCTTGTGATTTATGTGTTTTTTTTCGAACACAGGTGTTCAAATTTTTGTGTTATGTTTAGTGTGAGAATGCCGGAACTTTGATTTTATTTTATTCTTTGTGTTGAGAAGAACAACAGTCCTACTGAGAATAATAACAGTCTTACTGAAAAGAACAACAGTCCTACTGAGAATAATAACAGTCCTACTGAGAAGAACAACAGTCCTACTGAGAAGAACAACAGTCCTACTGAGAATAATAACAGTCTTACTGAAAAGAACAACAGTCCTACTGAGAATAATAACAGTCCTACTGAGAATAATAACAGTCCTACTGAGAAGAACAACAGTCCTACTGAGAAGAACAACAGTCCTACTGAGAATAATAACAGTCTTACTGAAAAGAACAACAGTCCTACTGAGAATAATAACAGTCCTACTGAGAATAATAACAGTCCTACTGAGAAGAACAACAGTCCTACTGAGAATAATAACAGTCCTACTGAGAATAATAACAGTCCTACTGAGAAGAACAACAGTCCTACTGAGAATAATAACAGTCCTACTGAGAATAATAACAGTCCTACTGAGAAGAACAACAGTCCTACTGAGAATAATAACAGTCCTACTGAGAATAATAACAGTCCTACTGAGAATAATAACAGTCCTACTGAGAAGAACAACAGTCCTACTGAGAATAATAACAGTCCTACTGAGAATAATAACAGTCCTACTGAAAAGAACAACAGTCCTACTGAGAATAATAACAGTCCTACTGAGAATAATAACAGTCCTACTGAGAAGAACAACAGTCCTACTGAGAATAATAACAGTCCTACTGAGAAGAATAACGGTCCTACTGAGAAGAACAACAATCCTACTGAGAATAATAACAGTCCTACTGAGAAGAATAACGGTCCTACTGAGAAGAACAACAGTCCTACTGAGAATAATAACAGTCCTACTGAGAAGAATAACGGTCCTACTGAGAAGAACAACAGTCCTACTGAGAATAATAACAGTCCTACTGAGAATAATAACAGTCCTGCTGAGAAGAACAACAGTCCTACTGAGAATAATAACAGTCCTACTGAGAAGAATAACGGTCCTACTGAGAAGAACAACAGTCCTACTGAGAATAATAACAGTCCTACTGAGAAGAATAACGGTCCTACTGAGAAGAACAACAATCCTACTGAGAATAATAACAGTCCTACTGAGAAGAATAACGGTCCTACTGAGAAGAACAACAGTCCTACTGAGAATAATAACAGTCCTACTGAGAAGAATAACGGTCCTACTGAGAAGAACAACAGTCCTACTGAGAATAATAACAGTCTTACTGAAAAGAACAACAGTCCTACTGAGAATAATAACAGTCCTACTGAGAATAATAACAGTCCTACTGAGAAGAACAACAGTCCTACTGAGAATAATAACAGTCCTACTGAGAAGAATAACGGTCCTACTGAGAAGAACAACAATCCTACTGTATGTAGTTAGTCTATACAGATCATGGCTTTTATTCTATTCTTTGTGTTAGGTTCAGTATGATACATGGTGCTTATCGAATACTTGTGGTGTGTTGTGTGTAGTATGAGTATACAATACAAGGCGTTTATATAAACAATGTAAAAGCGTAGGTCTATGAGCGCACACACACAGGCTATCGTGTACGTGTTACATTCAGAACACATGTGCACGGATCATGTACGTAAAACATTTCAGACGGGATTTCTTTTGACGTACACGACAGAAGTAAAGTAAAATTTTATCACAAAAAAACAATTACAAAACCCCAGCCTTTTTCAATTCAACTCACCGCAAATTCTGATTCACAACCGAAACATACGGCAATAGTAGGGTGAGTCTCACAAATCGACGTCATGCAACGTTTTTTCAACGGGCAGTAATCGAATCATTAAAAGATTATTTGATTATGTATGCGCTCGGTTGTTTGTGTTCGCCGCACACCTGCACAGCTGAGCAGTGTTTGTGTTGTGGGCGTGTTGTGTGTTGTCAACATTTGTGTTGTGGGCGTGTTGTGTGTTGTCAACATTTGTGTTGTGGGCGTGTTGTGTGTTGTCAACATTTGTGTTGTGGGCGTGTTGTGTGTTGTCAACATTTGTGTTGTGGGCGTGTTGTGTGTTGTCAACATTTGTGTTGTGGGCGTGTTGTGTGTTGTGGACATTTGTGTTGTGGGCGTGTTGTGTGTTGTCAACATTTGTGTTGTGTGTTGTCAACATTTGTGTTGTAGGCGTGTTGTGTGTTGTCATCATTTGTGTTGTGGGCGTGTTGTGTGTTGTGAACATTTGTGTTGTGGGCGTGTTGTGTGTTGTCAACATTTGTGTTGTGAGCGTGTTGTGTGTTGTATACATTTGTGTTGTGGGCGTGTTGTGTGTTGTCAACATTTGTGTTGTGGGCGTGTTGTGTGTTGTCAAGATTTGTGTTGTGGGCGTGTTGTGTGTTGTCAACATTTGTGTTGTGGGCGTGTTGTGTGTTGTGAACATTTGTGTTGTGGGCGTGTTGTGTGTTGTCAACATTTGTGTTGTGGGCGTGTTGTGTGTTGTCAACATTTGTGTTGTGGGCGTGTTGTGTGTTGTCAACATTTGTGTTGTGGGCGTGTTGTGTGTTGTCAACATTTGTGTTGTGGGCGTGTTGTGTGTTGTCAACATTTGTGTTGTGGGCGTGTTGTGTGTTGTGGACATTTGTGTTGTGGGCGTGTTGTGTGTTGTCAACATTTGTGTTGTGTGTTGTCAACATTTGTGTTGTAGGCGTGTTGTGTGTTGTCATCATTTGTGTTGTGGGCGTGTTGTGTGTTGTGAACATTTGTGTTGTGGGCGTGTTGTGTGTTGTCAACATTTGTGTTGTGAGCGTGTTGTGTGTTGTATACATTTGTGTTGTGGGCGTGTTGTGTGTTGTCAACATTTGTGTTGTGGGCGTGTTGTGTGTTGTCAAGATTTGTGTTGTGGGCGTGTTGTGTGTTGTCAACATTTGTGTTGTGGGCGTGTTGTGTGTTGTGAACATTTGTGTTGTGGGCGTGTTGTGTGTTGTCAACATTTGTGTTGTGGGCGTGTTGTGTGTTGTCGACATTTGTGTTGTGGGCGTGTTGTGTGTTGTCAACATTTGTGTTGTGGGCGTGTTGTGTGTTGTCAACATTTGTGTTGTGAGCGTGTTGTGTGTTGTCAACATTTGTGTTGTGGGCGTGTTGTGTGTTGTCAATATTTGTGTTGTGGGCGTGTTGTGTGTTGTCGACATTTGTGTTGTGGGCGTGTTGTGTGTTGTCAACATTTGTGTTGTGGGCGTGTTGTGTGTTGTCAACATTTGTGTTGTGGGCGTGTTGTGTGTTGTGAACATTTGTGTTGTGGGCGTGTTGTGCGTTGTCAAAATTTGTGTTGTGGGCGTGTTGTGTGTTGTCAACATTTGTGTTGTGGGCGTGTTGTGTGTTGTGAACATTTGTGTTGTGGACGTGTTGTGTGTTGTGAACATTTGTGTTGTGGGCGTGTTGTGCGTTGTCAACATTTGTGTTGTGGGCGTGTTGTGTTTTGTCAACATTTGTGTTGTGGGCGTGTTGTGCGTTGTGAACATTTGTGTTGTGGGCGTGTTGTGCGTTGTGAACATTTGTGTTGTGGGCGTGTTGTGTGTTGTCAACATTTGTGTTGTGGGCGTGTTGTGTGTTGTCAACATTTGTGTTGTGGGCGTGTTGTGTGTTGTCAACATTTGTGTTGTGGGCGTGTTGTGCGTTGTCAACATTTGTGTTGTGGGCGTGTTGTGTGTTGTCAACATTTGTGTTGTGGGCGTGTTGTGTGTTGTCAACATTTGTGTTGTGGGCGTGTTGTGTGTTGTCAACATTTGTGTTGTGTGCGTGTTGTGTGTTGTCAACATTTGTGTTGTGGGCGTGTTGTGTGTTGTGAACATTTGTGTTGTGTGCGTGTTGTGTGTTGTCAACATTTGTGTTGTGGGCGTGTTGTGTGTTGTCAACATTTGTGTTGTATGCGTGTTGTGTGTTGTCAACATTTGTGTTGTGGGCGTGTTGTGTGTTGTCAACATTTGTGTTGTGTGCGTGTTGTGTGTTGTCAACATTTGTGTTGTGGGCGTGTTGTGTGTTATCAACATTTGTGTTGTGTGCGCGTTGTGTGTTGTAAACATTTGTGTTGTGGGCGTGTTGTGTGTTGTCAACATTTGTGTTGTGGGCGTGTTGTGTGTTGTCAACATTTGTGTTATGGGCGTGTTGTGTGTTGTCAACATTTGTGTTGTGGGCGTGTTGTGTGTTGTCAACATTTGTGTTGTGGGCGTGTTGTGTGTTGTCAACATTTGTGTTGTGGGCGTGTTGTGTGTTGTCAACATTTGTGTTGTGGGCGTGTTGTGTGTTGTCAACATTTGTGTTGTGTGCGTGTTGTGTGTTGTCAACATTTTTGTTGTGGGCGTGTTGTGTGTTGTCAACATTTGTGTTGTGGGCGTGTTGTGTGTTGTGAACATTTGTGTTGTGGGCGTGTTGTGTGTTGTCAACATTTGTGTTGTGGGCGTGTTGTGTGTTGTCAACATTTGTGTTGTGGGCGTGTTGTGTGTTGTCAACATTTGTGTTGTGGGCGTGTTGTGTGTTGTCAACATTTGTGTTGTGGGCGTGTTGTGTGTTGTCAACATTTGTGTTGTGGGCGTGTTGTGTGTTGTCAACATTTGTGTTGTGTGCGTGTTGTGTGTTGTCAACATTTGTGTTGTGGGCGTGTTGTGTGTTATCAACATTTGTGTTGTGTGCGCGTTGTGTGTTGTGAACATTTGTGTTGTGGGCGTGTTGTGTGTTGTCAACATTTGTGTTGTGGGCGTGTTGTGTGTTGTCAACATTTGTGTTGTGGGCGTGTTGTGTGTTGTCAACATTTGTGTTGTGGGCGTGTTGTGTGTTGTCAACATTTGTGTTGTGGGCGTGTTGTGTGTTGTCAGCATTTGTGTTGTGGGCGTGTTGTGTGTTGTCAACATTTGTGTTCTGGGCGTGTTGTGTGTTGTCAAGATTTGTGTTGTGGGCGTGTTGTGTGTTGTCAACATTTGTGTTGTGGGCGTGTTGTGTGTTGTGAACATTTGTGTTGTGGGCGTGTTGTGTGTTGTCAACATTTGTGTTGTGGGCGTGTTGTGTGTTGTCGACATTTGTGTTGTGGGCGTGTTGTGTGTTGTCAACATTTGTGTTGTGGGCGTGTTGTGTGTTGTCAACATTTGTGTTGTGAGCGTGTTGTGTGTTGTCAACATTTGTGTTGTGGGCGTGTTGTGTGTTGTCAATATTTGTGTTGTGGGCGTGTTGTGTGTTGTCGACATTTGTGTTGTGGGCGTGTTGTGTGTTGTCAACATTTGTGTTGTGGGCGTGTTGTGTGTTGTCAACATTTGTGTTGTGGGCGTGTTGTGTGTTGTGAACATTTGTGTTGTGGGCGTGTTGTGCGTTGTCAAAATTTGTGTTGTGGGCGTGTTGTGTGTTGTCAACATTTGTGTTGTGGGCGTGTTGTGTGTTGTGAACATTTGTGTTGTGGACGTGTTGTGTGTTGTGAACATTTGTGTTGTGGGCGTGTTGTGCGTTGTCAACATTTGTGTTGTGGGCGTGTTGTGTTTTGTCAACATTTGTGTTGTGGGCGTGTTGTGCGTTGTGAACATTTGTGTTGTGGGCGTGTTGTGCGTTGTGAACATTTGTGTTGTGGGCGTGTTGTGTGTTGTCAACATTTGTGTTGTGGGCGTGTTGTGTGTTGTCAACATTTGTGTTGTGGGCGTGTTGTGTGTTGTCAACATTTGTGTTGTGGGCGTGTTGTGCGTTGTCAACATTTGTGTTGTGGGCGTGTTGTGTGTTGTCAACATTTGTGTTGTGGGCGTGTTGTGTGTTGTCAACATTTGTGTTGTGGGCGTGTTGTGTGTTGTCAACATTTGTGTTGTGTGCGTGTTGTGTGTTGTCAACATTTGTGTTGTGGGCGTGTTGTGTGTTGTGAACATTTGTGTTGTGTGCGTGTTGTGTGTTGTCAACATTTGTGTTGTGGGCGTGTTGTGTGTTGTCAACATTTGTGTTGTATGCGTGTTGTGTGTTGTCAACATTTGTGTTGTGGGCGTGTTGTGTGTTGTCAACATTTGTGTTGTGTGCGTGTTGTGTGTTGTCAACATTTGTGTTGTGGGCGTGTTGTGTGTTATCAACATTTGTGTTGTGTGCGCGTTGTGTGTTGTAAACATTTGTGTTGTGGGCGTGTTGTGTGTTGTCAACATTTGTGTTGTGGGCGTGTTGTGTGTTGTCAACATTTGTGTTATGGGCGTGTTGTGTGTTGTCAACATTTGTGTTGTGGGCGTGTTGTGTGTTGTCAACATTTGTGTTGTGGGCGTGTTGTGTGTTGTCAACATTTGTGTTGTGGGCGTGTTGTGTGTTGTCAACATTTGTGTTGTGGGCGTGTTGTGTGTTGTCAACATTTGTGTTGTGTGCGTGTTGTGTGTTGTCAACATTTTTGTTGTGGGCGTGTTGTGTGTTGTCAACATTTGTGTTGTGGGCGTGTTGTGTGTTGTGAACATTTGTGTTGTGGGCGTGTTGTGTGTTGTCAACATTTGTGTTGTGGGCGTGTTGTGTGTTGTCAACATTTGTGTTGTGGGCGTGTTGTGTGTTGTCAACATTTGTGTTGTGGGCGTGTTGTGTGTTGTCAACATTTGTGTTGTGGGCGTGTTGTGTGTTGTCAACATTTGTGTTGTGGGCGTGTTGTGTGTTGTCAACATTTGTGTTGTGTGCGTGTTGTGTGTTGTCAACATTTGTGTTGTGGGCGTGTTGTGTGTTATCAACATTTGTGTTGTGTGCGCGTTGTGTGTTGTAAACATTTGTGTTGTGGGCGTGTTGTGTGTTGTCAACATTTGTGTTGTGGGCGTGTTGTGTGTTGTCAACATTTGTGTTGTGGGCGTGTTGTGTGTTGTCAACATTTGTGTTGTGGGCGTGTTGTGTGTTGTCAACATTTGTGTTGTGGGCGTGTTGTGTGTTGTCAGCATTTGTGTTGTGGGCGTGTTGTGTGTTGTCAACATTTGTGTTGTGGGCGTGTTGTGTGTTGTCAACATTTGTGTTGTGTGCGTGTTGTGTGTTGTCAACATTTTTGTTGTGGGCGTGTTGTGTGTTGTCAACATTTGTGTTGTGGGCGTGTTGTGTGTTGTGAACATTTGTGTTGTGGGTGTGTTGTGTGTTGTCAACATTTGTGTTGTGGGCGTGTTGTGTGTTGTCAACATTTGTGTTGTGGGCGTGTTGTGTGTTGTCAACATTTGTGTTGTGGGCGTGTTGTGTGTTGTCAACATTTGTGTTGTGGGCGTGTTGTGTGTTGTCAACAGTGTTGTGAACATTTGTGTTGTGGGCGTGTTGTGTGTTGTCAACATTTGTGTTGTGGGCGTGTTGTGTGTTGTCAACATTTGTGTTGTGGGCGTGTTGTGTGTTGTCAACATTTGTGTTGTGGGCGTGTTGTGTGTTGTCAACATTTGTGTTGTGGGCGTGTTGTGTGTTGTCGACATTTGTGTTGTGGGCGTGTTGTGTGTTGTCAACATTTGTGTTGTGGGCGTGTTGTGTGTTGTCAACATTTGTGTTGTGAGCGTGTTGTGTGTTGTCAACATTTGTGTTGTGGGCGTGTTGTGTGTTGTCAATATTTGTGTTGTGGGCGTGTTGTGTGTTGTCGACATTTGTGTTGTGGGCGTGTTGTGTGTTGTCAACATTTGTGTTGTGGGCGTGTTGTGTGTTGTCAACATTTGTGTTGTGGGCGTGTTGTGTGTTGTGAACATTTGTGTTGTGGGCGTGTTGTGCGTTGTCAAAATTTGTGTTGTGGGCGTGTTGTGTGTTGTCAACATTTGTGTTGTTGGCGTGTTGTGTGTTGTGAACATTTGTGTTGTGGGCGTGTTGTGTGTTGTGAACATTTGTGTTGTGGGCGTGTTGTGCGTTGTCAACATTTGTGTTGTGGGCGTGTTGTGTGTTGTCAACATTTGTGTTGTGGGCGTGTTGTGCGTTGTGAACATTTGTGTTGTGGGCGTGTTGTGCGTTGTGAACATTTGTGTTGTGGGCGTGTTGTGTGTTGTCAACATTTGTGTTGTGGGCGTGTTGTGTGTTGTCAACATTTGTGTTGTGGGCGTGTTGTGTGTTGTCAACATTTGTGTTGTGGGCGTGTTGTGCGTTGTCAACATTTGTGTTGTGGGCGTGTTGTGTGTTGTCAACATTTGTGTTGTGGGCGTGTTGTGTGTTGTCAACATTTGTGTTGTGGGCGTGTTGTGTGTTGTCAACATTTGTGTTGTGTGCGTGTTGTGTGTTGTCAACATTTGTGTTGTGGGCGTGTTGTGTGTTGTGAACATTTGTGTTGTGTGCGTGTTGTGTGTTGTCAACATTTGTGTTGTGGGCGTGTTGTGTGTTGTCAACATTTGTGTTGTATGCGTGTTGTGTGTTGTCAACATTTGTGTTGTGGGCGTGTTGTGTGTTGTCAACATTTGTGTTGTGTGCGTGTTGTGTGTTGTCAACATTTGTGTTGTGGGCGTGTTGTGTGTTATCAACATTTGTGTTGTGTGCGCGTTGTGTGTTGTAAACATTTGTGTTGTGGGCGTGTTGTGTGTTGTCAACATTTGTGTTGTGGGCGTGTTGTGTGTTGTCAACATTTGTGTTATGGGCGTGTTGTGTGTTGTCAACATTTGTGTTGTGGGCGTGTTGTGTGTTGTCAACATTTGTGTTGTGGGCGTGTTGTGTGTTGTCAACATTTGTGTTGTGGGCGTGTTGTGTGTTGTCAACATTTGTGTTGTGGGCGTGTTGTGTGTTGTCAACATTTGTGTTGTGTGCGTGTTGTGTGTTGTCAACATTTTTGTTGTGGGCGTGTTGTGCGTTGTCAACATTTGTGTTGTGGGCGTGTTGTGTGTTGTCAACATTTGTGTTGTGGGCGTGTTGTGTGTTGTCAACATTTGTGTTGTGGGCGTGTTGTGTGTTGTCAACATTTGTGTTGTGTGCGTGTTGTGTGTTGTCAACATTTGTGTTGTGGGCGTGTTGTGTGTTGTGAACATTTGTGTTGTGTGCGTGTTGTGTGTTGTCAACATTTGTGTTGTGGGCGTGTTGTGTGTTGTCAACATTTGTGTTGTATGCGTGTTGTGTGTTGTCAACATTTGTGTTGTGGGCGTGTTGTGTGTTGTCAACATTTGTGTTGTGTGCGTGTTGTGTGTTGTCAACATTTGTGTTGTGGGCGTGTTGTGTGTTATCAACATTTGTGTTGTGGGCGTGTTGTGTGTTGTCAACATTTGTGTTGTGGGCGTGTTGTGTGTTGTCAACATTTGTGTTGTGGGCGTGTTGTGTGTTGTCAACATTTGTGTTGTGGGCGTGTTGTGTGTTGTCAACATTTGTGTTGTGGGCGTGTTGTGTGTGGTCAACATTTGTGTTGTGGGCGTGTTGTGTGTTGTCAACATTTGTGTTGTGGGCGTGTTGTGTGTTGTCAACATTTGTGTTGTGGGCGTGTTGTGTGTTGTCAACATTTGTGTTGTGGGCGTGTTGTGTGTTGTCAACATTTGTGTTGTGGGCGTGTTGTGTGTTATCAACATTTGTGTTGTGGGCGTGTTGTGTGTTGTCAACATTTGTGTTGTGGGCGTGTTGTGTGTTGTCAACATTTGTGTTGTGGGCGTGTTGTGTGTGGTCAACATTTGTGTTATGGGCGTGTTGTGTGTTGTCAACATTTGTGTTGTGGGCGTGTTGTGTGTTGTCAACATTTGTGTTGTGGGCGTGTTGTGTGTTGTCAACATTTGTAATGTGGGCGTGTTGTGTGTTGTCAACATTTGTGTTGTGGGCGTGTTGTGTGTTGTCAACATTTGTGTTGTGTGCGTGTTGTGTGTTGTCAACATTTTTGTTGTGGGCGTGTTGTGTGTTGTCAACATTTGTGTTGTGGGCGTGTTGTGTGTTGTGAACATTTGTGTTGTGGGCGTGTTGTGTGTTGTCAACATTTGTGTTGTGGGCGTGTAGTGTGTTGTCAACATTTGTGTTGTGGGCGTGTTGTGTGTTGTCAACATTTGTGTTGTGGGCGTGTTGTGTGTTGTCAACATTTGTGTTGTGGGCGTGTTGTGTGTTGTCAACATTTGTGTTGTGGGCGTGTTGTGTGTTGTCAACATTTGTGTTGTGTGCGTGTTGTGTGTTGTCAACATTTGTGTTGTGGGCGTGTTGTGTGTTATCAACATTTGTGTTGTGTGCGCGTTGTGTGTTGTAAACATTTGTGTTGTGGGCGTGTTGTGTGTTGTCAACATTTGTGTTGTGGGCGTGTTGTGTGTTGTCAACATTTGTGTTGTGGGCGTGTTGTGTGTTGTCAACATTTGTGTTGTGGGCGTGTTATGTGTTGTCAACATTTGTGTTGTGGGCGTGTTGTGTGTTGTCAACATTTGTGTTGTGGGCGTGTTGTGTGTTGCCAACATTTGTGTTGTGGGCGTGTTGTGTGTTGTCAACATTTGTGTTGCGTGCGTGTTGTGTGTTGTCAACATTTTTGTTGTGGGCGTGTTGTGTGTTGTCAACATTTGTGTTGTGGGCGTGTTGTGTGTTGTGAACATTTGTGTTGTGGGTGTGTTGTGTGTTGTCAACATTTGTGTTGTGGGCGTGTTGTGTGTTGTCAACATTTGTGTTGTGGGCGTGTTGTGTGTTGTCAACATTTGTGTTGTGGGCGTGTTGTGTGTTGTCAACATTTGTGTTGTGGGCGTGTTGTGTGTTGTCAACAGTGTTGTGAACATTTGTGTTGTGGGCGTGTTGTGTGTTGTCAACATTTGTGTTGTGGGCGTGTTGTGTGTTGTCAACATTTGTGTTGTGGGCGTGTTGTGTGTTGTCGACATTTGTGTTGTGGGCGTGTTGTGTGTTGTCAACATTTGTGTTGTGGGCGTGTTGTGTGTTGTCAACATTTGTGTTGTGGGCGTGTTGTGTGTTGTCAACATTTGTGTTGTGGGCGTGTTGTGTGTTGTCAATATTTGTGTTGTGGGCGTGTTGTGTGTTGTCGACATTTGTGTTGTGGGCGTGTTGTGTGTTGTCAACATTTGTGTTGTGGGCGTGTTGTGTGTTGTCAACATTTGTGTTGTGGGCGTGTTGTGTGTTGTCAACATTTGTGTTGTGGGCGTGTTGTGCGTTGTCAAATTTTGTGTTGTGGGCGTGTTGTGTGTTGTCAACATTTGTGTTGTGGGCGTGTTGTGTGTTGTGAACACTTGTGTTGTGGGCGTGTTGTGTGTTGTGAACATTTGTGTTGTGGGCGTGTTGTGCGTTGTCAACATTTGTGTTGTGGGCGTGTTGTGTGTTGTCAACATTTGTGTTGTGGGCGTGTTGTGCGTTGTGAACATTTGTGTTGTGGGCGTGTTGTGCGTTGTGAACATTTGTGTTGTGGGCGTGTTGTGTGTTGTCAACATTTGTGTTGTGGGCGTGTTGTGTGTTGTCAACATTTGTGTTGTGGGCGTGTTGTGTGTTGTCAACATTTGTGTTGTGGGCGTGTTGCGTGTTGTCAACATTTGTGTTGTGGGCGTGTTGTGTGTTGTCAACATTTGTGTTGTGGGCGTGTTGTGTGTTGTCAACATTTGTGTTGTGGGCGTGTTGTGTGTTGTCAACATTTGTGTTGTGTGCGTGTTGTGTGTTGTCAACATTTGTGTTGTGGGCGTGTTGTGTGTTGTCAACATTTGTGTTGTGGGCGTGTTGTGTGTTGTCAACATTTGTGTTGTGGGCGTGTTGTGTGTTGTCAACATTTGTGTTGCGTGCGTGTTGTGTGTTGTCAACATTTTTGTTGTGGGCGTGTTGTGTGTTGTCAACATTTGTGTTGTGGGCGTGTTGTGTGTTGTGAACATTTGTGTTGTGGGTGTGTTGTGTGTTGTCAACATTTGTGTTGTGGGCGTGTTGTGTGTTGTCAACATTTGTGTTGTGGGCGTGTTGTGTGTTGTCAACATTTGTGTTGTGGGCGTGTTGTGTGTTGTCAACATTTGTGTTGTGGGCGTGTTGTGTGTTGTCAACAGTGTTGTGAACATTTGTGTTGTGGGCGTGTTGTGTGTTGTCAACATTTGTGTTGTGGGCGTGTTGTGTGTTGTCAACATTTGTGTTGTGGGCGTGTTGTGTGTTGTCGACATTTGTGTTGTGGGCGTGTTGTGTGTTGTCAACATTTGTGTTGTGGGCGTGTTGTGTGTTGTCAACATTTGTGTTGTGGGCGTGTTGTGTGTTGTCAACATTTGTGTTGTGGGCGTGTTGTGTGTTGTCAATATTTGTGTTGTGGGCGTGTTGTGTGTTGTCGACATTTGTGTTGTGGGCGTGTTGTGTGTTGTCAACATTTGTGTTGTGGGCGTGTTGTGTGTTGTCAACATTTGTGTTGTGGGCGTGTTGTGTGTTGTCAACATTTGTGTTGTGGGCGTGTTGTGCGTTGTCAAAATTTGTGTTGTGGGCGTGTTGTGTGTTGTCAACATTTGTGTTGTGGGCGTGTTGTGTGTTGTGAACATTTGTGTTGTGGGCGTGTTGTGTGTTGTGAACATTTGTGTTGTGGGCGTGTTGTGCGTTGTCAACATTTGTGTTGTGGGCGTGTTGTGTGTTGTCAACATTTGTGTTGTGGGCGTGTTGTGCGTTGTGAACATTTGTGTTGTGGGCGTGTTGTGCGTTGTGAACATTTGTGTTGTGGGCGTGTTGTGTGTTGTCAACATTTGTGTTGTGGGCGTGTTGTGTGTTGTCAACATTTGTGTTGTGGGCGTGTTGTGTGTTGTCAACATTTGTGTTGTGGGCGTGTTGTGTGTTGTCAACATTTGTGTTGTGGGCGTGTTGTGTGTTGTCAACATTTGTGTTGTGGGCGTGTTGTGTGTTGTCAACATTTGTGTTGTGGGCGTGTTGTGTGTTGTCAACATTTGTGTTGTGGGCGTGTTGTGTGTTGTCAACATTTGTGTTGTGGGCGTGTTGTGTGTGTTTAACATTTGTGTTGTGTGCGTGTTGTGTGTTGTCAACATTTGTGTTGTGGGCGTGTTGTGTGTTGTCAACATTTGTGTTGTGGGCGTGTTGTGTGTTGTCAACATTTGTGTTGTGGGCGTGTTGTGTGTTGTCAACATTTGTGTTGGTGGCGTGTTGTGTGTTGTCAACATTTGTGTTGTGTGCGTGTTGTGTGTTGTCAACATTTGTGTTGTGTGCTGTCAACATTTGTGTTGTGGGCGTGTTGTGTGTTGTCAACATTTGTGTTGTGGGCGTGTTGTGTGTTGTCAACATTTGTGTTGTGAGCGTGTTGTGTGTTGTCAACATTTGTGTTGTGGGCGTGTTGTGTGTTGTCAAAATTTGTGTTGTGGGCGTGTTGTGGGTTGTCAACATTTGTGTTGTGGGCGTGTTGTGTGTTGTCAACATTTGTGTTGTGGGCGTGTTGTGTGTTGTCAACATTTGTGTTGTGGGCGTGTTGTGTGTTGTCAACATTTGTGTTGTGGGCGTGTTGTGTGTTGTCAACATTTGTGTTGTGGGCGTGTTGTGGGTTGTCAACATTTGTGTTGTGGGCGTGTTGTGTGTTGTCAACATTTGTGTTGTGGGCGTGTTGTGTGTTGTCAACATTTGTGTTGTGGGCGTGTTGTGTGTTGTCAACATTTGTGTTGTGTGCGTGTTGTGTGTTGTCAACATTTGTGTTGTGGGCGTGTTGTGTGTTGTCAACATTTGTGTTGTGGGCGTGTTGTGTGTTGTCAACATTTGTGTTGTGGGCGTGTTGTGCGTTGTCAACATTTGTGTTGTGGGCGTGTTGTGTGTTGTCAACATTTGTGTTGTGGGCGTGTTGTGTGTTGTCAACATTTGTGTTGTGGGCGTGTTGTGTGTTGTCAACATTCGTGTTGTGGGCGTGTTGTGTGTTGTCAACATTCGTGTTGTGGGCGTGTTGTGTGTTGTCAACATTTGTGTTGTGGGCGTGTTGTGTGTTGTCAACATTTGTGTTGTGGGCGTGTTGTGTGTTGTCAACATTTGTGTTGTGGGCGTGTTGTGTGTTGTCAACATTTGTGTTGTGGGCGTGTTGTGTGTTGTCAACATTTGTGTTGTGTGCGTGTTGTGTGTTGTCAACATTTGTGTTGTGGGCGTGTTGTGTGTTGTCAACATTTGTGTTGTGGGCGTTTTGTGTGTTGTCAACATTTGTGTTGTGGGCGTGTTGTGTGTTGTCAACATTTGTGTTGTGGGCGTGTTGTGTGTTGTCAACATTTGTGTTGTGGGCGTGTTGTGCGTTGTCAACATTTGTGTTGTGGGCGTGTTGTGTGTTGTCAACATTTGTGTTGTGGGCGTGTTGTGTGTTGTCAACATTTGTGTTGTGGACGTGTTGTGTGTTGTCAACATTTGTGTTGTGGGCGTGTTGTGTGTTGTCAACATTTGTGTTGTGGGCGTGTTGTGTGTTGTCAACATTTGTGTTGTGGGCGTGTTGTGTGTTGTCAACATTTGTGTTGTGGGCGTGTTGTGTGTTGTCAGCATTTGTGTTGTGGGCGTGTTGTGTATTGTCAACATTTGTGTTGTGTGCGTGTTGTGTGTTGTCAACATTTGTGTTGTGGGCGTGTTGTGTGTTGTCAACATTTGTGTTGTGGGCGTTTTGTGTGTTGTCAACATTTGTGTTGTGGGCGTGTTGTGTGTTGTCAACATTTGTGTTGTGGGCGTGTTGTGTGTTGTCAACATTTGTGTTGTGGGCGTGTTGTGCGTTGTCAACATTTGTGTTGTGGGCGTGTTGTGTGTTGTCAACATTTGTGTTGTGGGCGTGTTGTGTGTTGTCAACATTTGTGTTGTGGACGTGTTGTGTGTTGTCAACATTTGTGTTGTGGGCGTGTTGTGTGTTGTCAACATTTGTGTTGTGGGCGTGTTGTGTGTTGTCAACATTTGTGTTGTGGGCGTGTTGTGTGTTGTCAACATTTGTGTTGTGGGCGTGTTGTGTGTTGTCAGCATTTGTGTTGTGGGCGTGTTGTGTATTGTCAACATTTGTGTTGTGTGCGTGTTGTGTGTTGTCAACATTTGTGTTGTGGGCGTGTTGTGTGTTGTCAACATTTGTGTTGTGGGCGTGTTGTGTGTTGTCAACATTTGTGTTGTGGGCGTGTTGTGTGTTGTCAACATTTGTGTTGTGGGCGTGTTGTGTGTTGTCAACATTTGTGTTGTGGGCGTGTTGTGTGTTGTCAACATTTGTGTTGTGGGCGTGTTGTGTGTTGTCAACATTTGTGTTGTGGGCGTGTTGTGTGTTGTCAACATTTGTGTTGTGGGCGTGTTGTGTGTTGTCAACATTTGTGTTGTGGGCGTGTTATGTGTTGTCAACATTTGTGTTGTGGGCGTGTTGTGTATTGTCAACATTTGTGTTGTGGGCGTGTTGTGTGTTGTCAACATTTGTGTTGTGGGCGTGTTGTGTGTTGTCAACATTTGTGTTGTGGGCGTGTTGTGTGTTGTCAACATTTGTGTTGTGGGCGTGTTGTGTGTTGTCAACATTTATGTTGTGGGCGTGTTGCGTGTTGTCAACATTTGTGTTGTGGGCGTGTTGTGTGTTGTCAACATTTGTGTTGTGGGCGTGTTGTGTGTTGTCAACATTTGTGTTGTGGGCGTGTTGTGTGTTGTCAACATTTGTGTTGTGGGCGTGTTAAGTGTTGTCAACATTTGTGTTGTGGGCGTGTTGTGTGTTGTCAACATTTGTGTTGTGGGCGTGTTGTGTGTTGTCAACATTTGTGTTGTGGGCGTGTTGTGTGTTGTCAACATTTGCGTTGTGGGCGTGTTGTGTGTTGTCAACATTTGTGTTGTGGGCGTGTTGTGTGTTGTCAACATTTGTGTTGTGGGCGTGTTGTGCGTTGTCAACATTTGTGTTGTGGGCGTTTTGTGTGTAGTCAACATTTGTGTTGTGGGCGTGTTGTGTGTTGTCAACATTTCTGTTGTGGGCGTGTTGTGTGTTGTCAACATTTGTGTTGTGGGCGTGTTGTGTGTTGTCAACATTTGTGTTGTGGGCGTGTTGTGTGTTGTCAACATTTGTGTTGTGGGCGTGTTGTGTGTTGTCAACATTTGTGTTGTGGGCGTGTTGTGTGTTGTCAACATTTGTGTTGTGGGCGTGTTGTGTGTTGTCAACATTTGTGTTGTGGGCGTGTTGTGTGTTGTCAACATTTGTGTTGTGGGCGTGTTGTGTGTTGTCAACATTTGTGTTGTGGGCGTGTTGTGTGTTGTCAACATTTGTGTTGTGGGCGTGTTGTGCGTTGTCAACATTTGTGTTGTGGGCGTGTTGTGTGTTGTCAACATTTGTGTTGTGGGCGTGTTGTGTGTTGTCAACATTTGTGTTGTGGGCGTGTTGTGTGTTGTCAACATTTGTGTTGTGGGCATGTTGTGTGTTGTCAACATTTGTGTTGTGGGCGTGTTGTGCGTTGTCAACATTTGTGTTGTGGGCGTGTTGTGTGTTGTCAACATTTGTGTTGTGGGCGTGTTGTGTGTTGTCAACATTTGTGTTGTGGGCCGTGTTGTGTGTTGTCAACATTTGTGTTGTGGGCGTGTTGTGTGTTGTCAACATTTGTGTTGTGGGCGTGTTGTGTGTTGTCAACATTTGTGTTGTGGGCGTGTTGTGTGTTGTCAACATTTGTGTTGTGGGCGTGTTGTGTGTTGTCAACATTTGTGTTGTGGGCGTGTTGTGTGTTGTCAACATTTGTGTTGTGGGCGTGTTGTGTGTTGTCAACATTTGTGTTGTGGGCGTATTGTGTGTTGTCAACATTTGTGTTGTGGGCGTGTTGTGTGTTGTCAACATTTGTGTTGTGGGCGTGTTGTGTGTTGTCAACATTTGTGTTGTTGGCGTGTTGTGTGTTGTCAACATTTGTGTTGTGGGCGTGTTGTGTGTTGTCAACATTTGTGTTGTGGGCGTGTTGTGTGTTGTCAACATTTGTGTTGTGGGCGTGTTGTGTGTTGTCAACATTTGTGTTGTGGGCGTGTTGTGTGTTGTCAACATTTGTGTTGTGGGCGTGTTGTGCGTTGTCAACAGTTGTGTTGTGGGCGTGTTGTGTGTTGTCAACATTTTTGTTGTGTGCGTGCTGTGCGTTGTCAACATTTGTGTTGTGGGCGTGTTGTGCGTTGTCAACATTTGTGTTGTGGGCGTGTTGTGTGTTGTCAACATTTGTGTTGTAGGCGTGTTGTGTGTTGTCAACATTTGTGTTGTGGGCGTGTTGTGCGTTGTCAACATTTGTGTTGTGGGCGCGTTGTGTGTTGTCAACATTTGTGTTGTGGGCGTGTTGTGTGTTGTCAACATTTGTGTTGTGGGCGTGCGGGGATGTTGTCAACATTTGTGTTGTGAGCGTGCGGGGATGTTGTCAACATTTGTGTTGTGGGCGTGCGGGGATGTTGTGAACATTTGTGTTATGGGCTTGCGGGGATGTTGTCAACATTTGTGTTGTGGGCGTGCGGGGATGTTGTCAACATTTGTGTTGTGGGCGTGCGGGGATGTTGTCAACATTTGTGGTGGCGGAGAGAACATTCCTTTAGGGAACATTTCAGGGAGAACATTCCTGTTCCCGACAATGTTCTCATGAATGTTCATGAGAACATTCCTTTAGAGAACATTCCTTTAGAGAACGCTCCTTCAGAGAACACTCCTTTAGAGAACATTCCTTTAGAGAACACTCCTTTAGAGAACATTCTTTTAGAGAACATTCCTTTAGAGAACACTCCTTTAGAGAACATTCCTTTAGTGAACATTCCTCTAGAGAACATTCCTTTAGAGAACATTCCTTTAGAGAACATTCCTTTAGAGAACATTCCTTTAGAGAACACTCCTTTAGAGAACATTCCTTTAGAGAACATACCTCTAGAGAACATTCCTTTAGAGAACATTTCTTTAGAGAACATTCCTTTGGAGAACATTCCTTTAGAGAACCCTCCTTTAGAGAACATTCCATTAGATAAGAATCCTTTAGAGAATATTCCTTTAGAGAACATTCCCTTAGAGAACATTCCTTAAGAGAACATTCCTTTAGAGAACATTCCTTTAGAGAACATTCCTTTAGAGAACATTCCTTTAGAGAACATTCCTTAAGAGAACATTCCTTTAGAGAACATTCCTTTAGAGAACATTTCCTTAGAGAACATTCCTTTAGCGAACATTCCTTTAGAGAACATTCCTTTAGAGAACATTCCTTTAGAGAACGTTCCTTTAGAGAACATTCCTTTAGAGAACATTCCTTTAGAGAACATTCCTTTAGAGAACATTCCTTTAGCGAACATTCCTTTAGAGAACATTCCTTTAGAGAACATTCCTTTAGAGAACATTCCTTTAGAGAACATTCCTCTAGAGAACATTCCTTTAGAGAACATTCCTCTACAGAACATTCCTTTGGAAAACATTCCTCTAGAGAACATTCCTTTAGAGAACATTCCTCTAGAGAACATTCCTTTAGAGAACATTCCTCTAGAGAACATTCCTTTAGAGAACATTCCTCTAGAGAACACTCCTTTAGAGAACACTCCTTTAGAGACATTCCTTCAGTGAACATTCCTTCAGAGAACATTCCTTGAGAAAACATTCCTTTAGAGAACATTCCTTTAGAGAACATTCCTCTAGAGAATATTCCTTTAGAGAACATTCCTTTAGAGAACATTCCTCTAGAGAACATTCCTTTAGAGAACATTCCTCTACAGAACATTCCTTTGGAGAACATTCCTCTAGAGAACATTCCTTTAGAGAACATTCCTCTAGAGAACATTCCTTTAGAGAACATTCCTCTAGAGAACATTCCTTTAGAGAACATTCCTCTAGAGAACATTCCTCTAGAGAACATTCCTTTAGAGAACATTCCTTTAGAGAACATTCCTCTAGAGAACTTTCCTCTAGAGAACATTCCTCTAGAGAACACTCCTTTAGAGAACACTCCTTTAGAGACATTCCTTCAGTGAACATTCCTTCAGAGAACATTCCTTGAGAAAACATTCCTTTAGAGAACATTCCTCTAGAGAACATTCCTCTAGAGAACATTCCTCTAGAGAACACTCCTTTAGAGAACATTCCTTTAGAGACATTCCTTCAGTGAACATTCCTTCAGAGAACATTCCTTGAGAAAACATTCCTTTAGAGAACATTCCTCTAGAGAACACTCCTCTAGAGAACATTCCTCTAGAGAACACTCCTTTAGAGAATATTCCTTTAGAGAACATTCCTTTAGAGAACATTCCTCTAGAGAACATTCCTTTAGAGAACATTCCTCTACAGAACATTCCTTTGGAGAACATTCCTCTAGAGAACATTCCTTTAGAGAACATTCCTCTAGAGAACATTCCTTTAGAGAACATTCCTCTAGAGAACATTCCTTTAGAGAACATTCCTCTAGAGAACATTCCTCTAGAGAACATTCCTCTAGAGAACACTCCTTTAGAGAACACACCTTTAGAGACATTCCTTCAGTGAACATTCCTTTAGAGAACATTCCTTGAGAAAACATTCCTTTAGAGAACATTCCTTTAGAGAACATTCCTTTAGAGAACATTCCTCTAGAGAACATTCCTCTAGAGAACATTCCTCCAGAGAACATTCCCCTAGAGAACATTGGATAAAACATCGAATTAATTCGTGAATGAATAGAATTCATAGATGAGAAAATGATGCAGAAAATGAATAAAAATGAATTGTAATTAAGAATGAATGCTTATTCCTCTACTCAGCTTATGAATTCAACAACCTTTAAAAACATGTTGAAAAAGAAGGTTGATTTCGAATGAGTTGAAGTGTAGTGAGCAATTAGAGAAATTTTATAATTTTGCATTCAACTTGATGAATGTGAATGATGAATGAAAACTGTAGAGCGATGAAATCGTGGTCTCGAAAAGAAAAGACTAAAACTGATAATGAATAATATAGAATAATAATAAATAATAAATGAATAATAATAATGAATAATATAGAATAATAATAAATAACAAATGATTAATAATAATGAATAATATAGAATAATACCAATAAATAATAAATGAATAATAACAATCAATAACATAGAATAATAACAAACAATCAATGAAAAATTGTAATGAATAACATAGAATAATAATAAATAATAAATGAATAATAATAATGAATAATATAGTATAATAATAGTAAATAATAATTGAATAATACTAATGAATAATATAGAATAACAATGAATCATAATGAATAATAATAATAATATATGAGTAAAGTAAACATGAATGAGAATGATGAATGCAAAGTATAGAGTAATGCAATCACGACCTCAAAAGGCGGGACACACAAGCCTCCTGAGAACATTTCCAATTAACAAACGCGGCACGCCAGAATTCATTATTCAGATTAGCGCTCCCGCCGCACACGGTAAAAGAATTCATTGTGCAAATTAGAATTATCTCTGCGAATGTTGGGGGAATGTTGGGGGAAGGTTGGGGGCATGTTGGGGGAATGTTGGGGGAATGTTGGGGGAATGTTGGGGGAATGTTGGGGGAATGTTGGGGGAATGTTGGGAGAATGTTGGGGGAATGTTGGGGGAATGTTGACAGAACATTCCTTGGGAACACATTTGCTGGGAGAACTCTCACGGAAGTAATATCGCTTCCTTTATCGAATCTCATCACATGAACATTCACTGCATGAACATTCACTGCATGAACATTCACCGCATGAACATTGGCTGCATGAACATTCACTGCATGAACATTCGCTATATAAACCTTCATACAAACATCATTCAATTATTGCAACATGTCGTTTATGTATGCACAAACACACGGCGTTGGAACGTAAAGTGTTAAGTAAAAACAGACAATGTTCTTATAACATACTGGATATATAAGTATTATATACTTATAATATATATATATATATGTATATAATAAGTGTAAGTATAAGTATTAGGGCATATAAGTATTATGTACCTATAATATATATATGTATATAAGTATATAAGTGTAAGTGTAAGTATAAGTACATATAAGTATAATATATTTATTATATATATAAGTATATAAGTATATAGGTACAAGTATAAGTACATATAAGTATAATATACTCAGTATATATAAAAGGAGGACATAATGTTGATAGTGCCTCAACACCGCAACCCCGTCCACCGCGGTTGCAAACTGTTGGTTGGGTTGTACGTAGCAGACTTAGGATAACGCACTCAATGCTCGAATACATTTGTACCCATCATAGGATATATGGAAAATAAAATGGCACGATATATTTCACCTGGTATGATAGCAGTGATTTTTTTGAAAAAGACAGTGATGCCGATGAAATGTCATTCATTTATACCGGTGCGTGCATGAGCAATTCACATGTTGGTACACATGTGGCCCAACACGCGGGGAACGTGGGGAATGTTCGGTAGGGGAATGTTCTGTAGAGGAATGTTCTGTAGAGGAATGTTCTGTAGAGGAATGTTCTGTAGAGGAATGTTCTGTTGAGGCATGTTCTCTCAAGGGAAATCCTGTAGAGGAATGTTCCTCATTGGAATGTTCTCTCAATGAATGATCTCCAAGGGAGTGTTCTCTACAGGAATGTTCTCTCAAGAAATGTTCTCTTACGAAACGAATCAATGCTTTTCAATTTGCTTTTCTTTCATTTCTTCATTACTTTTTTATTGCAAAGCACGCGAGAAACAGCAAGTACAGCACTTACATTAAATACAACCAACAGAAGCAACAATGTACAAAACACGTGAAGTGCTTGTATTACATCTCCCTTCACTTCCCCACTCGGTCACCGTGGCCGAGTGGTTAAGAGCGCGCCTTACACGAGAAGGATCGCGGGTGCGAATCCCGGCAGTGGCGTACGGTGTTTTTCCCCGGTGGGTAAAAGAGAGAACTCAGGCACAATTCCCCACTCCACTCAGACGTCGGAAATGGGTACAAGGGATAACCGCCATTGCGTCCTGGTGTTAGTTGTAAGGCATTTGAAAAACCACAGATGATGTGTATCAGGCTCGATAGGAATAAAACATCCTTCCCTTCATTCCCCTTCACACAGAACTTGTTCCTGCGCTACGGGCTCACACACGACCTCACCTTCGCCCTTCCTGCCACCGGCAACTACCTGGGCAGCCCGGCACACTTCAAGGTGAGGGGGGTGAAGGGGGTCTCTTCAGGGTGAGGGGGTGTCAAGAGGGTCCCTTCAGGGTGAGGGGGAACGATGGGGGTCCCTTCAGGGTGAGGGGGAGTGAAGGGGTCCCTTCAGGGTGAGGGGGAACGATGGGGGTCCCTTCAGGGTGAGGGGGAGTGAAGGGGGTCTCTTCACGGTGAGGGAGCGTGAAGGGGGTCCCTTCTGGGTGAGGGGGAGTGAAGGGGTCCCTTCATGGTGAGGGAGCGTGAAGGGGGTCCCTTCAGGGTGAGGGGGAGTGAAGGGGGTCTCTTCACGGTGAGGGAGCGTGAAGGGGGTCCCTTCTGGGTGAGGGGGAGTGAAGGGGTCCCTTCATGGTGAGGGAGCGTGAAGGGGGTCCCTTCTGGGTGAGGGGGAGTGAAGGGGTCCCTTCATGGTGAGGGAGCGTGAAGGGGGTCCCTTCTGGGTGAGGGGGAGTGAAGGGGGTCTCTTCACGGTGAGGGAGCGTGAAGGGGGTCCCTTCTGGGTGAGGGGGAGTGAAGGGGTCCCTTCATGGTGAGGGAGCGTGAAGGGGGTCCCTTCAGGGTGAGGGGGCGTGAAGGGGGTCTCTTCACGGTGAGGGAGCGTGAAGGGGGTCCCTTCTGGGTGAGGGGGAGTGAAGGGGTCCCTTCATGGTGAGGGAGCGTGAAGGGGGTCCCTTCTGGGTGAGGGGGAGTGAAGGGGTCCCTTCATGGTGAGGGAGCGTGAAGGGGGTCCCTTCTGGGTGAGGGGGAGTGAAGGGGGTCTCTTCACGGTGAGGGAGCGTGAAGGGGGTCCCTTCTGGGTGAGGGGGAGTGAAGGGGTCCCTTCACGGTGAGGGAGCGTGAAGGGGGTCCCTTCAGGGTGAGGGGGAGTGAAGGGGGTCTCTTCACGGTGAGGGAGCGTGAAGGGGGTCCCTTCTGGGTGAGGGGGAGTGAAGGGGTCCCTTCATGGTGAGGGAGCGTGAAGGGGGTCCCTTCTGGGTGAGGGGAAGTGAAGGGGGTCCCTTCAGGGTGAGGGGGAGTGAAGGGGTCCCTTCATTTTTTCATACGCTTTTTACGGTCTTTCACGAATTTTTGACCATTTTTAAAGATCTTTCACAAATTACTCCAATTTCGTATGCGTTTGAAATGAGACAAACTACACGTACCTCATCTAGCGTTGCGTTCATTGAGTGATATGACCGAAGGGATCCCATAAGTAACCTGGCTAGGTAATTCTTTGATAACTGCTTTAAGCAAATTAATAAATCAGCATTTTTAAAGCATTCGTTTACTCGTGCATGTTCAGTATCCTCAGTTTTTTTCCTAATTATTTGCCACTTCTTTTTCTACATATTTATCGCTTTCTCACTATTTTTCTAACTTAATAAGGAATTTTGAGAAAATATCGCTCTATATGTTATATATTTTGCTAGGTTACAAAGGAAATTTGGGAAAGTATCGCTCTCTATATACATATTTGTATAACTTTCTAAGGTCATTGGAAAAAAAGTTGAAGAGCACTGATTCTTTTCTCTATTGAACTAAAGGAATTCATTTCTCTATTGAAATTCATTTCTCTATTGAAATTCATTTCTCTATTGAAATTCATTTCTCTATTGAAATTCATTTCTCTATTGAAATTCATTTCTCTATTGAAATTCATTTCTCTATTGAAATTCATTTCTCTATTGAAATTCATTTCTCTATTGAAATTCATTTCTCTATTGAAATTCATTTCTCTATTGAAATTCATTTCTCTATTGAAATTCATTTCTCTATTGAAATTCATTTCTCTATTGAAATTCATTTCTCTATTGAAATTCATTTCTCTATTGAAATAGAGGAATGATGGTACGCTATATATCACAAAGCTGTTGAGAGAGGAACTTGATTGAACATGTCAATTTGGATGACATATTTTGCAATGTTCCTAATGGACTGGGCGATATACAGGGTGTTTCAAAAATACACGGCATAATTTCAGGTATGTATTTCCCACATGTAGACAATCAAAATAGTTCATTACAACATATGTCCGGAAATGCTTCATTTCCGAGTTATGGCCTTCACAACATTGAAATTCACCGGAACGTTTTTCTTTCCGCAGGTCGTTGCCGTCAAAGGACACATTAAGAGGGCACTCTGACAGATCATTCCTAGGCGAAGGTTAAATTCAGTGTTGTGTTTGGCGTTCGACTGTGTGTCATGTACACAAATCAGGAGCTGGCAGAGATGCACTTGATCTACGGTAAGGCAGACGGCAATGCTGCGCTGGCTCGTCGTTTGTACCAGGAGAGGTACCCACAGCGACAATGTCCAGATCGGAAGACATTTGTAAGTCTCCATCAGCGTCTGTGCGAGTATGGAAAATTTGACTCTCCTGGATTGGGAAGGGGACGACCAAGATCTACAACTCCAGAAGAACAGGAGGAGATTCTGGAGATTGTGAACAGAACTCCTTCTATCAGCACACGAAGGTTAGCGTTGCAAGTGAATGTTCCCCATACGACTGTCTGGAGACTGCTGAAAGAGTATCAATTGTATTCTTACCATTTGCAACGTGTACAGGCGCTGTCACCAGCAGATTACCCTGCACGAGTTAGGTACTGTCAGTGGTTCTTGCAGCAATGTGCTGCAAATCCGAACTTTCCTGCCTTAGTATTATTTACAGATGAAGCACAGTTCACACGAGATGGCATAACAAATCTCCACAATCAGCATGTATGGGCGTATGAAAACCCAAATGCAACTGTTGTATCTCATCACCAGGTGCGGTTCTCCCTCAACATGTGGGCCGGTATCATTGGTGATCGGTTAGTTGGACCCCATGTACTTGTAAACAGACTTACGGGGCAGGCGTACACAAACTTCCTGGAAAACATCATACCTGATGTTTATGACGACACTCCACTGATCGATCGTCAGCACGCTCACTTCTTGCATGACGGCGCTCCTGCACACTTCAGTCATACGGCTCGCCGGTACTTGGATCGAAGATTTCCTGATCGATGGATAGGTAGAGGTGGCCCAATTGCTTGGCCTCCACGCTCACCTGATCTGAACCCTCTCGATTTCTACTTGTGGGGCCATTTAAAATCATTGGTTTATTCGTCTCCGGTGCCTGATTTGGAATCCCTTCGGAATCGAATTGTGGCACGCTCTGAGGACATACGCAACATTCCTGGAGTGTGGGATCGTGTTCGCAGGTCAATGAGACATCGATGTGAGGTCTGTATTCAAGCAGGAGGTGGTCATTTTGAACATCTTCTGTAATGGCAACGACCTGCGGAAAGAAAAACGTTCCGGTGAATTTCAATGTTGTGAAGGCCATAACTCGGAAATGAAGCATTTCCGGACATATGTTGTAATGAACTATTTTGATTGTCTACATGTGGGAAATACATACCTGAAATTATGCCGTGTATTTTTGAAACACCCTGTATAGATGGAGCAGAACCAGTTCAATCGAAAAAGAAGTAACTTTGCTTAAATCGGACGCGGATCGGTTTTCTTACCCTTTGAGAGACTAGTTAATCGTAAAAGAAGTTAATTCAATTTAATTGGATGAAAAGCAGTTTTCTCATCCACTGAGAAACCAGTTAATCGTAAAAGAAGTCAATTTGATTTAATTGGATACGGAGCAAATTTCTCATCCTTTGATGCAACCTTTGGAGCAAATGGAGCACGGTTTTAATCTCCGAACACGCTTGTTCTTGTTAGAAGAACACGACCAAGTGCGATGGTGTTGCCATAAGGAGATTGCCTTTTATTCGTGAACATTTTTATTAATGTCCCCTCATTTAAGCCTCTTTTCTTGACTACCTCAAAGAGAGAGAACATTCAAATCCCTCTCTACCAACTGGGAACAAACTTTTATGATGGGACAAACTTGTTATGATGGGAACAAACTTTTATGATGGGACAAACTTGTTATGATGGGAACAAACTTTTATGATAGGACAAACTTGTTATGATGGGAACAAACTTTTATGATAGGACAAACTTGTTATGATGGGAACAAACTTTTATGATAGGACAAACTTGTTATGATGGGAATAAACTTTTATGATAGGACAAACTTGTTATGATGGGAACAAACTTTTATGATAGGACAAACTTGTTATGATGGGAACAAACTTTTATGATGGGACAAACTTGTTTTATGATGGGAACAAACTTTTATGATAGGACAAACTTGTTATGATGGGAACAAACTTTTATGATAGGACAAACTTGTTATGATGGGAACAAACTTTTATGATGGGACAAACTTGTTATGATGGGAACAAACTTTTATGATGGGACAAACTTGTTTTATGATGGGAACAAACTTTTATGATAGGACAAACTTGTTTTATGATGGGAACAAACTTTTATGATGGGACAAACTTGTTATGATGGGAACAAACTTTTATGATAGGACAAACTTGTTTTATGATGGGAACAAACTTTTATGATGGGACAAACTTGTTATGATGGGAACAAACTTTTGTGATGGGAACAAACTTGTTATGATGGGAACAAACTTTTATGATAGGACAAACTTGTTTTATGATGGGAACAAACTTTTATGATGGGACAAACTTGTTATGATGGGAACAAACTTTTGTGATGGGAACAAACTATTATGATGGGACAAACTTGTTTTATGATGGGAACAAACTTTTATGATGGGAACAAACTATTATGATGGGACAAACTTGTTTTATGATGGGAACAAACTATTATGATGGGACAAACTTGTTATGATGGGAACAAACTTTTGTGATGGGACAAACTTGTTTTATGATGGGAACAAACTATTATGATGGGACAAACTTGTTATGATGGGAACAAACTTTTATGATAGGACAAACTTGTTTTATGATGGGAACAAACTATTATGATGGGACAAACTTGTTTTATGATGGGAACAAACTTTTATGATGGGACAAACTTGTTATGATGGGAACAAACTATTATGATGGGACAAACTTGTTTTATGATGGGAACAAACTATTATGATGGGACAAACTTGTTATGATGGGAACAAACTATTATGATGGGACAAACTTGTTTTATGATGGGAACAAACTATTATGATGGGACAAACTTGTTATGATGGGAACAAACTTTTGTGATGGGAACAAACTTGTTATGATGGGACAAACTTGTTTTATGATGGGAACAAACTTTTGTGATGGGAACAAACTATTATGATGGGACAAACTTGTTTTATGATGGGAACAAACTTTTGTGATGGGAACAAACTATTATGATGGGACAAACTTGTTTTATGATGGGAACAAACTTTTGTGATGGGAACAAACTATTATGATGGGACAAACTTGTTATGATGGGAACAAACTTTTATGATAGGACAAACTTGTTTTATGATGGGAACAAACTTTTATGATAGGACAAACTTGTTATGATGGGAACAAACTTTTGTGATGGGAACAAACTATTATGATGGGACAAACTTGTTATGATGGGAACAAACTTTTATAATGGGACAAACTTGTTATGATGGGAACAAACTTTTATGATGGGACGAACTTGTTATGATGGGAACAAACGTTTTATGATGGGAACAACCTTTTATGATGGGACAAACTTGTTATGATGGGAACAAACGTTTTACGATGGGAACAAACTTTTATGATGGGAACAAACTTTTATGATGGGAACAAACTTTTTATAATGGAAAAAATTTTTATGACGGTACAAACTTGTTATGATGGCAACAAACTTGTTATGATGGCAACAAACTTGTTATGATGGCAACACACTTGTTATGACGGGAACAACTCGAGTGAACACCGGTAGAATGGGGACAACTATTTTAGTGTAAATAAATAACCGCACCTCATTGCCCAGGCCAGCATGCTACCCAAAACCTCAACCTGATATCACCTCTTACTTCTATCTCTTATCAAAACAACATTAATGTAAATGATCATTTTTCACTCAGGCGAGCATGTTACCCGAAAGGAACTCTGCCATTACATTCTACTATTGTCTCTGTTTAAACTTAAAATAGCCTCTGATGTTGGCTTTAATATTATCTCTTATCAAAATAACATTAGTGTAAATGATCATTCTTCACTCCTCAGGCGAGCATGCTACCCAAAACCCTGCTGCCCCCCGACGGGGTTGTGGACGTGTTCGCCGTGCACACCCGCCTCAACCCCGCCGAGCACCGCAAGGTCCTGCACCCCGACACCGTGTTTGTGACGGTCGTGCGGGACCCGCCGTTCCTCTTCGAGAGCCTCTACAGCTACTACCACATCTACCGCCACTTCAACGGGTCTTCTCTTCAGGCCTTCCTCAATCTTCCCCTCGAGGTAATGCTCGGAGGCTCGAGGGTCTTCCTCGACCTTCCTCTCAAGATAACACTTCGAGTTCGAGGGTTTAGTTTCATGGAGGCGAATATCGTAAGCTTCCTGTCGAGGTAACATTGCGACTTCGAGGGTGTAGTGTCGCAGTTTCAGCACGACATGAGGTTTATTTAACAGAACCTGTAGCCTCTGTTCGCCTAGCGGTATACCAGGCAGAAGGATAGCGAAACGCACAGCTTAGTTCCTAATCTTGTACTGACCTATCGCTACACAGCTCCTCCTTATGAGTATCCGACCCTGGAGGGTAAACAAAGCCCATCCGGTGCTTGTAAATGCAAGACGCCCATCGGCTCTTCCGGCGGAGGCCCTATCAAGACATGTGACCTGAACGCTATAAGGTATCCGGGCCGAGCGCATAAAGATCTTCCCAGATTCATAAATCTCAGCCTCCGGAAGTCATATTAACACAACCAGTACCTCACTATATAACAGAGGGCTTAAAGTTAAGTCTGGTCTTGACGGAGGTAATGTTACAAATATCGTGAACCCTCCTCTCGAGGTAACGCTTAGAGTTCGAGGGCGTAGTGCCTTCGAGTTTAAAGGCTTGGTGTTAGGTCTGGTTTTGTGGGAGGCAGTGTTGCGAAAATCACAAAATTCCTCGTCGAGGGAATACTTCGGGCTTAGAGGCATCAGATCTGGACTTGACGGAGGCAGTGTAACAAATATCTTAAGCTTTCGGGTGAGGTAGTACTTGCAAAATATCGTGCAAATAACTCAGTGCATGGCTCCTATACTTCGCGTTTGATATAAAATTTAACTCCTAGTTTGTCTCCTTTACAGAGACAGATGAGGATCCGCAGACCGACATTCCGGTTCGGCCACAACATGATGCTGTTCGATATGGGGGTCGACATCACCCCAAACCTGACAGCCCTCGACGTGAGGCGCGCTATCGATAGGGCCGACGAGATTTTCGACCTAGTGCTGATAGCGGAGAGGTTAGACGAGAGCATGATCTTGCTCAAAGAACTTTTGTGCTGGGACTTTCAAGACGTGATCTTCTTTACCAAAAACGCAAGAAGGATGAGTTTGAAGTCCGAAATTTCGGTGAGCGCGATCCAAAAGATGCGAGATTTGAACAGCGGTGACGTGTTGCTCTACGACCACTTCTTGGCCCAGCACGAGCAGATGGTGTTGCGATATGGGCCACGGAAGATGGCAGACCAGGTGGCAACACTCAGAGCTCTGAGGGACGAAATGTACGAGTACTGCGGCACTCACGAAGTAAACGCCTTCAGTGCCAGTCAAAACTTCGGTGCTGACAAAAGCTTCAAGGAATATTCTGCCCAAGTTAGCGGTTACGTACCGGAAAAAAAAGACGACTTGAACTGCCTGCTGTTGACTTTGCCTGAACTCTCAGCTATCAGGAAAATTAGGGCGCATCAAGAAGAACTCGTTGTGAAAATGAAAGCCGCACAGGGAACTTTTCCAGCAAATTTTTCCTTAGAAGAAATAGGGGGAAATTTGAGTGAAACTGTGAACAAAGAAATGAGCGAAACTATGAACAAAAAAATGAACGAAACTGTGAACAAAGAAATGAGCGAAACTATGAACAAAGAAATGAGCGAAACTGTGAACAAAGAAATGAGCGAAACTGTGAACAAAGAAATGAACGAAACTGTGAACAAAGAAATGAGCGAAACTGTGAACAAAGAAATGAGCGAAACTGTGAACAAAGAAATGAACGGAAAGAAAAGCGAAGAAATGAGCAGAACTATGAACAAAGAAGTGAGCGGGACTATGAGTAAAGAAGTGAGCGGGACTATGAGCAACAGTTCAAAACTTGTACCGCCTGCTGACCAAAATATAGCTGGTACCGTCGAAAGCAATTCTTCTAATCTAACAACTGTTAAAGATGTTGCTTCGTAATACTTATTTAGTTTTATATTGCACTGTTATACATAATATGGTGAGGAAGTAATACTTGGAGCCGCAACTGTGTAGAAAGACTTTAAAGAAAAGAATTTCAACAACATGATTGATGTACTGGCATCGATGAAAAGAATATCATCAGCAGGATTGATGTTCTAGCTCTTATAAGAAAGATTTCATTAACAAGACTTATGTGTTGGCCGTGATGAAAAAGATATGAGGAACAGGATTGATGTGTTGACATTGATGAGGGGATATCATCAACAGGATTGATATGTTGACATTGATGAAATAGATATCATCAACAAGACATTAGCTGCTGTATAGAATGAATCAAAAAGTTTCTCTCGCTGCAGATTCCAAGTTTTGGGTCCTCGCTCCTACCTATAAATTAAAGTTCCATATAAGGACTAAGTCCGCAATAATATTTAAATACTTTACACGCCTGCCTTATAGAATATTTCACTCGTATAGAGCTCCGTGTGCTCCGTGTTGCGAACACGGCTTTATTTATTTGTTTGCGCTTGCCTCCTGTGGGTTAGGGACCTGTCATCAACCCCATTGTGAATTGTTATCACTATTACGGTCCTAATATCACAACTGTGATCTTTTTATCACTATTACGGTCTTGCTATCACCATTGGGATCTTGTTATCACTATTATGTCTTTAGGGCTACATACATACATTATCACCCCTGTGATCTTGTTATCGCTACTACGGTCTTTGGAGCTATTTACCTGCTTTCATTGTCTCGTTGTCACTATTATTTCTTTAGATCTATTTACCAGCTTTTATTATTACTATTATGTTTTGAGAGTTATTTATCAGCTTTTATTATCACTATTTAGATCTTTTTATTGCCGTTGTGATATTGTTTTCACAATTATTGTTTTTTATCGTCATTACGTCATTAGAAGTGATTCACAGGCTTTCCTTATCACTATTGTGATCTTGTTATCACCATTATGATTTTGTTGTCACCATTGTGACCTTGTTTTCACCATTGTGATCATTAGAAGTATTCAAACTTTGCCTTCATTTCACGTTTTTCAAAGTTGTTTGGTTGTGTCAAATTCATTGGCTGTTCCTAAATAGTTTTTCTCGAAAAAACCTCGCATTTTTCTTCAAAGCTTATAATCGCGATTTGTGTATCATGCATCTTGAAATTAATGTATCTTCTACCTCAGGATTTATGTAACATGCATCTCGAAATTCATATATTATCTACTTCTGGATTTATGTATCATCTATCTCGGGATTTATGTAACGTGTATCTTGGGATTTATGTATCATGCATCTCAGAATTCATGTATCATCTACCTCGGGATTCATGTTTCATGTACCTAACCTAAGTGCCCGAAGATCCGTTCTACCTCAACATTCAACATTTATCATAAAGCTTCTCCGTCTACGCTATGTTATTTTCTACCTCAACATTCAACATTCATTGGGCGGCTTGTCTCCCTGCACGACGTCGTATCGGTACAGCTCGTTGCGTAAGTTCTTCTAATGAACTTGTCTACCTTTGGCCATAAGTTTTTTTGTAAAATCTTCATATATGTGTTTTCCTCTTTAATATTTGAGAGACACTTTATATTTGAGCATCTGGAAATTCGGCAGGTTTGTTTTTCGCTGAGTTGCCAGATGATAAAGGCTAGATGATAAAATTATTCAATTATAAAGATATCAGATGATAAAGTTACGGGATGATAAAGGCTAGATGATAAAGTTATTCAATTATAAAGTTACCAAATCATAAAGTTACCGGATGATAAAGGCTAGATGATAAAGTTATTAAATTATAAAGTTATCCGATGATAAAGTTACCGGATGATAAAGGCTAGATGATAAAGTTATTCAATTATAAAGTTATCCGATGATAAAGTTACCGGATGATAAAAGCTAGATGATAAAGTTATTAAATTATAAAGTTATCAGATGATAAAGTTGCCAGGTGGTAAAGGCTAGATGATAAAGTTATTCAATTATAAAGTTATCAGATGATAAAGTTACCGGATGATAAAGGCTAGATGATAAAGGCAAAATGATAAAATTATCAAATTATAAAGTTATCCGATGATGAAATTACCAGATGATAGAGACCAGATGGTAAAGCTATTTGATCATCAACTTACCAGATAACTAATGCCTATGTTCTATTTAAAAGCTAAAATTAAATGATAAAAGTGGGGAAATCAACACCAAAAGTAGGCGAGTTCACCAGAAGAACTTACGCTCCCAGCTGTACCGCTAAGACAGCGGGAATTGCTTCCAATTCCAGTCTCAGAACTAATGGATATTAATTCTTTAATACTAATAATCAGTTAAATATATTAATTCATAAATATTTAGCAGTTTAATTATATTTTAAAATTTTCATTTTATTTTTATTTTAAAAGTTTAAACTTTTATTTTATGACCGTGCATTAATTTTGGTGAATTCCAAAATCCAAGTCTGCAATCCACGATCCTCTGCTGTGACAATCAATTGTACTTTGCAATCCTATGTATTCATCCCATAGTTTTAACAACCAGTTATAGACCAATAACTCATCATTTCAGTTCATCAATAATTGTAATTACCGATGGTTTTAACAACCAATTATACGTAGACCAATAAATGAACAATTAATTCAGTTTTTCTACAATTGTATTTAATCATGGTTTTACCAACCAATTATATAGACCAATAAATAACCATTTCAATTCATCAGTAATTGTATTCAATCATGGTGTTAAAATCATCCATTGCTCTGGACCAATCCCGATCAATCAGCAAGCAATTATAGTTCAACATCCAATAAACAAACAATCGTACGTATTCGACTACGTGTCAATGACTTTCATTTATCTGACCAATTTCCAAGTCAATTGATTTAATCTTAGGCAATGGTTTCTATTGTATTTACGCTACCATTCAACATTCAGTTGAATAGTTACTATTGAGGTATTTTCGCCTCTAAGTTCAACAATCAGTATAGGTCATCTCTCCACTTAGCTAGCACCTATCTCTATCCGGCCATTTAACATTGAGGTCCATTCATCACTAACTGAACAATCATCTTCTACTTTGTAAGAAACTATCTTTATCCGGCCATTTGATATTGAAATCGATTTATCAGCCTGTTAAACAAACATCTCTTACTCTATAAAAAACTATCTTCATCCAACCCTCTACATTGAGATCCATTCATCACTAAATTCAACAATCATCATTTACTCTTTAAAAAACTACCTCTGTCTGGTCATTTACATTGAGATCCATTCATCACAAAATTCAACAATCATCTCCTACTCTTCAAGTAACTATCTTTATCCGGCCATTCAACACTGAGATCTATTCATCAGCTCGTTCAACAACCAACATATTCATCTGCCATTCAACAAAGGCCAGGCTCCTCAACGCACTCTGCCACTTGAGGGAATTTTGGGTTCCCTTTTTTGGTGAGGGTTTTTTGTGGTCAATTTAGCGGGAATTTTGATGAGGGATATTTCACGAGAGAATCTGTAGTGGGGAGTTTTTTGTGTAGGAACTTTGCGGTGATTTTTTTGTGTAGGAACTTTGTGGTGAATTTTTTGCGTAGGAACTTTGCGGTGATTTTTTTGTGTAGGAACTTTGTGGTGAATTTTTTGCGTAGGAACTTTGCGGTGATTTTTTTTTTGTAGGAACTTTGTGGTGAATTTTTTGTGTAGGAACTTTGCGGAGATTTTTTTGTGTAGGAACTTTGTGGTGAATTTTTTGCGTAGGAACTTTGCGGGGATTTGTTTGTGTAGGAACTTTGTGGTGAATTTTTTGCGTAGGAACTTTGCGGTGATATTTTTTGCGTAGGAACTTTGTGGTGAATTTTTTGTGTAGGAATTTTACAGCAATTTTTTTGGTAAGGAACTCTCTACTGATTTTTTTTACGTAAGAACTTTGAGGTAAAATTTTGCGTAGGGGCTTAGCGTTAAATTTTTGCTGACAATCATCTATAGGAATGAAATGCTATTTTTATTCTCTGATCTAAAATAAATAACGCGTGTGACATCACTTACCATATCAGTAGGTACTCACCTGAATTTTTCACACAGAGTGGTGCAAAAATAACGGATAAATTTCAAACCAGTGTAATTCACTCCATATAATTATAACTGGTATAATTATACGATTTTTGAATTACAAAATAATTCTATAATTGTACTTGTTACAATTCTAACTTTGTTTAAATTATAACTTTAAATTACTAGTAGGCAACGCGTGACCACCCTAGTCAAGGCTAGGAAATATCGTTCGTAAAATGGACGTTTGGAAACATGGTATCCACAACACAGCGTTCGGGAATTTACAATTTTGCTCAGTGTTGTAATTCGAAATAGTTTTAAATATTTCCCCATGTTGAAGGTAAAAGCATGGATATTTAACTTTCCCCATGTTAAAGGTAAAAACAGGGTAATTCAATTTTCACTATCTTTAAATTGAAGAAGACAGGGTATGGAACCGTACCCTTAGTTTTAATTCAGAAGAGAGTTGAATTTTGCCATATGCTGTAATTCAAATTAAGGTTTTGAATTTTGCCCAATGTTGAAATTAATAACTTGTGTAGTAATAACAACTAAATTTTGAGTTTAGCTTTATGTTGAAACAAAAATAATGCGCTGAATTATATCCTTTGTTGAAATTAAAAACATGTTGAGTTGAATTTTGCCTTATGTTCTAATTCAACAAAGCGGGTTGAACTTTTCACTATGCTGTTATAAAAAACCGGAATTGACTTATGACTTATGTCATTTGGCCCCCAAGTTAGCAGAAAAGCGTACAAACGCACAAGATTGTCATAACAAAACTCAAATGGTGCAGTGTTCCGTTTCCGATACCTCGCAGTTCGAGCCCGGTGTATCTTCCCATTGGGGAAAAAGGTCTGTCACGCTCTCCCACTCAAAACAAGTGTGTGAAATAGGGAATATGGAAGTAATGAATAATAGGATAGGGAAGATTGTATTGATGGGAATATTCATAGTGCCCTGGCATTATTTATGAGGCACTTGACGTAAAAAATGTATGGTGTCGGATTGATGAGGAAAACATTTTTATACCGCATTGTATGATTAGTTAGATAACAAGAAAACATTGTAATTTGGCATGTAATTATTGTACTGCGTGTAAGTTCCTATGTCTGGTGCCGTTGAAACGACACATGTGTTAAATGAAGGCTAATTTTCATTTCAAAAGAGGAAGATCTTGCAATTCATGAATATTAAGTGTATGAAATTTTTGTGTGTTGTGAACTTTATATATAGATTGAAGCTTATGGGAGGATGGTCCACGAAACAGTTGGCTATCATTTTCATTTCATTTTCATGTAAAAAAAATACTTACGAGTACGGAGGACGATCAACTGCGCAAAATCTCTGCAACAATTTTCGTATAATTATTATCAATATTTAACATGGCTTTTTGATAATCCTCCAAACATTAGATAAACTTGAAATCAATGGTGACAGTCACACAGTCTTCTGTGTTTTTTGGGTGCAAGCATCGCTAACGCTATACGAGTAGATGTGTAGATACACTTATACCTACGGAGCAAGATTCAAGACGATGTCTCGTGCCGGTCGATGTAGAAAGTAAAGCTGTCGGAACGTACCATCAGTCCCATCTACAAGTCCTACTTCGTAAAGGTAGATGTAGAAAGTGCCGTTTGAAGGTACTCTCTGTCACGTCTACCGTTGGAGTCTCATCGAGGTAGATGTAGTAAGTAGAACCGATGGTACATAACATCAATCATATCTACCATTTGGGTTTTGTGTAGGTAGATGCAGAAAGTAGAGCTATTTGGGCGTATCATCAATCACATCTACCAGTGGTACCTCATCAAGGTGGGAGTAGATAGTACACCTATGGTACCTACCATCATTCGCATCTACCAATTGGGTCAGGGTAGATGTAGACAGCAGCGTAGAGCACAATCAGGTCGATTTTCTACGATGTCCTTCTGGTCTACAGGTAGATGCGTCAGCGAATTATGAAACGTAACTATTCTGTACAATGCAACTTCTATTGTGCGCGCTATTGTAATCCACATTGTCATGTAGACTTTATTATGCTATGCTTTCCGCAATTTACAATGTGTTGTGTTGTATTGTGATTCGTATTGTATTATGAGTCGTATTGTATTGTGAGTTGTATTTCATTCGTTAATTTAAAGGTTGTTGTGTTCTGTATTATGCTCTAATCCTCATTTTGTGTTTAATTGTGCATTTTGTGTTCTATTGTGCATTTTGTGCTCTGTGGAATTTGGTACAGAATTTTTGTGCTTTTGCAGAGCACACCTCACGCGTAAGTCTATAGCACGTTCGTCAGATTCAATTATTTTCAGGTTGCACAAGTACCGTATTGTAAAATTGTCAATCAACGTAATGTTACAATCAAATTATAAAGTTGTCAAATTACGTAATTACCACACCACACAATGGTAATTAGTTTACTGCGAGTAGTCTATCAAAATTCAATAATTCGAGTCGTCCAAACAATTCATTTTCAGACAATATTGTTTATGCGATGAAGTAAAAAAAACGTTACTCTGAATTCCGTGAAATAGTAGAAAATATTGCATATAAAAACGGTGGTCTCAATACTGCATAGATAGTATAGCCAGTAACATAGCTGTTGCTGCACATTTACTACATGCTTTAGTCCATAGCCTTCCTACCGAGTTAGTTGTCATGAATGCACCATATTTTGCTATATAAAGAAGGCATAGCTTTAAATTCGTGATCGCAGTTCTTTAGCATCCCATTCCTGACGCATTCCGGCATTTCAAGTAAAAAAGCAAACATAAATCAAAACTATGCCAAACTTCTCGCTACAACGGGCCGCAGAAATTTGGTGAGCCTGTAAAACGCTTTGGCGGGAAAACCTCTAGAATTGCTGCTTCAAATTGGAAGTCTAGTGAGAAGACCGCTAGAAATTCTGCCTGAAATTGGAAGTTTGGCGGAAAAACCGCCAAAATTTCTATCATGAATTGGAAGTCTAGCGAGAAGCCCGCTAGATTTTCAGCCTGGAGTTGGCAGTCTAGCGGGAAAACTGTTAGAATTTCTGCCTGGAAACGGAAGTCTAGCGGAAAGCCCGCTAGAATTTCTCTCTAAAATTTGAAGTCTAGCGGGAAGCCCGCTAGAATTGCTGTCACGAATTTCAAGTCCTGCCTGAACAAACCGTATGTGATGAGAGGACAATCTAATAATACCTTATAACTGTAGGAGTGACTAATGTGACTGGGTTACTGGGCGTGACTAGCGGGAGAAATCTTAAACAATCTATTTATTAGAAGTACAGTTAGCAGCGAAAGTTTTTCGGCCAACTTGGCTACGCTATGTGTTGTTTTCTTTTTCAGCCAGAAATTCAGAAGTTTGAAGTTTTATGAAGAAATTTCTTTCAAATTTTCCCAGCGCAAATTTTATTAGCGAAATGGTTTAACTTGAGAATTTTCGACGAAAAAGCATCTCGTAGCCAAGCCGCCAGAGGAACATTCGCTCCCGGCTGCACCGCTACAACAACCTAAACCGTGTAAGATTCTAGCCTCGCTTCGTGTGAGACTGTGTCGTTGGCTAGAATTTCAAGTGTTTGTTTAAAAGATCTTTTTTAAAGGTATTTGTAACAAACCGTATCGATTTCGTCGTAACAAACCGTACCAATTTCATTATTTATAAAAAAGCAAACAGCTTTATAATCTTTTAACCTTTATTAAAGGTTAAACGCATTTGTTCACACCGTTGTAACAAACCGTACCAACTTTAATACATAAAAATACTTGAATAATGACGCTAGAGCATGTCCTTCTTATAAAAACTCTAATAATGGTTAAACTTTTTATAAAGTCCCAAGCTTTTCAAAAACCATGTTACCAACAATAACCTTAAGCACTTTGATGTAATCGCAAAAAATATACATACGTAGAAGTTTCGAGCCAATATTTCTACATAGAAATAAAGGAATATATAAAAACAGAATGCTAATTTTTAAAATTAATGTTATTTTGCTGTTTTCTAATTATGTTCCTCTGCAAATTCTATTCTAGAAATTTGTGCTGATGGCCGATAACCTGATTATTTATCAGTTATTGTGTTGATGTCATTGTATTGTCTTTTGTTTTATGGTCTCCTATTCTGCTGATCGTTGTTCTATTGTTATATAATGCATTGTCCTTTGTTCCACTGTTCTTTATTGCATTGACCTTTGTTCCATTGTTCTTCAATCCATTGTTCGTTGCCCATTATTCAATATTCCATTGTTCTTCATTCCATTCTTATTGATACCACTGTTCCTTATTGCACTGTTATTTATTTCATCGTCCTTTATTCTCATTTCTCTTATTATTTCGATTTTTTGTTGTACTGTTGTACTAAACTCGGGTTACTCCATTTAGTCTCCATCGCTGTGCAGAACTCGGGCATAAAATGTAAAGAACTCGTGAAGAACTTTAGTGTGCAGAACTGGTTAAGAACCTTTGCTAAGCTTCGGCAGAAGTCGTGTAGAAGTCTTGTACAGCTGGAGCTTGCTGAACACGTGCAGAACCCGTGCAGAACCCGTGCAGAACCCGTGCAGAACCCGTGCAGAACCCTGCAGAAGGCGCACAGAAGTCAGCAGGAACAGAGGGCAGAGCTGCGTCTGACAGCAGAGAACAACCTCCGGTGCCGCCCTAAGTGCAGTCCTAACCCAGTAATTGAAGTTCGAACACCTGGTCCCGTGCCAAACTTGATTCTAACTTCAACATTACTGTCCGTGCATTAAATTGTCCGTAAACTTTTCGGGCATTAAATTATCCGTAAACTTTCTAACGTTAAATTATCCGTACAATTTTCCTGCTTTAAATTAAGCGTAAAATTTTCGTGCATTAAATTATCCGTAAACTTTTCATACGTTAAATTATCCGTACAATTATCCTGCTTTAAATTAGGCGTAAAATTTTCGTGCATTAAATTGTCCGTAAGCTTTTCCATGAATGACCAATTTTTGGTGAATGCGGCGGGAAATTATAAGAGAAAAGCAGGTAACAAATAAAATAACTCTAGTGGCGGGCGTATTCGATTTTACGCTAATTTCAATCTTCTAAAAACGGTCATGTCATATCTCTCAAAATTATACGAAAAGTATAAGTTTTTTCTGTGTTTTCAATCTGTTTCAAAATCAGTCAAATCATCAGTTCTCTCACAGCGAAATATGTTTAAAATTTTTTTTTGTGCTTTCCGTTCGTTTATAAGTCAATCATTTCATTCCTTCGAAAATTGAACATGTTTATGGTTTTCTCAGCGCAATTTTATAGTTATTTGACCCGCGAAATGTTCAAATCCGGAACTGTTTCCAACTTAAATTCACCATAGTTTTAATCTCCTAAAAACGGCTATGTCATTTTTCCCAAAATTGGAAAAAGCTTACGGGTTTCCAATCAAAACGAAAGATATTTAATTTTTTTTTCAGTGTTTCCAGATCGTTTCAAAATCAGTCATTACATTTCTTCAAGAACTAAACTTGTTTAATTGATTTTACAGTTATTTTACTTGTGGAATATCAGGAGTAATTCCATGAGGTTGTTTAACATTTTGTAAAATGTAGTCAAAGAACCCCACAAAAATAGGGCGGTTATCTTTTCATTGACGATAACCCGTGTATTTATTTATTTTATTTTTATTTTTATTTTTTATTGTGATGCTATTAATTTTCATTTCATTAGGTCTAAATCGTAAATAATTTTTGATGAATTTTTTAAATTTATAGGTTTGTAGAATTTATTCGTTTCGTAACTTCATTTTTTATAAATTTAATATACTTTTTTGTGTAAGCTCATTAAACTTGTAGTGCGTAGGTCAATAAACACTTGCCCCTAAACAAAATGCATGAAATTGATAATTGTAACCTTATAGGTTTTTAAATTAATTATTGTTAACTTATAGGTTACGAAATTGATTATTGTTACCTTGTAGGTTACGATATTGATTATTGTTACATTATAGGTTTCTAAATTGATTATTTTTACCTTATAGGTTTCTAAATTTAGTATTGTGACCTTATAGGTTTCTAAATTCAGTATTGTTGCCTTATAGGTTTCTAAATTTAGTATTGTTACCTTATAGGTTTCTAAATTTAGTATTGTTACCTTATAGGTTTCTAAATTTAGTATTGTTGCCTTATAGGTTTCTAAATTTAGTATTGTTACCTTATAGGTTTCTAAATTTAGTATTGTTACCTTATAGGTTTCTAAATTTAGTATTGTTACCTTATAGGTGTTGAAATTGATTATTGTAGTAATTAGTTGAGTTTCATGATTGCTCAGTTTCAATTGATTCCTCGTTTCAATTACTTAAAAAAAATTATTGTAATAAAATTATTGTATAAAGTTGATCATTGTCACAATGTTGTCCTTGACTATTGATCATTGTTATAAAATCTTTGTTCAAAACTGACCACTGTAATAAAATCATTGTTTAAAATTTATCTTTGTGATGAAATCTTGGTGTAAAATTGATCAATGTAATAAAATCTTTGTTCAAAATATATCTTTGTGATAAAATTATTGAAAATTAATCGTTGTAGTAAATTTATTGTTTAAAATTGACCACCATAATAACATCTTTGTTTAAAACTGAAAACCGTTATAAAAACCGATGTCTAAATGTTAAACAATGGTTATAAAATGACCATTGAAATAACGAGGTACGTTTAGCGTACACATGTATTTTGGCGGCGAAATCTTCAGTATTCTGCTCTTGCTTCAGTGTTTAGTGCAGCTTCTAGAAGTACTCGAAATGCAGCTCAAACGCCAATTTTCAGTGTAACGCTTTGACCGCAGTTGGTTGAATTTCTGTTCAATATTCAACTCAAATTTAAAGTCGATTGCAGTAAGTAATGTTGAAAATTTCAAATACGAGTTGGATTTGGCTTTCATTTAGCTTTAATTAAGTATTTATGAACATTGAGTTAGTGACTACTGGTCGGTCAGCAGCATGATGAAAATCCCCTCCGTGGCCACCGGTGGCCCAGGTTACGGTCAAAGTGTTGATTCAGGTTTGTGTTTCGCGCTTGTGTTGTACATCGTGCGGGTTTGTGGATGTGTTGTTTGGCATCCGTTTGTGCATCATTTGTTTTCTTTATACATCCGATAATGCATCATTTCCTGCACTTAGGCATCCGTAAGTGCATCATTCACTGTATAGATGCAGCCGTAAGTGCGTCATTTGTGTTTTTAAGCATCCGTTAGTGCATCATTTGCTGTATTGATGCGTCAGAAAGAATTTGAAGGTAGAGAGCACGCACCAAGAAAATGGAGGCTTGAAATAGATTTTTTAAATAGGTTTTTCAAATAGGTTTTTTTAAATAGATTTTCCGCACACACAACAACTTCTCGAACACTTCGCTTCTCCGTGTCTGCAGTGAAGGCTTGTGCGAGTAGCTGTGACTTGCTTGTATGATGTACAATACTGTGACTTGCTTGTATGATATACAATACTGTGACTTGCTTGTATGATATACAATACTGTGACTTGCTTGTATGATATACAATAGTCTTATTTTTGATTACATGTAACTCATGAAATTTGAGGAATCAAAGGTCCGATTTTAGTGGGATTTTTTGCAAGGGTTTCTATGATTTTAGCCGCCCCACTGCTGGGCGGCTAAAGTTATAGATGCAGTGCCGAAAAAATTTTGACTGGAATTTTGTGGACCTTGCTGAACAAGGAACGACTGTCCCGCCACGCTGTTTTGTGAAAAAAATGTCGCTTTGCGAAATGAAACTTTATTGTTAGTTGAGTTTGTGCAAAATACGCGAAATTGTAGGTGACACCAAAAATTTGGACGTTCCATGGGCTAATATTAATGACTATATTAATGACATAACATATTTCGTATCTACCACAACTTGAATCCTTTGAAAATTTGATAGAGGTACCATACCCGCCAAGGGATACTTTGACGTACCCAATCGAACAAAGCCCACATTGATTAACGAAATATTTTACTTTAATATCAAATATTTATTGACATTAAATATTTCATTAATATCTTATTTTATATTATTAGCGTGTGTTTCGTAGGTAGTCGATCTCTCTTAACAAAATATTTTATTTTGCCCGTTAATTTTCATCAATATTAAATATTTTATTATTAATATATTTTTTTTATATTTTTAGCGTGTGTTGCGTAGGTAATCGTTCTCGCTTAACAAAATATATTATTTTGCTTGGTAATATTCATCAATGTTAAATATTTTACTCTATATTTTTAGCTTGCGTTGCCGAGATAGTCGTTCCCCCTTCAGCTGGAGCGTCCGGGGAGCGGCGGCGCAGTCGGAGCTGCCGGAATAAATGCGATATTTTCTACCTTCTTTTATTGCCTTTTGTGTAAGTTAAAGCTACGTACGCAGAATAAATACTGCGTACAGTTAGCTCTTCGTGCCTGTGAAAATCTTACGCCTGAGGCAGCAATAGTTTTTGTGTGATTGTGGAAAGTTGTGAAAGACGAATAATTTCGTCGCTAACTGGATGTACAGTATTGCCCACGTGCAGTATTATGTGGGCAATATTCATATACAGTATTGCCCACGTGCAGTATTATGTGGGCAATATTCATGTACAGTATTGCCCACGTGCAGTAATACATGGGCAATATTCATGTACAGTATTGCCCACGTGCAGTAATACATGGGCAATATTCATGTACAGTATTGCCCACGTGCAGTAATACATGGGCAATATTCATGTACAGTATTGCCCACGTGCAGTAATACATGGGCAATATTCATGTACAGTATTGCCCACGTGCAGTAATACATGGGCAATATTCATATACAGTATTGCCCACGTGCAGTATTATGTGGGCAATATTCATATACAGTATTGCCCACGTGCAGTAATACATGGGCAATATTCATATACAGTATTGCCCACGTACAGTAATACATGGGCAATATTCATATACAGTATTGCCCACGTGCAGTAATACATGGGCAATATTCATGTACAGTATTGCCCACGTACAGTAATACATGGGCAATATTCATATACAGTATTGCCCACGTGCAGTAATACATGGGCAATATTCATATACAGTATTGCCCACGTGCAGTAATACATGGGCAATATTCATATACAGTATTGCCCACGTGCAGTAATACATGGGCAATATTCATGTACAGTATTGCCCACGTGCAGTATTATGTGGGCAATATTCATATACAGTATTGCCCACGTACAGTATTAGGTTGGCAATATTCATATACAGTATTGCCCACGTACAGTATTAGGTTGGCAATATTCATATACAGTATTGCCCACGTACAGTATTAGGTTGGCAATATTCATATGCAGTATTGCCCACGTGCAGTATTACATGGGCAATATTCATGTACAGTATTGCCCACGTGCAGTATTATGTGGGCAATATTCATATACAGTATTGCCCACGTGCAGTATTATGTGGGCAATATTCATATACAGTATTGCCCACGTACAGTATTATGTGGGCAATATTCATATACAGTATTGCCCACGTGCAGTATTATGTGGGCAATATTCATGTACAGTATTGCCCACGTGCAGTATTATGTGGGCAATATTCATATACAGTATTGCCCACGTGTAGTATTATGTGGGCAATATTCATATGCAGTATTGCCCACGTGCAGTATTACATGGGCAATATTCATATACAGTATTGCCCACGTGCAGTATTATGTGGGCAATATTCATATACAGTATTGCCCACGTGCAGTATTATGTTGGCAATATTCATATACAGTATTGCCCACGTGCAGTATTATGTGGGCAATATTCATATGCAGTATTGCCCACGTGCAGTATTACATGGGCAATATTCATATACAGTATTGCCCACGTGCAGTATTATGTTGGCAATATTCATATACAGTATTGCCCACGTGCAGTATTATGTGGGCAATATTCATATGCAGTATTGCCCACGTGCAGTATTACATGGGCAATATTCATATGCAGTATTGCCCACGTACATATTGCCCCCAGCCCATAATATTCATATGCAGTATTGCCCACGTACAGTATTACATGGGCAATATTCATATGCAGTATTGCCCACGTGCAGTATTACATACAAGACTTGTACTGGCTACACAGAATCTAACTAACAAACACTGCAAACATACAGCGCGTTCAATAGATACTGCTAACATATAATATAGCTAATAAATACTGCTAACATATAATAAAGCTAACAAATACTGCACACATACAATATAGCTAACAAATACTGCACACATGCAGCATTTATGAAAAACACTGCACACACCTAGTATATTTAACCAATACTGCTCACGCTCAGTATTTATAAAGATTACTGCATGCACCCAGTATGTATAATCAATACCGCACACACACAGTATTTATAACAAATCATGCACACACAAAGTATCTACTATCTACAATCTTCTTGATTTATTTCAATGAGAGAACACTAATAACTAAATGAAATTATTTCGTAAAATTGAAATTAAGCAAATAAACAAAGAGAACTCTCACAAAGGCTCGATGGCGCAGCAGCAAAGATGCAACTTGAACTTAAGGCTTTACGACCGCCGCCGCACGTACGCCAACTGTGTGTTGGGGAGGTGGTGAATTGTGCCGCACCTATCCTTTGTCGTGCACATACTTTTGTTACGGAGATTGTACATGAATTATGGAGGTTATGGTAGAATTACGGAGGTAATGAGAGAATTGCGGAGGTAATGAGAGAATTGCGGAGGTAATGAGAGAATTGCGGAGGTAATGAGAGAATTGCGGAGGTAATGAGAGAATTTCAGAGGTAATGAGAGAATTGCGGAGGTAATGAGAGAATTGCGGAGGTAATGAGAGAATTGCGGAGGTAATGAGAGAATTGCGCAGGTAATGAGAGAATTGCGGAGGTAATGAGAGAATTGCGGAGGTAATGAGAGAATTGCGGAGGTAATGAGAGAATTGCGGAGGTAATGAGAGAATTGCGGAGGTAATGAGAGAATTGCGGAGGTAATGAGAGAATTTCAGAGGTAATGAGAGAATTGCGGAGGTAATGAGAGAATTGCGGAGGTAATGAGAGAATTGCGGAGGTAATGAGAGAATTGCGGAGGTAATGAGAGAATTGCGGAGGTAATGAGATAATTGCGGAGGTAATGAGAGAATTGCGGAGGTAATGAGAGAATTGCGGAGGTAATGAGAGAATTACGGAGGTAATGAGAGAATTGCGGAGGTAATGAGAGAATTGCGGAGGTAATGAGAGAATTGCGGAGGTAATGAGAGAATTGCGGAGGTAATGAGAGAATTGCGGAGGTAATGAGAGAATTACGGAGGTAATGAGAGAATTGCGGAGGTAATGAGAGAATTGCGGAGGTAATGAGAGAATTGCGGAGGTAATGAGAGAATTGCGGAGGTAATGAGAGAATTACGGAGGTAATGAGAGAATTGCGGAGGTAATGAGAGAATTGCGGAGGTAATGAGAGAATTGCGGAGGTAATGAGAGAATTGCGGAGGTAATGAGAGAATTACGGAGGTAATGAGAGAATTGCGGAGGTAATGAGAGAATTGCGGAGGTAATGAGAGAATTGCGGAGGTAATGAGAGAATTGCGGAGGTAATGAGAGAATTACGGAGGTAATGAGAGAATTGCGGAGGTAATGAGAGAACTGCGGAGGTAATGAGAGAATTGTGGAGGTAATGAGAGAATTGTGGAGGTAATGAGAGAATTGCGGAGGTAATGAGAGAATTGCGGAGGTAATGAGAGAATTGCGGAGGTAATGAGAGAATTGCGGAGGTAATGAGAGAATTGCGGAGGTAATGAGAGAATTGCGGAGGTAATGAGAGAATTGCGGAGGTAATGAGAGAATTGCGGAGGTAATGAGAGAATTGCGGAGGTAATGAGAGAATTGCGGAGGTAATGAGAGAATTGCGGAGGTAATGAGAGAATTGTGGAGGTAATGAGAGAATTGCGGAGGTAATGAGAGAATTACGGAGGTAATGAGAGAATTGCGGAGGTAATGAGAGAATTGCGGAGGTAATGAGAGAATTGCGGAGGTAATGAGAGAATTGCGGAGGTAATGAGAGAATTGCGGAGGTAATGAGAGAATTGCGGAGGTAATGAGAGAATTGCGGAGGTAATGAGAGAATTGCGGAGGTAATGAGAGAATTGTGGAGGTAATGAGAGAATTGCGGAGGTAATGAGAGAATTGCGGAGGTAATGAGAGAATTGCAGAGGTAATGAGAGAATTGCGGAGGTAATGAGAGAATTGCGAAGGTAATGAGAGAATTGCGGAGGTAATGAGAGAATTGCGGAGGTAATGAGAGAATTGCGGAGGTAATGAGAGAATTGCGGAGGTAGTGAGAGAATTGCGGAGGTAATGAGAAAATTGCGGAGGTAATGAGAGAATTGCGGAGGTAATGAGAGAATTGCGGAGGTAATGAGAGAATTGCGGAGGCAATGAGAGAATTGCGGAGGTGATGAGAGAATTGCGGAGGTAATGAGAGAATTGCGGAGGTAATGAGAGAATTGCGGAGGTAATGAGAGAATTGCGGAGGTAATGAGAGAATTGCGGAGGTAATGAGAGAATTGCGGAGGTAATGAGAGAATTGCGGAGGTAATGAGAGAATTGCGGAGGTAATGAGAGAATTGCGGAGGTAATGAGAGAATTGCGGAGGTAATGAGAGAATTGCGGAGGTAATGAGAGAATTGCGGAGGTAATGAGAGAATTGCGGAGGTAATGAGAGAATTGCGGAGGTAATGAGAGAATTGCGGAGGTAATGAGAGAATTGCGGAGGTAATGAGAGAATTGCGGAGGTAATGAGAGAATTTCGGAGGTAATGAGAGAATTGCGGAGGTAATGAGAGAATTGCGGAGGCAATGAGAGAATTGCGGAGGTAATGAGAGAATTGCAAAGGTAATGAGAGAATTGCTGAGGTAATGAGAGAATTGCGGAGGTAATGAGAGAATTGCGGAGGTAATGAGATAATTGCGGAGGTAATGAGAGAATTGCGGAGGTAATGAGAGAATTGCGGAGGTAATGAGAGAATTGCGGAGGCAATGAGAGAATTGCGGAGGTAATGAGAGAATTGCGGAGGTAATGAGAGAATTGCGGAGGCAATGAGAGAATTGCGGAGGTAATGAGAGAATTGCGGAGGTAATGAGAGAATTGCGGAGGCAATGAGAGAATTGCGGAGGTAATGAGAGAATTGCGGAGGTAATGAGAGAATTGCGGAGGTAATGAGAGAATTGCGGAGGTAATGAGAGAATTGCGGAGGCAATGAGAGAATTGCTGAGGTAATGAGAGAATTGCGGAGGTAATGAGAGAATTGCGGAGGTAATGAGAGAATTGCTGAGGTAATGAGAGAATTGCGGAGGCAATGAGAGAATTGCGGAGGTAATGAGAGAATTGCGGAGGTAATGAGAGAATTGCGGAGGCAATGAGAGAATTGCGGAGGTAATGAGAGAATTGCGGAGGTAATGAGAGAATTGCGGAGGCAATGAGAGAATTGCGGAGGTAATGAGAGAATTGCGGAGGTAATGAGAGAATTGCGGAGGTAATGAGAGAATTGCGGAGGTAATGAGAGAATTGCGGAGGCAATGAGAGAATTGCGGAGGTAATGAGAGAATTACGGAGGTAATGAGAGAATTGCGGAGGCAATGAGAGAATTGCAGAGGTAATGAGAGAATTGCGGAGGTAATGAGAGAATTGCGGAGGCAATGAGAGAATTGCTGAGGTAATGAGAGAATTGCGGAGGTAATGAGAGAATTGCGGAGGCAATGAGAGAATTGCAGAGGTAATGAGAGAATTGCGGAGGCAATGAGAGAATTGCGGAGGTAATGAGAGAATTGCGGAGGTAATGAGAGAATTGCTGAGGTAATGAGAGAATTGCGGAGGTAATGAGAGAATTGCGGAGGCAATGAGAGAATTGCAGAGGTAATGAGAGAATTGCGGAGGTAATGAGAGAATTGCGGAGGTAATGAGAGAATTGCGGAGGTAATGAGAGAATTGCGGAGGTAATGAGAGAATTGCGGAGGTAATGAGAGAATTGCGGAGGTAATGAGAGAATTGCGGAGGTAATGAGAGAATTGCGGAGGTAATGAGAGAATTGCGGAGGTAATGAGAGAATTGCGGAGGTAATGAGAGAATTGCGGAGGTAATGAGAGAATTGCTGAGGTAATGAGAGAATTGCGGAGGTAATGAGAGAATTGCGGAGGCAATGAGAGAATTGCAGAGGTAATGAGAGAATTGCGGAGGTAATGAGAGAATTGCGGAGGCAATGAGAGAATTGCAGAGGTAATGAGAGAATTGCGGAGGTAATGAGAGAATTGCGGAGGTAATGAGAGAATTGCGGAGGTAATGAGAGAATTGCGGAGGTAATGAGATAATTGCGGAGGTAATGAGAGAATTGCGGAGGTAATGAGAGAATTGCGGAGGTAATGAGAGAATTGCGGAGGCAATGAGAGAATTGCTGAGGTAATGAGAGAATTGCGGAGGTAATGAGAGAATTGCGGAGGTAATGAGAGAATTGCGGAGGTAATGAGAGAATTGCGGAGGTAATGAGAGAATTACGGAGGCAATGAGAGAATTGCGGAGGTAATGAGAGAATTGCGGAGGTAATGAGAGAATTGCGGAGGCAATGAGAGAATTGCGGAGGTAATGAGAGAATTGCAGAGGTAATGAGAGAATTGCGGAGGTAATGAGAGAATTGCGGAGGTAATGAGAGAATTGCGGAGGTAATGAGAGAATTGCGGAGGTAATGAGAGAATTGCGGAGGTAATGAGAGAATTGCGGAGGTAATGAGAGAATTGCGGAGGTAATGAGAGAATTGCGGAGGTAATGAGAGAATTACAAAGAAGAATTACGGTGATAATGGCAAAATTACGTAGAAATATTTGCCAAAAATGAAATTTGGAAGATCAACAAAATGAAAAATATATAATTGTTTTAAAATCCGATACAGCTGTAACTAAATCCCTCTTTGTATCTGTAATATGACAGAAAAAATATGTGACATTTGTACAACACTTCGACGCTGGGGGAGAGCTGCTACACTAACTCTTTACTTCCAGCGTAATTACTTCCTTACTTCCAGCGCAGTTACTTCCTTACTTCCAGCGTAATTACTTCCTTACTTCCAGCGCAATTACTTCCTTACTTCCAGCGCAGTTACTTCCTTACTTCCAGCGCAATTACTTCCTTACTTCCAGTGCAGTTACTTCCTTACTTCCAGCGCAATTACTTCCTTACTTCCAGCGCAATCACTTTCCTACTTCCAGCGCAATCACTTCCCTACTTCCAGCGCCACCACTTCCCTACTTCCAGCGCAATCACTTCCCTACTTCCAGCGTAATCACTTCCCTACTTCCAGCGCAACCACTTCCCTACTTCCAGCGCAATCACTTCCCTACTTCCAGCGCAACCACTTCCCTACTTCCAGCGCAACCACTTCCCTACTTCCAGCGCAATCACTTCCCTACTTCCAGCGCAACCACTTCCCTACTTCCAGCGCAATCACTTCCCTACTTCCAGCGCAATCACTTCCCTACTTCCAGCGCAACCACTTCCCTACTTCCAGCGCAACCACTTCCCTACTTCCAGCGCAACCACTTCCCTACTTCCAGCGCAACCACTTCCCTACTTCCAGCAAACTACGCGCATAAACTTGCAGGAAGTTTCGACTGAGTTTTCGCTGAAGTGTTTTCGGTTGCAGTTTTACTGAACTTCGGCGCTGCGGCACTTTGATGCTGCTGGTGAACTGTGCATTGGTTCAAACCTGGAGGTGACCTGATTATTTCCTGATTGCCGTTAGATTTCCATTCGAATTTCCACTAGATACCGCTTGACTTCATGATTTTCATTGGATTTCCATTTGAATTTCCACCAGATTCCGATCTATTTCTTCAATTCCATGAAATTTGAATTTAAATTTCCAGTAAATTCAGACTTGGAGATGACTTGATCATTTCTACACTTCCATTAGACACACACACCAATTTCCATTAGGTTCAGACCTGGCAACCACCCTGCCGTTGCCAGACTCCAGCATTGTATGGCGCTAAAACGTAACCTCTAAAGGGACGCATAGCACAATTGACGTAAAGGTCACATGAGTAACGTAGAGCAAGCAACACATTGTTTAGTAATGGATTTGTGCAACAAATCTGTGCAGTGTGTAGGGTACAGCAACACTGTACAGTGTGTAGGGTACAGCGACGCTGTACAGTGTGTAGGGTACAGCAACACTGTACAGTGTGTAGGGTACAGCGACGCTGTACAGTGTGTAGGGTACAGCGACGCTGTACAGTGTGTAGGGTACAGCAACACTGTACAGTGTGTAGGGTACAGCAACACTGCACAGTGTGTAGGGTACAGCAACACTGTACAGTGTGTAGGGTAACAGCAACACTGTACAGTGTGTAGGGTACAGCAACACTGTACAGTGTGTAGGGTACAGCGACGCTGTACAGTGTGTAGGGTACAGCGACGCTGTACAGTGTGTAGGGTACAGCAACACTGTACAGTGTGTAGGGTACAGCAACACTGCACAGTGTGTAGGGTACAGCAACACTGTACAGTGTGTAGGGTACAGCAACACTGTACAGTGTGTAGGGTACAGCAACACTGTACAGTGTGTAGGGTACAGCGACGCTGTACAGTGTGTAGGGTACAGCAACACTGTACAGTGTGTAGGGTACAGCGACACTGTACAGTGTGTAGGGTACAGCGACACTGTACTGTGTGTAGGGTACAGAGACACTGCACAGTGTGTAGGGTACAGCGACACTGTACAGTGTGTAGGGTACAGCGACACTGTACAGTGTGTAGGGTACAGCGACGCTGTACAGTGTGTAGGGTACAGCGACACTGCACAGTGTGTAGGGTACAGCGACACTGTAACAGTGGTGTAGGGTACAGTGTGTGCAGTGTGTAGGGTACAGTGTGTGCAGTGTGTAGGGTACAGTGTGTGCAGTGTAGGGTACAGTGTGTGCAGTGTAGGGTACAGTGTGCAGTGTAGGGTACAGCAACACTGTACAGTGTGTAGGGTACAGTGTGTGCTGTGAAGGGTACAGTGTGTGCAGTGTAGGGTACAGTGTGTGCAGTGTGTAGGGTACAGTGTGTGCAGTGTAGGGTACAGTGTGTGCAGTGTAGGGTACAGTGTGTGCAGTGTGTAGGGTACAGTGTGTGCAGTGTAGGGT